>JAIUJO010000183.1:710744-1040744 GCA_023846275.1 Vanilla planifolia
AGTCACAAAGAGTACAAAATTATGAACAGAAGTTATAAAATGAAGCCTTAAAAGTTCCAAGCTTAGCTAAATGTAATTTGGGTTTTCAAAAGTACTAAGCCCAAGTATGTTGCCAAGAGATTTTACACTAGTGCAATATGATGGAATGTTACTTTGTGATCATAAAGTATTATTCTTGTTTACTAGCAATTTTATTCATAATGGTTTGCTTTTTATAGAAACATTTTTGTCAAAACTATTAAGTTGTTAGTGAAACAATCTTTCATGAGATGTTTGCCAAAATAGTTTAAAAATCTTCCAAGCAGACTAAAAATGTTTTCTTCAAAATTGTTTGCAAAATGGCCAAAGTAATAGCTACAAAAGTAGTCATTAGGTAGGATAAACTAGCAGCATTCGATCAAATTAGAGAGGATCTTGTCCTTTACGAAAAAGATGATAAAAGTAGATTAGTTATATAGGATTAGATTAAGAAAATTAAATAAGAAACATCTGATCACATTAGATGATATTTGGATCATTTGAAAAATTAAGAGTAAAGATAAGAACAAATCCTACATTTAGGATAAAAAATTGAAGAGATCCATTCCATGCAATTTAAGGCTTGATTATTTAAATTGGTAGAATCACTCATGGTTGTCTAATGAAGCCCTAAATGATCTTGGTCATCAAATGTTGTGTCATGATCAAGTGCTTATGTTAAATGAAATCTCCTTCATCCAATTGATAATCAAAATGGTGAAAATTTGTACATTGGTGCTCATAGTATGGGTTGGTGCTGAAATTGCAAAAGCCGTTAGTCTAATCCACTTATAATCTAAATTAAAAACTATGAGTGCACCCTCCTTGTGTGCTTATAATATATCTCCATCTCAATTGGAATTCTTATAGCATTAGAAGCTCTATTTTAGGTCCTAGCCTACATGTTATACAATTGATATCGATCTTGCCTTATTTTATGCTTCCTTTGTCTTACTCAAACTATGTCGTGCTGGCATCCTAACTCGAGGCTTCTCTAGCCATCTTGTACTTGGCCAGCTCGAGTGCTCTGTACTTGGTGTGAGGCGTAAAATATCTTCTCTTTTTTTTTTGAAAATTTAATACTATTAAGTTTTAAATTTAAACACAATTTAATAACAAAGAAACACCAAAATTTGGCAAAGATGCATAAGAATGATTTAACAAAAGAAAAGACTAAGTGATTGAAAAATTAAATCCGAGATGTTTCTAAATTCATGGGAAAAGTTGAACGATTTGGATGCCTATGTAGAATTTGAATGAAGAGATGTGCATTATGAGTAATAATCAACAGGCTAATATTCTATTTCACAACAAAAAGGCCTTCTTAAATTTGATATGCATAGTCTTAATCCTTAAAGCTTGTTGAACACTACAAGATGTTTTGAAGAGAACTAATTCACCTTCTTCAAAAGCACTTGGCTTGTTCTTCACAAAGAAACAATTAATGCTAAACATGGCCATTAGAATAAAATGCTAAACATTTATTGCCTGACTCATCAGACGCAAGGATAACATAATCGTTGACACATTTAATAACCAAGTCAACTTGAATAACTAATTTAACATCGTTACTGGAAGTAAGAAAATAACCACTCAAGTTGAGGAGAAAGCATTTTGAACCTTTCATTGATTATTTGTAAAAGCATATAGAAGGCATGAAACCAGAGAATCCATATGAAAGTTCATTAACTCGCAAAAAGCATCATCAATTATGTCATTTTCAATGGCTATAACATCTTTAATTATTTTCAAACTAACACAAAAGTCATAAGAAGATCTTCAATTGGTTCAACTTAATTTGGTTTCTCCACATTCACTTTTAGGGCACAAAAGTTATGAATTTTTTAAACAATATTCAACTAAGGAATAATATGGCAAATGATGAAAAAGTTTTCTTACATTCTAAAAGAGGACATTGAGGTCGCAAACAAAACTACAAAAATAGAAACAAAATCTATAAATGTAGAAACATAGGACATACAAAATATTCCATAACTATGTAAGGGGCTGGCCAATCTGCATGATGTCCAATTCCCATGTAATCATTTTTCAAACATGGTTAGATGCATCATCCAAGAGGACTAGTTTAGATATAATACAATCAAATTGGAGATTTTAATTTATGCATGAAGGTTTCTATATTGAGAGAATCGTCACTGTAGTTTAAAAATCCCACACTAGTCGCAATTTTTGAACTTCATAACATGACATTTCTTTCAACATTGGATTAACAAGTTACACTTAAAATGTGCCACAAAAAAATAATCATGCCACTGCTCTAAGATTCTTTAATTATGTTTCAAGATAAAATTATCAACAAATAGCGCATGGTATGTTATCACCAAAGCCAGCTAATGAATTAGAAAAGTTCATCTATTATTGGTTATTTGTATTCAAATAATGGCCTAATTATCATAGTTAGAAAGTTCATAGAGAATGCAATAAATAGATAGAACTCATCATCTGACATACTTCATCATTAAACATCATTGTATCAAGATGTCACTCTCATGCTTTGCATTGCATATGTATTGTTAATCTTTGGATGCAATATGATGATACATTGCCTTCTTACATCTTAATTAGACGAATAGGAAATGAAATTTTAGACCATGCTATTGTACAAAGGCAAATGTATGATATTTTTTAGTGTACATCTATTCCTCCTATAAGTGAGCAATAATTTTTTGGCACATCTTCATGCTTTAATGGTTGTTTGCAACTACACATAAGGGTAGTCTAATATGTTATCCCAAAGATTGTGCATCATACTACGAAAATGTTCATCCTATTGCATCAAATTAATACATCATCCAAACATCTGAATGGAATGTCAACTTATGATATTTATCACACTATATATAAAACTACACCAATGGCAAAGAATTCTACACTATATATCACACTATATATCATTCATTGCGCCTTGTTAAGCTTACCTCAGCCATTATCCTCTTCCCAAAGGTTAGAAATGGGCTATCTACAACCCTAAACTATCACCTAAGGTGACTATCCTATGGCCTATTTCAATAAATCCACCACTTATGATTATTCCAATATATTTAGGTCATTTGTAGTAATTACTAAAAACTTATGAGAAGAACTATGTTTTTTGGCCAAGCAATTGCTTCTATCCTTATGCTTCAAAAAAGCATATTCTAAAACATCATCTAAGGTCTAAATAGAGATCCTCTCAGAACAAATGCTACATCTAAAGCTTGCTCAAGGACTCAAAGAGTGGCAATGTTATTTATTGTAACCTCAAATCATTCTTTATGGTTTTCACATACAAAACCTGAATCCTAAGCATGATTATAAACAAAACTTGATGGTAACAACAACTTAATATTTGTTTATTTAAGTGCTCCCCAATTTAAGGCCTCTATTCTTACAGTTACCCATGGCTTCTTGGACTTTGAAATTCAAAACTAAGAATTCTACTGAGTCGATAACTGTCTGATAACCTCAAGATAATTGTTACAAAGCCACTGATCCTAAACCTAATTTTTTTATGTAAATAAAAATATCTGACATCAATCCTTTCTTTTCTATATGGCCTATATCTATGAATCCAAATCATCTAACCTAGAATTTTTATAGTCCATAGCAGCCATAAAATTATGTCATGAGATTTACTTGAGGTAATAAAGTGTTTTTGTAGCAAATCATGTATTATCATTCAACAAAAGTAGAAGAAAATTACGATTACAAGTTAAAAGCATGACACGTAATCTAAAAACATTTGCTACATTAACATGGTTAGCATTTTTTGACCTTTGAAAAGTTGGATTGTTGATTACATTAAGCACATTTAATCAAATTTTTTTTGCTACAACTATGACTAATTGGGTGATTTTCACAAAGGTGGCCACTCATGCATGACCTATTGGTGCTTTATTCTTCAAGAATATAGGTTGACGAGGTTTAAATTTTTCTTGTATCATTGCTTGAAAATTTTGCAATTCCACTAATTAGATAATATTTTCAAATATATGACATTGTATAGAAAACTAAATTATATTGTCATGGTTTTGATTCTTCTCTTAACAATAGTGCCAATAGTTTTTCTATCCAGCATGCCACATCCTTAGACAAGGGCAACTACTAATTCAATCTGCTTTGATATGGAGTTGGTATTATTCACTATTTGTGCTCATCATCACTAGACAAACTACCTGCCTAGTGGATTAGATAAGTATGTTTATATACAACCCATTTGGCAAGAACACATAGATAAGTCTCCACACTAGAATTCAATAAACATTTATGACCTCCAGACTAGGTAAGTGTTGTAGGCCATGCAAAGTAGTACGTAGTACATCAATTACAAATCTTTATTCAAACCATCATAGTACATCATGTAAATTTTAATAAATGACATAATCTCCATATATAGATGGCATTCCATACACTAGCATTGTATTGAAGTTTTTAATATAATGATATACATTGGATTAAAAGAAGAAGTAGCATTACCATTTATCATACATGATTTGATCTTGATTGAAAAATCATCATTTTAGATGTTATTCATGGAGTCATAAGTTCTTCTCATTTATTTGTTAAAGCTAGCATTTATGTGAAAAAATAATATGAATAATTCTTTTGACTATAATAAAAACTAGAGTAATGCATGTCGTAACAAAATGAGAAATTTTAATGTGCCAGGCATTCTATTTAGGCACATAGTGATAAAGTTTATTCCACCTCTTAAAATGTTTTATTCTCTAATGGACAAGTCTTCTATTTCACATTAGGCTGTTAGGTTTGTCCACCACTTTGTTGTTCATGACTATGATCACCTTCCTAATTTCATAATGGTTAGGGTTCCTTATTTATCTCCCTTATGGCTAGAGTTTCCCGATGCTCTCTTATTTCTATTCATTCACATCTCTTATGGAAAAATACCACATATATCCTTCATATGGTCTATAACTATAACTTTCTTAATTTAAGGTGATATAAGGTGTCATTGCTAGGGTTAGAGCACATTGAAATTAACATACCAATTATCATATCTGAATAGGAATTGAAATTTTAACTCCTCTTTCTCGAAACATTCCTTTAAAATTTTAACTCCTCATTCTCCTCTTTAAAATTTAAGGAATATTTGGAGAAAAAGGAGTTCAAATTTAAATTCCTATTCATACAAGACAACTAGAATTAAAGCTGGCTAGGATTGTGGCTCATGGTTCAGACATATTAGAAGAATTCAATGTGTGAACTAGTTTTAGTAAAATGAAACTCCAACAATTCCATATCAAACAATCATACCTACAAAAATAAATTATTTTAAAATGTGGTTAATTAACCTACATGACAAGGAACATTCCTTGAGTCAAGCAAAAGCTATAGTTCAACCCACTAACCTTAGCAGTGTAACATGTTGAAATGATGTAAATAATAGAACTTCAAGTGTTTTAATTGCTAAGTCACCCTTGTGTTTGGTGTGTCACACTATAAATGTTTAGCACTTTGTGTGAAAAAGGTTTAGTTGTAAAGAAGAAGCCATGCACTTCTAAAGATGGTGAAAGAGTAGTCTTCAAAGTATCTTGGAGTTTCTTGCATACTTCATGGATTGAAGACATTTGTAAGAATTTTGAAATGGTTTTGTTATTTTAGAAATCTTTTTTCCTATTGATTATTAATATTGAAGAACATCGGCCCATCCATTCCTTTGAAAAGTCACTTAGGAACCCAATGTGTTCAAAATTTTTCTTGAAATGTCACTTATGCTATAAATTGCAAAGGAATGTTGCATCCCAAAATATTAGGGACATTGACTACAACATTCTTGATCATCAAATTATGTACTGATAAAAAATTGTTAAACAAAAAAAACCCAAAAAATGAAATTTTTAAAATTCTAAAAACGAATATTTAATTAGAAACATCTTGTTGAGATGAGTTCAAGTACCATTATTTCAGGTTAATTGGGCCTTGTTTGGGATTGCTACTAATTAAAAAAATAAAAAAGAAAGAAAATAATAATAAGCTATGTTATTTCTAAGAAAATATATAATAAAGTAAAAGTGAGAAAAATTGAAGCACTATTTTATAACCAAGTCAATTATAACTAATTAAAAATTATTACAAATTACAAAATAAGTAAAAATAAATAATGATAAATTTTAAATATTAATATGAGGTAAATATATAGTTAAAATGACAAATTGAAGCAAATTTAACATAGCCTAATCGAAGGCTTTAGAGGCCATAAGTGTGTTTATTTAGAGCTATATGCTAATGCAAAAAAATCAATGTAAAATACTTGAAGGAATGAGATAAATTAATTAGGAAAATTACATTCCAAAATTTTAAGGAGATTCAACATAACATCCTCATTTAGAAAGTGTGCCAAGACATTTGAAATTAAAATATTTTTAAAAAGTAAAGAAACTGTATTAATAAAAGGATAGAGTTATTTGAGATGAGACAAATCACATTTGTCTCATTTGAATCAAAGGACACTTTGAATTACTAAGAATTGTTCAAGTAAATAAACATAAATTAATAATTTAACATTAAGTAAATTAATATTAAAGGTAAAATAAGGTAAATTTTTATAATCTATTATAGAAAAATAAAAGTGATGTAAAGGTCACCTGATAAGAGATTTCGTGTTACACAGTAATATAACAAAATGAAAGTGAAACATTTGCCGAAATGACAAATAATGCTAAAACTTTCCAATCAAAGATACTTAGGAGATTGAACAAAGTTTCTTATATCACCAAACATGGTAATAAAGTTTTTCAAAGCATCAAAAATACTTCATAAGAACAAATATAAATAGGAATATATAATTACATATAGATCATCTGGAAGAGTCCAAAGATTTTTATTTTGTTTCAACCTAATCTCATTTAGAATGGTAAAGAATTTCTAAATTAAATAAGCTCTAATAAAAGGAAAAAATTATTTAAATATTCAATAAATATGCTTTAAACAAAAAATAAGATTAATTGGAAAATTATAGCATAACAAATCAAAGAGATACAGAGGTCACTCAAGAGAAGTTTTAGAGTGATATAATAAAATGACTAAACCATGTGAAACATTTTAATAAATTAGATAAATTTAAGTAAACAGTTGCATTCCAAGATTTAAATGAGATTTAGCATAACATCTTGGATCAACAATTCTTGTACAAATTTAAATGTCTCAAAGTATGCCAATCTTAAAAAAAAGTGTTTAAAAAAATGTAAAAATGAGCATTTAATTTGATAAGGCTTATAAATGTGAGCCTAATCACATTTGTTTATGCAAAATTGAAACTTGTTTGGACTTAAAAAAAATTATGAACTTAAAAATGCATGAATAATAATAAAAAATTATTTTTTCATATTTAGTAAATAGTATTGAAAAATTAGATGAGATTAATTGAAGAAATATAATAAAAAAATAAAACTAAGGTAAGGGTGACATGAGAAGAGAATTAGTGTTCCATAGAAAATAAAGCAAATCAAAGGGAAATTTTTTAAGTAATTAGACACAAATTTTATAAAAGTTGCATTCCAAAAAACTAAGGAGAATGAGCGTCACAACCTTGATTATAAAGTGAAACATGTAGAGAAATATCTTGAAAAGCTAAAAAAGATAAGAAAATTAAAATTTTAAAAATATAAGAATATCCATTTAATTATCTAATGCTCATTGAAAAGAATCCAATGACTTCTGTTTTATCTTAATCGAATCATATCTAAAATTATTATGAATTACCAAATTGGGTAATCTTTAATTCGAACAAGTTATTCTATTAATATTATATAAATATATTTGAAAGCATAAGCGAGATAATTTCTCCCAATTTAATATGTTCAAATATAAATGATGTCATAGTCATAGAAAAGAACCATCAGAGTTTCAAAATAAAATAAAAAAATTTAACCAAAACATCTAAAAAAAAAATTTATTTTTTCTAAAAAAATTGCATTAAAATATATTAAAGAGTTTGTGTAATATTCTTGATCATTAAATCATGTATATAATAAACTATTTTGTAAATAAAACAATAAATTTTAAAACTATTGAATAAAAGTTTTTGGAAATTAATATTTAATTGGATAGAGATAACTGAGATGACTGCAAAATTGTTTCCTTCATTTCCATTTAATCTCATTTGGAATTACTTGGAATTACCAAAATAAGTTAAATTTTAAAAATAAGAAAATTTTAAGTAATGTTAAAGAAAAAATAAGAAAATTTTAAGTAATGTTATATTACCAAATCAAAGCAACATGAAGGTCAAAAAGGTAAAGAATTATTGTTTCATTATGGAAAAGATATTTGAAAAAATGCGATAAGTTTTACGAAAAAGATACATTCCACTACAATGTAGCGATTGAGTGTGGCACAGATTATTAAATAGGGTATGAATAAAAATGTATAGAACAACACTCACAAAAAAAAATTTAAAATGATAAAAAATGAATATTAATTTTGTAGGGCTTGACAAGATGAGTCAAATGATTTTTGTTTTATCATAATTAGACCTCAATTTGAATTACTACAAATTTGTTAAGTGGTAAAAAAATATTATTAAATAATTATTTTAAATTGAAATTAACAAATAATAAATGGAAATGAGATAAATTGAGGAACTACAAAATAACAATATAATATTGTAGAAAAGGTCACACAAGGTATTTAGAGTTACATAAATTATGTAAAAAAGTTACATTTAGAGATACAAATGTGCTCAAGTGTGACATTCTATATCATTAAAGTATTTGAAGGTATAATAATGAATATTTAATTGGGCAGTGCACATCGAGATGAGGAAGTCAATGTTTATTTCACCTTAATAAGACCTTGTTAAGAGTTACTATAAAATATAAAATCAAATAAACATTAAAAAAATTTATTTTAATATTAAGTAAATATAATTCAAAACAAAAATAATATCAATTAGGACATTCTAGTATAATCAAATAAAAGTAATTTACATGTCACAAGTGCGGAGAATAAGAGTTTCATAATAATATTACCAAACCTAAAAGAAAAGTTTGAAAAGGTAGATAAATTATATAAAAAAGTTACAATCTAAGATACAAAAAGGGTCAAATGCAACATCCTTCACCTTCAAATGTGATGCCATTCAAAATATTTTTTATCTAATTCATACCACGTATAGAATAGTGCTCAACAAGGCAAGTAAATCAATTATTTTTTATCTAATTCATACCACGTATAGAATTAATATATTTATAAAAATAAATAAGAATAGATAATAATCCATTATATTTTAATCTTAAGAAAATTTGCAATAAAACTATAAAGAGATGAATCTTCTTCATTGTTGCTATGTAAGAATCACAAAAGTAAGATTCCTAGTTCATAGAAATATAACAAGATAAAAAATCAATTTTAAAATGATACAAATTTGGTAATAAAGGTACATATCAAAACATCAACGACATCAATCATAGCATTCTCCATAATTAAATTAGGTATCAATAAAAAAATTCTTAAAAAAATAAAACCCTTAGAATTAAATTTTTAAAAAATATATAAATGATTATTTAATATGATAAGTCTCGTTAAGAAAAGGGCAATAGTATTTGACTCATTTTAATCATACCATCTTTTGAACTACTAGAAATTGCCAAAGAAATAAGAATAAATGATAATAAATTATTATTTTATTATTAGAAAAATATTTACTAATGCTTAAGTAAGATAAAATTAAGATATATAATAATTCTAGTTCAAAGATTTATAAAGATCCTTCTAGAGAAGACTTAGATATAATAAATAATATACCAAATTAATGTGAAACACTTTCAATAATGAGATAAATTATATAGGAAAGTGGCATTACAAGGTATTATTCACAAAATATATGTTAAAAAAAATGATATAAATTAGGGCAATTTAATACATCTAAATTAAAAAAATTTAAAAGTTACCTAACAAAAGATTAAGAGTTACGTAGTAATATAACAAAAATAGAGGAAAAAATTAGAAAAAAAATAATATAAATTATGCTAGAAAGAAGCATTGAAATATTTTAAGATGTAGTGTAACACCCCAAAATATCAAATAAAAAATGAATAAAAATATCTTTTAATGTGTGCCAAAAAATTAGAAATGTTTTTTGGAAAAAATAAAAAAATAATATTTAATTGTTTGTGGTTAACCAGATGAGTAAAAAGAATAATAATCCATCTCCTATAAAAAAATTGAATTACTTTTAATTAGAAAATTAATAAAAGTAAGTACAAATAAATAATTATTTTAAAATTAAGTAATTTTATAAAGAAACTATATTAAGATAAATTCAGCAATGAAAGATAACAAAATCAAACTAATGAAATAGGCACAAAATAGGAGAATTAGATTTTTGTAGTAAAGTAATAAAATCAAAGCAAAAATTTGACTTAATGATATAAAGTGTGTGAAAAAGATTGAATCTAATACAGTAAAAGGTTCAATCTCAACAATTTTAAAATCTTGTATAAAATAAAATTTTTCATAATGTACGTCAAACAATAGAAAATAAATAACTTAATTAAATAAAACTAATTATTTAATTATATAGAGTTCATTGAGATGATTTTTTAATGTTTGTTTCATCTCCATTAGACATATTTTGAAATTTCTATGAATTTTGAAATAATTAACCCTAGATATTTAAAAATTAATATTCTAATATTATGTAAATCAATATTAAAGGAAAAGTTTGATATATTTATGCAACATAATATATTTAAGTTAATGGAATACAAAGTCACAATAAAGATGATTTCATTTAAATTGTAATATGACAAAATAAAGTTTAAAATACTAACCAACGGTAAAATTTGTATAAAAATGAGTTTCATTACAAAGCTAATAAGAGATCAAGATTAACATCATTGATCATTAAATTTGGCATGAATCAAAATATCTCATAAATTGTTTAAAAGCTCCATTAAATAAAATATTTAAAAATATAAAACTAAATACTGATAGATCTCATTTTAACGAGTCCAACGATGTTTCATTCACCTTGCGAATACCTCACTCAAAATTTATATGAATTGGCCTATTAATAAAGCTTAAAAATGAAAAAAAATTCAAACTTTAGGAACATATTTTTTTAAAGTTGAAATAAGATAATTTGAGGCATTGTAACACAACTAAGGTTACAATAGAGGATAGTTAGAGTTAAATTGTTATAGTAACAAATAAAAGTGAAAAACTTTAAGAAAATGAGATCAGTTGTACAAGAAAGTTGCATTCCAAGGAATTAAGGGCATCATGTATAACATTCTTGATCATCAAATATGGTACGAATCAAAATGTGTCAAAAAACGTGATAAAACAAGAGAAAAATAAAAAAATATAATAAAAACAAATGAGGATCTTTTTCATATAGCTCAACCACGTAATTCGATTATCAATTGCTTCATCGCCATCAAACCTCATTTGAAATAAAAGCGTAAATATGCACAAAAAAAAATAAATTATTATTCTCATATTAAGAAACTATATAATAAAGTTGAAATAATATAAAATTAATCAATGTAAAATGAGAAAATAAAATAGATATAAATGTCACAAAAGATTTGTATTGGATTTTCTGATTAATATAACAAAATAAACGAATTTTTTTTTAAAAATAAAATAAATTATATATTAAAGTTGCATTCCAAGAGATTAATGATATGGAACATAACATTTTCAATTTTAAAATTAAGCATAAATCAAAAAGTTTTTTAAAGAGTGCCACAACCTCAGAAAGTAAAATATTCAAAAATGATGAAATGAGTGTCTAAATAAATAAACTCTGATAAATGTGTCCAATTACTTTTTCTTCATCTAGATTGGACCTCATTAAGAATTACAACAAATTGAAAATAAAATATGCATCAATAATTTCTTTAATACTTTGTAAGTATAGTTTGAAGATGAAATTATTTAAATTGAAAAATGTTATTTTATAAACTAAAAGGAATGTAACAATGAGTTTAGAGAATATTTTTAGTTACTAAGTAACATAACAATCTCGAAGAAAAAAATTAGAAGAAATAAAAACTTTTATGAGTAAGTTGCACTCCAAGAGTAAAAGGAGATAAAGCATACTACCTTTGATCATGAAATTTTCAATGAGTCAAAATTTCTTGTGAAAAAGTATCAATTCATTAAGAAAAGTTTTTAAACATATGAAATAGTTATATCGTTGGATAACACTCTTTGAGATGAGGCCAACGACATTTGTTCCATCTCGATTAGACCTCATGTGGAGTTATAACTAACTTTGAAAGAAGGTATGCATAAATGTTGCTATAAAATTAAGTAAATACATATTAAGGATGAAATTAGATAAATTGAATTATTATAACATAATATATTAAAATCAATGCAAAGGACGCATGAGAAGAGAATTTGGGTTACGTATTCTTAAAACAAATCAATACAAAAACCTTAAAGAAAGGAGATAATTTTTATTGGAATGTTTTATTCTAAGGTATTAGGGAGATCATGTGGAACATTCTCTATCATCAAATAAGATATAAATAAATAAATTTTAAAAATAATATCAAAACAATATTAGTAATAATATATAATAATAATACAACATGGTTAACTTGTTTTACATAGCTTGCTAAGACAAGTATAACGACGTTTGTTTCATCGCAATTGAACCTCATTTCATACTTCTAATTATGACCAAGTAAATAAAAATAAATTATTAATTTCTTATTAAGAAAACATAAATCAAAGCTTAAATTAGATAAATTTAAGTAATTTAACATAACCAAATCTAAAACAAATAAATGTCACATGAGAGGAGAATTATTTTTTCATAATAATATAACGAAATCAATGAAAAAAGAATTTATAACTTGAAATATATGTTATCAAAAAACTTCGTTCCAAGACAATACGAAGTTTAAGTGTAATATTCTCAATTATCCATTATAATATTAATTGAAATACTTTATGAAGAGTGCTGCATCAATTAAAAAAATATTTTTAAATAACAAAATGAATATCTAGTTGGATAGATCTCGCCTAACTGAGTTCAATGACATTCTTTATTATCCTTTTTTAATTTCATTAAGAATAACTATGGATTACTTATGTTAGCACAATTAGAAATACCTTATTGTTTTTATAAGAAGTAAATATATATCAATGCTAAAAGAAAAAAATTGATGGAATGTTATATAAGCAAATTGAGGTTTTATGGTGGAGACACATGATAAGTTTTAAAATTATATTATAATATAATAAAATCTATTAAAAAAATTTAAAGAATAAAATGAGTTACGTTGACATGTTCCATTGAAAGATACTTAAGAGATTTAATGTAAAATCATCATTCATCAAAAAAAAGTAAAAAATCTATTTTGAAAAGCATGTCAATATCGTTATAATGAAAAAGTAATACAAAGTCGTATGATAGGATATTAAGACTTTTGATGTTTTATATCCAAAATAATGTAAAAGTATGAAAATGAATACTTAATCTGATACATATCATGAATGCTTGTCCAATGATCATCAATTCTAGAACGGAATAGAATATCTTATAAGGTGTACAAAAAGGTTAAAACTTTTTTAAAAATAAGAAAACAAATGTCTATTTTATGGAGCTCATTGAGATGAGTACAGCAAATTATGTTCCATTTGATATAGATAATATTTGATTTGGAAACACTATTAATTACCAAATTAAATAAGAATTAACACTAAAAGTTGTTATTTTAATATTAATTTAGTTAAGAATGAAGCAAAGTTGAGGCAAATTAAGCAATGAATAATAAAAAAATCAAACAAATGAAAAATGACACATTATAAAAAATAGATTTTCGTAGTAAATTAATAAAATAATTTTTTTTGAGTTAATAACATATATTTCACAAAAAATGTTAATTGAAATATAGTATAGGATCAGTATTAAGAACAATGATAATCAAATCATGTATGAATTGAAATATTTCATATGTAAGTCAAACCATAGAAAATAAATTATTTAATAAAATAAACTGAAGTATTTAATTTTATAGAGTTCTTTGAGATGATTTATAAATGTTGGTTTAATCTCCATTTGATGTTGTTTGAAATTTCTAATAATTATGAAATAAATAACGATAAATATTTAAATATTAATGTTCTAAATTTTGTATATAAATATATAATCGAAAAATTTGATAAATTTATGTAGTGTAATCTTGCCAAATTGATGCAATAAAAGGTCACAATAAAATTGATTCAAATGTACAGTATTCTATGAAAAAATGATAGTGAAAATTATTACCTAATTGTACAAATAGTATAAAAAAGTTTCATTTCAAGTTAATATAGAGATATAGAATAACATCTACAAACTTCATAAAATAAAATATTTAAAAATATAAATTAAATAATTTATATGATAGAGCTCACGACAACAAGTCTAAGAAAGTTGAATTTGCCTTAGTTGTACCTCATTAAAAAATTCTACGCATTAACATAATAATCAAGCAAAAAATAAAAAAATAAATTTTTAATTTTAAGAACATATAGATTAGAGCTAAAATGAGATGATTTGAGGCATTGTAATACAATGAAGTTCACACTAGAGGACTGTTAGAATAAATTTATAATAACAACAAATAAAAAATTCAAAAAATAGGATGCATTCTAGGAGAAAGTGGCATTCCATTTACAGGAGATCAAGTATACTTTACTTGATCATAAAATATGACGTGGATCAAAATGTTTCAGAAAGAATGACAAAACTAAAGAAATAAATATATATATATATATATATAAGAAAAAAAATTGATTATTTTATTTGATAGAGCTCAACAAAGCAAGTCTATTAACTTTGGCATCATCTTGATCAGACCTCATTAGAAATTAATATAAAATAAAAAATAAATAAGTTTAATTAATAATAAATGATTATTTGAGTATCAAGTAACTATATATTAAGGTTAAAGTAAAATAAACTTAATAAATCCATTACAAACTAATTAAAAAAATATAAATGTTACGAACGAGGAGATTTGGATTTTCATATTAATATAAAAAATAAAAGAAATAGTTTTTAAATGATAACATAAATTATAAATAAAATTTGCATTCCAAGAAATTAAGAAGATTCAATATAAGTTTCTAAATTATTAAATAAGCTACCAAAAGAAAAATTTTCTAAAGAGTGCCACAACATAAGAAAGTCAAATATTTTAACAAAATAAATAGTGCTTCTTGCTTGAGAAATCTCACCTAAATGGTTCCAAGGATGTTTATCTGATATCAATTAGACCTCACTTAGAATTACAATGAATTACAGATAAATATGCATAAATCAAATTTTTAATATTTATTGAGTATATTTTAAAGCTGAAATAATTTAAACTGAAACAATGTAATATAACAATACTTTAGTAATGTAACAATTAGTTTAGGTAAGTTTTTGACTTACTTAGCAGTATCAAAATTTAAAATAAAAATAATAGAAGAAATAAGAAAATTTTGATGAAAAAGTTGTATTCCAAAATTTAAAGGTGATAAAGCTTGCGACCCTTGATGATGAAATAAGAATGAATTAGAATGTCTTATTAAACTTCTCAATTTTTAAAATGTTTTTCAAAATAGAAAGTGAATAGATAATTGGATAGAGCTTATTAAGATGAGTCTAGTGACATTTGTTCCAACTTGATTAGACCTTATGTTGAATTATAGCTTATTTGGAAAAAAGATATGCATTAAAAATAATAAATTATTATTAGAAAATAAGTAAATACTTAATAAAGAAGAAATGATATAAATTAAAGTACCATAATCCAACAAAGTAAAACTAATGAAAAGCTTCGACGAGAAGAGAGTTGAGTGTCACAGTTGTAATACAAATAACCAGAAAAACCTTGAAAAAATGAGCTAATGTTTATGATAAAGTTTAATGCCATTGTGCTAAGCAGATAAAGTGTAACATTCTTTATTGTGAGGAAAGGTACAAATAAAAATATCTTGAAAATGAAAATAAAACCTTAGTAATATAAATTATTTACTAGTTTGACAAAGCTAGTTGAGACAAATATAAGAACATTTGGTTCATCTTGATTGAACATCATTTTGTAGTACTAAAAAATAACAAAGTGTAGAAAAATATAATAATAAATTATTTATTTAATATTAAGTAAATATATGTTAAAGCTTAAACAATATCAATTAATATAATTTAATATAACATAATCTAAGAAATTTAAATGTCATGAGAAATGAGAATTAGCTTTTCATATTAATATGACAAAATGAAAGAAAAACATTTTAAAACACAAAATAGATTGTATGAAAAAGATTCATTCCAGGTTGATACAGAGTTTGAGTATAATATTGTTAATTATAAAATGAGGTATTAATTCAAATGCCATATAAAAAGTGTAACAAGACTTGAAAATAAAATATTTTAAAATAAAAAAATAAACATCTAGTTGGATAGAACACGTTAAGATAAGCTCAATGATATCTTCATCGTCTTAATTAGACCTAATTAAGAATAACTAAGAATGATAAATTTAAGAAAAATTAGAAATAACTTGCTATTTTAACAAGAAGTAAATATATATTAATGTTGAAAGAAAAAAATTGATTAAATGTTATAGGACCAAACTAAGGTTCACATAAGGGAAGATCTAGAGTTCTATTGGAGTACAATAAAAATATAAGAAAAATAGTTAAATGATGAGATTATTTGCATTTAAAAGTTTCATTCAAAAATAATAAGGAGATTAGATGCAAAATAAACATTCATCAAATCAATTATGAATCAATTTACTTTGAAAAGAATGTCAAAATGACAAAAATTAAAAAATTAAAAAATAAATAAAATAAATATATAATTTTTTATTGCATGTGAAGATGAGTCCAACAACATCTATGTTTTCTTGATTAGAGATTGCTTAGATTTATTATGATTTTGAAACGAAAACATAACAAAGCAATAATAAATTTTTATTTTTAACATTAAGTAAATAGACACTAAAACTTGAATGAGATAACTTGACACAATGTAATATCACCAAATCAAAATAATATAAACGTTACACAACTCGAGTATTGGATTTTCAAAGTAATATATTCAAATTAAATTTTAAGCAAAAAATGAATACTTCATTGGATACACCTAATCGAAGGATGTCCAACAATCTTTATTACATTTAGAATACACCTCATTAAGAATTTCTATGAATTACCTTTAAAAATAAGCATAAATAATAAGAAATTAATATTTCAATACTAAGAAAATATATATTAAAGTTAATATGAGACAAATTAAATTATTGTAATATAATAAAATAAATAAAAGTAATTGTCACATGAGAAAAGATGTAGAGTTACATAGTAACATAACCATATCAAAGAAAAAGATTTGAAATAAGATAAATTACTTGACAAAGTTCCATTCCAACATACCAAGAAACCTAAATGAAATAGCCTTGATTGTCAAATAATGTACAAATTAAAATTCCTTTAAAACTCGCCTAAATAAATAAATTGAATTTTGTAAGAAATTATTTCTTAATTGCATAGAGTTTATTTAAATGGGTTTAATTATATTAGTTTCATCCTAATCAGACATAATTTGAAATTACAACAAATTATAAAGAAAAATGTTCATTTTTTAAATTTAATAAATATATATTGATGCTGAAATTAGATAAAGTTTAGCAATGTAATATAAACGATTATAAGAAATATGATAGGGACTTTAGATAATATTAAGAGTTACTTAATAAAACAACCATTTTAAAGAAAATCATTTAGAGAAATTAGATAAGCTAATCATGCATTCCTTTCTAGATTACAAAAATTGAATTAGTTAAAAATACCTCATCGAATATTTCTAATCTCTTGAAAGATGTCTTTACAAATACTAAAATTAACATATAGTTGGATAATGCTCATTGAGATGACTCTATCAACATTTGTTTCATTTTGATTAGACCACATTTTAAGTTAGTGCTAATTATAGAGTAGATTTGAGTAAAAAATAAATTATTTGCTTAAATTTAGGTAATTATATATTATAGATGGAATGAGATACTTTGGGGCATCAAAACAGTAGATTAAAGCAAAAAAATTAAGAAATGTTTGTGGGAAAGTTTTATTCCAAGGTACTAAGGAGATGACGTGTAACATTCTTAGGCATACTTTTTATTGGGAACTTTTCAATATCAAAATTGAGATTTTCATGTGTGGATCTAAATATACCATAACAAGTTCAACTAAACTTGAAAAATAAAATATCACATCAGATGAATGAAGTGGAAAGTTTTTGTTGGAAAGTTTAATTCCTAGATACTAAGGAGATAAAGCAAAACATCCTTAACCATCAAATCTAGTAAAGAAACTAAATATCTCACAAAACATGCAAAAATAAGAAAAGTAAAATATTTAAAAATATAATAGATAAATATTTAAGTAGATAGAGCTCATCAAGTTAAGATCATTTACATTTTTTTATTTGATCGATTCTTGCTCTGAATTAGCATATGAATATAAATAAGGAAACAAATTAATAAATTATTGAAATATTATTACGTAAAAATATGTTAAAATTAAAATAGGGTAAATCGAAGTAATGTAATATTTCGAATTTTAAAAAATTTAAAGTTACACGATAAAATATCTAGATTTACATAATAATATAAAAAAACTTAAAATATATTTGAAGAATTGCTATAAACTATACTAAATTGAAGACATTTTGCCTATTTTAGATCTCATTTTGAATCACAATGAATTACAAAATGAAATAACTATAAATAATAATAATATATTATTTTAATAATAATAAAAATCATAATAATGTTGAAATGAGATAAATTTAGCAATCAAAGAAATACTATCGAAGTGATGACAATGATCACAAAAGAGGAGATGTTGATTTTGGTAGTAAAATAATCAATTAAAAGCAAAAACTTTTTAATTAATGATATAAGGAATACAAGAAAGGTTTATTCTTTGTTGCTAAAAGGATGGATTGCAAAAACCATGATCATCAAATCAAGTGCAAATTGAAATAGTTAATAAAGTAAATTAAACCATAGGAAAATAACTACTTAATATATAAGAACTAAATATTTAGTTATAGAAAATTAAATTTGATGATTTCTCAACATTTGTCTCATCTCCACCGAACTTTGCTTGAAACAATGATGAATAATAAAATAAAGAATCATAAATATTAAAAAAAAATTTCTAGTATTGCATAAATATATATTAGAAAAAATTAGATAAATTGAAGGAGTAATGGGTGATGGTGGGGAATGTGGATTTTTGCTTATAATTGTTTATGATGATATTATTGAAAAAATATTAATTAATGAGATAATTTGTACAAAATGTTTCATTTTAAAATAATAAATAAATCATGTTTAACATTCTCAATTTAAGAATATAAAAATATAATTTTGTTATTGATTGTAAAAACGATTTAAACTACATATGTTTTGTATTAGTTTGTCCTACTATAGATTTACTATGATTTTTCAAGTTAAAAGAACACAATTAATAAAAAATAATTATTTTAATATTAAGTAAATAAACACAAAAGTTGATAACTAAAAATTTCATTAACATAATATAACCAAGTTAAAATGAATTAAAAGTCACACAAGTGGAGAATTAGATTTTTGTTGTAATATATCCAAATTAAAGTGAAATTTTGATGTATGAAAAACTATATTACATAGTTGAAATCTAAAGTACTAATCAGATTGAGCATAACATCCTTTATCATCAAATCAAATATGAATCAAAATATCTTATATAGCATGCCAACATACTAAAAATAAAGTATTTCAAAATATAATAAAAGAATTTTTAATTTGACAAAACTCATTGAGAGGAGTCCAACCATGTCATTTCCATGTCCATCATTCCTCGACTAGAATTATTATGAATTACTAAACTAAATAAGCATAAATAATAATAAATTATTATTTTATTTTAAAGTAAATATATGTTGAAGTTGAGATAAGATATGTTGAAATAATATAATATAACAAATTGAAGTCGTTTTAAGGTTACATCACATAATATTTAGAGTTGTGTTGTGATATAATAAAATAAAAGTGAAAATTTAAAAAACATTAGATAAAACAAATGTCATTGGACTATGCTCGACAAGCTTTGTTCAATGTAATATCTATCTGTATATATCCAATTTTTTTTGTTTTATCATGTTTTATAAGACTTTTAATTTACAATATATTATAGAATAAAGAATGTTACACAAAAAATCATGAGTAAAATGGAATGCAATTTTCTCATGCACTTTATCTCATTTTTTTAATTTTTTCGTTTCGTTTTGTTATATTACTATGAACACTATTTCTTCTCATGTTTAACATCAGCCTTATTTTTAATTAATTATATTATGTTTATTACATTTATCTTATTCCAAATCTAGTTTGGTCAAGATAACCAATATTGTTCAACTTTCTTATAAGTTCCATCAAATTAACTTTTTATCATGTGCTCATCACAAAGTTTTAAATTTGTTATATCACATTGTTTTACTTTATCTCATTTTAATTTCAATATATATTTAATTAATATTAAAATAATAATTTTCTATTAGTTATGCTAATTTTTTTTGTAATTCATAGTAATTTCAAATTAGGGCTATTTGAGAATAAGCCAGTGTCATCTGAGTAACCTTGATCATCTTTATCCAATTAAATATTTATTTTAAAATTTCTAAATAGTTTATTTTCTTTGGCTTTTGTGTGCTTTATGAGACATTTCAATCATTATTGATTTGTTGGCCAAGGTTTTTGTCAAGTTAAATGATACATTTTGATTCATATTTGATATGATTATCAAGGATGTTTCAAATGTTGTTTGATTTGTCTCAATGAGATCTATCAAATGAAATATTTTTTTCCTTATTTTGAAATATTTATTAAAATTTCGGTTACACTATGAGGAGTTTTCGTTCTTAAATGATTTGATAACATGGTAGTTTACAGTAGATGACACTAGAATGTTGTATAGCAGCATTCTCATGCAACTTATCCCATTGCTAACAATATTTCATCTTCATTTGGATAAATTGACATGTTAACCTAAATCTCTTACAACATGATATTTATATCATTATGATTTTATTATATTATGTTGCATCATTTCACCTCCTTTTAGCCTTAATATATATTTACTCAAATTTAAAATAATAATTTATGATTATTTCATAATATTTATATTGGAAATTAGTAGTAATTCTAAATGAAGCACTACTGAGTTAAAACAAATGTCGATGAAATCTTCTTGTGGTGATTTATCCACATATGTATTCATTATGAAAATTTTAAAATTTTTATTGTTTTAGCGTTTTAGCAAGCTTCAAGAGATATCTTGATTCATACCTTATTTGTCCTACAAGAAATGTCACACTCAATCATTTCTATCTTGGAAAGAAACTTATTTATACAATTTCTCTCATTTCTTCAAACTATTTTCATTGATTAGACCATATTGTCTTGAAACTCAAATCTTTAATCTTGTCTCCTTTACAATGATTTATATTACATTGTTTGAATTTATCTTAATTCAACTTTTATATATATTTATTTAATGTTAAAGTAAAAATTTATTTTTATTTAGTCTTATTTACTCAAGTGATTCATAGTAATTCTAAATGATGTTTAATCAAAATGAAATAAATGTCACTAGACTTGTCTTAATGAGCTTCATCCAAGTAAATACTTACATTATATTTTTTTAATATTTAATTTGACAAAAGATTTTGCATGCTCTATGACACTTATCAATTTGTACCTAACTTATAGACCAAGGACATTACCCTTGGTTTTTTCAGTATATTTAATATAATTCACTAATAAATTTAAGCTAGTTTATCCAATTGATTATTTTTAATTTTGTTATACAATTATTAAAGTGTACTTCTCCTCTCTTTTTATGACTACTTTACTTTAATTCTATTATATCACATAGATTAACATTATTTTATTTTAGCTTTATCATATAATAAAAAAATATTTAAAAAATAATTATCATTATTTATGCTTATTTTTTTGTAATTTTTAATATTTCTAAATGAGGTCGAATAATGATAAAACAAAAGTTATTAGATTTGATTAATGAACTATATCTAATAAAATATTGTTTTTTTTATTTTAAAATATTTAATTTTTTTGGAATATTCTATGTCGTTTTGATTCAACTCTAATTTGATGACCAAGAATGTTACTATTGATCTCCTCAGTATCTTCAAATAACTTTTCTGTACAATTTATATAATTCCTTCAAATCTTAAGGTTTGAGTTGCTTATACTATTACGTATCTCAAAATCCCCTCCATTGTAACCTTTATCCCAATATTTTTGGTAACATTAATTATTTAAAATTTTCTAACTTAAGCATTAATATATATACATAAAAATTAAAATTATAATTTAGTAATAATTTTTCCATATTTAATTTTAAATTCATATTAGTTTTGAATGTGGCATAATGGAAATGAAAAAAATATTCTTGGGCATATCATGATGTTTTTTATTAACTAAATATTCACTTTGATATTTTTAAATTTTTTTTCGTGAGGTTTATTCACCTAAGACTATTTAGATATTCACTTCACCATATAATACAAGTTCTATATATCCTTATTTAGCTTTAAAATATGTTTTCTCAATATTCAAAATAAAATTTAAGATCATTAATTTTTATTTATGTTTATCCTAGTAAATGTTTTGTTTTACATTTCTTAAACTTTTAAGTTTCTAGAGTTTTAAGAAAAATAATTTGAAATTTTAATTCATACTTAGTTTGACAATAAAAGAGGTTGCACTCCAACACTTCAACAAATCAAATTGCAATGTTCCAGTAACATTTTTGTCTTTTCTTCAAATATCAAGCTTTGGTTTGGTATATTAACATCTAACTATAAGTCTCAACTTATGTAATGTAGGAATTATTTTTTTTGCAATATTATATGGAATGTGTGGAAGAATTGTCCTTGGACTTGCCTCAATGTTTTCTAACTAATTAAATAATCCTTTTATATCATTAAAGTTTTTTCTTCAATGATTTCCCAATGACCCCTAATACATTTCCATTCATTACATATTTGGCAATCGAGGATATTACAAAAAATATCCTTAGTATCATGGAATGCATATTTCTCATAAACTTTACCTCATGTCTTATATTTTTCTTTGTAGATTTTATTATCTTATAATAAAACACTTATTCTTTGCTCATGTGACATATACATTGTTTTGTCTTGATTATATAACATTGTTTCAATTATTTTTTTAAATTAAATATATTTTCTTAATATTAAAAAGCTTTATAATTATTTTTCTTTATTTAACTTGGTAAATCATAGTTATTACAAACATTGTCTTATGAAGGTGAAATAAATGCCAATAGACTCATCTAAACAACCTCTTTCCCATTAGTTCTTTTTGCAATTCATAGAAATTTAAAATGACGCATTATAAAAGAAAGAAAATGTTATTAGAAACTTTTGGCAAGCTATATCTATTTAAATGTTCACATTTATAATTTGAAATATTTTATTTTATTAGGTTTTAAGGCATTTTATGAAGCATTTTTTTCATACTTAGTTTGATGATTGAGGATGTTATACTACATCTCCATTGTGTTTTTGAAAATAAGTTTACCATATTATGTTTGCTAAATTTATTCAAATTCAAACTTAATATATGTTTTATTAATATTAAATAGTTTATTCTTATTTATGACAATTTAAATTTATAATTCATAGTTTTTCTAACCCGATTGAGACAAACAAATATTTTTTGACTCCTTTTGGGAGAGGTTTATAATTTATATACTTTTAGATACATTATTTTTTTTTGTAATTTTTCCATCTTTTGCAAAATATTTTGATTGATAGCACATTTGTTAATCAAGGATGTTACACTTCATTGTCTTATAATGTTGGAAGGCAACTTTCCCATAACATTAATTTCATTGCATGAAATTTTTTTATTTTCATATATTATAATGAATCTTGAAAGCTCTTAATGTGTTACCTTTATATCTTATTTAGTTTCTTATACTATATAGTTCTAATTTTTCTCATTTTTTACTTTGATATGTTTTTTCTTAACATTAAAATAATATTATTATTAATGATTATTTGGTTTCATAATTCACCATGTTTTCAAAAAATGGGTGGACCAACTCATTTCAATGATCTTTAATCACATTAAAACTTCATTTATAATCTTTTAAATATTTTTACGACGTTTGTTGTACTCATCATGTGATACGTTGACTCTTACGAATTTGACAATCAAAGATGCTATACTTGATCTCCTTAGTATGATTGAATGGAACTGTCTTGTACAATTTATCTAATTTTTTTATATTTTTCTCTTTTGTTTAGTTATGTTGCAATGAAACTTTCAATCTCCTTCTATGTGACTATATAACATTATTAATTCTTCTATATTATATTATTTTAATTTATCTCATTTCATCTAGAACACTTGATTACTTAATATTGAAATAATAATTTGTTATAATTTTTATTTACTTTAGCATCACCTAAATGACTTCTACGTAATATTATGTTTTTCAATATTTTAATTTTTTCGTTAATTGACAAGCTTTAAGAGATATTTTTGTTTGTACCTCATTTTCTAATTAGTTCACTTATAGTTAAACTCCTAAGCATCTTGGAATGTGGCTTTCTTGCATAATTATTTCTAATTTATTCAATTTTCTTTTCTTTGTTATATTATTATTCTTCCCTCACGTGACTTTTACATCACTTTTATTTAAGCATATTGAATTCCAACAATTTACCAAATTTCAATCCCTTTGTACTTTTATATTGTATTAAATTAAAAATTTATTACCATATATGCTTGTTTGCTTTCAAAATTCTCAATAATTGTAAACAATGTCTAATCGAGAAAATATATAGTCTATTGTACTCATCCTGACAAGCTCCATCAAATTAATTATTCAATTTAGTATTTTTAATTTTTTTTTATAATTTTAGCACTTTATCTGAGATTTTTTTATTAGTAGTTGACTTGATGAACGAGAATGTTATGCTCGATCTCCTTAATTTCATAGAATTCTACTTTATCGTTCAATTTAGCTCATTTCATAAAACGTTTTTACTTCATTTTTTTATGAAACTATAATTTTTCACTTATATATTAAGTTATATTATATTGCCCTAATTTTCCTAATTTTATCTTTCACATATTTTCTTAAAATTAAAATAGCAATTTCTATTATTGAAATTCACTTTCACTTGGCATTCTTCATAATTCCAAAAATGCATAAGTGACGAAAAAAACTTTATTGGACTCAACTCATTAAGCTCTATCATATTAAATATTTACCTTTATAATTTTGAATATTATATTTTCTTTGTTATTACTATGCTTTACAAATCTTTTTGAATCATTTTGTTTTGGTGGTTTAAGATGCTACAGTTGATCTTGTTAGTATTTGAATGAAACTTTCACTTACAATGTAAATCTTTTCTTTAAATGTTTTTCTTTTATTTTCTTATATTACTTATTAACTTCATAATTCTTTTGATTTGACCATTACATTGTTTCAATTTTATTATATTACATAACTTTAATTTCTATCAATTAACTTTAATATATATTAGCTTAACTTAAAGAATGTTTTATTATTATTTCACGAATAATTATTTTTTTAACTCATAGTTATTCCAGACGTTGTCTAATTTAGATGAGAGAAATTTCATTAGACATATCACGATGTGCTTTGCTAAAAGTAAATATTAAATTTCTATATTTTTAATTTTTATTCTTTAGAATGTTAAATTTTTTTTTGAGATATTTCAATTCATACCATATTAAATGATCAAGGATGGATCACTCGATCACTTTAGCATATTGGAAAGCAATATTCTCAAAAAAATTTTGTTATTCTTTAAACATTTTCTCTTTCATTCAGTTATACTACTATTGCACTGTAATTCACCTCTCTAATGAATTTTATGTGATTGTGTTATTTTATTTTTGTTATTTGTTTTTGCTTACTCACTTTTTCAATATTCATTGTTTCCAGAAGGGGTCTAATTTAAATGAAAATAACATCACAAGACCCTCCTCAATGTGGTCTATCTAATTAAAAATTAAATATCATATTTTTTAAACATTTTTTCCAAGGTTTTGTTATGTTTTATGGGAGATTTTTTTTTTGCTTCATTTAATGTTCGAGGATATTACATTGGATATCTTTAGTATGTTGTAAAAAAATTTTCTCATGTGATTTCTTAATTTTTAATCAATTTTTTTTGTTATAGTAAAATATAACTATAATTCCCCATGTCACATTTACATTACTTTGAGTATTTTTGTATTACATGCTTCAATTTTCCTCATTTTAGTTTTGATAAATATTTACCCAATATATAAATACTTATTTTTTAATTGTGTATAATTACTTATGTATATCTCTATAATTCCAAAATGAGCTCAAGTGTAAATGAAACAAAAGTCATTAGAATCATCTAGATGAGTTATATTATCTAAATATTCTTTTTTGGCATTTTTAAATATTTTATTTTCTAAGGTTTGGGCATGTTTTACAAGTCATTTTGTTTCATAATGGATTTGCTGATAGAGAATATTTAACTTGATCTCCTTGGTGTATTCAAACACGACATTCCCATAAAACTATTAGTTGAATCAATTTTCTCATATTTTTTTATTATTATTTAACACTTAGTCACCTAATGGGTGACAAATTTATTTCTTCCACATGACATTTGATCGAGATGAAAAAAATTTTCATTAGATTGACATTGAGGAGTTTTGTAATTAAACATTCATTTTCATATTATAATATATTTAACTTAACATTAGGCACATCATACTAGAGTTTTGCTTCATGCACTACTTTAAGGATAAATACGATATGTTCTATCTTTTTCATATTTTGTAATGTGTCATTTCTACATAATTTATTTCATTTCTTCAAAATTTTCAATTTAAATTAGTCATATTACTATTTTTCTCTTCTGTAACTTTTGCATCACTATTTAGGCATATTGAAATACAACAATTTATCATATTTTAGACTTATTATATGCTGAAATTTTTAGTCAAAACTTATTGCTCCTTATGATGTTTGCTTTGGTAATTCATAGAAATTCAGAGTGAGCAAACATCAATGGACTCAACTCAATGAGCTTCATCTAAATAAATGTTGAACTTTATGTCTAAATTTTGTATTTTGTACAATTTTGGTATGCTTTATATGGTTTTTTGATTTATAGCTAATTTGATGGGTAAGGATGCAATTTGTCTCATTCCTCAAATTCTAATTCTTTGATTTTGATTTTTTTTCAAACAGTAATTCTTCCCTCACATATTTTGTTACAATAATTACCTTAATTTATCGTGTTCTAGCTTACACATATTTTCTTTAATTTAAAATAATTATTTTTGTGTTATTTAAGCTTAGGCTTTTTAGTTATTCTCAATAATTCCAAATGAAATATTCTAAAGTTGAAGAAAATGTTGTTAGAATTTACTCAAGGAGATCTCCATTGTCAACTACTTTTTTTATATTTTCAAATATTATATTTCCTTTCCTTTTGGCATGCTTTTTAAATATTTTTGATTCATATATGATTTGACGATTTAAGATTCTATAGCTGATTTCCTTAATATCTTGGAATCCAAAATTCACTTACATTTGAATCTCTTCCTTAAGGTTTTTTGTTTTGATTTTCTTACCTTATTAACTCTAAATCTCCTCAAATGTGAACTCTACATTGTTTTCATTTTGTTATATTGCATAGCTACACCTTATGTTATTTTTGTTATAATATATATTGGCTTAGTTTTAAAAAAAAATAATCAATTAGTATTTATGCTTATTTTATTTTTAATTCATAATTATTCTAAACATGGTCCATTTCGGATTTGACGAATGTCATGTGACTCATCCTAATGACCTCTCTCTAATTAAATATTTGTTTTCATTATTTGAAATATTTTATTTTTTGAGTTTTAAAATGTTTCAAGAGATATTTTGATTGCTACCATGTTTAATGAGCAAGGGCCTTACATGCGATCACCTTAGTATATCTCATTGCTATATTTTTAGAGTTCATACTCTTTCTTAAAAGGTTTGTCTTTCATTTTGTTATATTATTATGTACCTCTAATTCACCTCTCATGCAAATTTATGTCCTTATGACTTCATCTTTCTATTTATTTACATTTATCTTATTTAAAGTATAATATCTATATATTCTTAATTTCAAAATTGTAGCTTATTTTTGTTTTGCTTATATAATTTTGTAATAAGCAGTAATTCCAAAGGAGCTCTAATTTAGATATAACAACTATCTATGGACTTGCTTTCACAAACTCTATCCAAAATAAATTTATTTTATTTATTTAATATTTTTTTGTAGGATTTTCATATGCTTTTTGAGACATTTTAATTCGTATCTCATTTAACGATTAAAGATGGTATAAAGTATCTTAGAATGCAACATTTTCAAATAATTTTTTATTTTTTTATCATATTTCATATTTAATTTGTTATATTATAATCTAACTATAATTCTCTTCCTTTAAGACAATTAAATAACTTTCATTTTATTATATTGCATGATTTATTTTTTTATTCTTCATTTAATTAATATTTTCTTAACCTCTAAATAATAATTCATTTTTATTTATGCAAATCTACTTTGGTAATTTTTTCTGATTCTAAATGAGGTCCAATGGGGATGAAACAAATGTTTTTATAATTGCCTTGACAAAAAAAGCTCTTTCAAGCAATTTTTTTTTAAGTAATTTATTTTCTTCGACCTTCACATCCATTACAAGTCCTTTGAATCAAACCAAATTTGATGATCGAGGAAATTATGCATGATCTACTTAGCATCTTGGAGTGAAACTTTAACGTGTAATTTTTTTTATTTTTTTAGATGTTTAACAATATTTTTGTTACAATACGACATAACTCAAAATGTTTTGTTGTGTGATCTTTACATGTCGTTGGTTTTGATATACTACATTAGATCAATATATCTCATTTTAATTTTAACATATAATTAATATATATTAAAAATATAATTTATCAATATTTTTTCTTACTTGCTTTTGTAACTAAATCTATATCCAAATGACGCATAATCAACATGAGAAAAATGTTTATGAATTGATGAGCACAACTTAATTAAAATTAATTTTTATGTTTTTAATTATTTTCTATGCTCTTGTCTTGGTTTACTATACATTTTGATTCATACATAATTTAATGATCAAAATTGATGCACTCAGCCTCCTTAGTATCTACTAATTGAACTTTGTTATGTAATTTATTTCTTTTATCAAAATTTATTTCTTTGATTAGATTATATTACTTTTAATGCCTTATACTCCTTTTTTTAGCCACTACTTTACATTAATTTGTTGGTTCTAGCTTTAATAAATTTTTTAAGTAATATTAAAATAGAAATATATCTTTTTTTATGCTTATTTAGTTTTGTTATTTCTAGTTATTCAAGATAAGGTAAGATCGTGAGGAAACAAACCTTACTTGACTCACCAAAATAAGCTCTATCATATTAAATATTCATATTTATATTTTTAAATTTTTTTTTCTGTTGTTTTTTTTTATACTTTTATGAGATCTCAACTTGTGTCACATTTTGATGATTCATGATCGTACACATAATCTACTTAGTATTCGAATGTAAAGTTACATTAGAATTTATGTCATTTCTTATTTTATTTTTCTTAAAATAATTTATTTTATAATAAAACTCTAATTCTCTTCTTGTGTAAGCTTCACTTTATTACGAATTTATTTTTTACATTACTTTCATTTAACTTATTACAAACTCAATATATTTTTATTTTATATTAGAATAATATTTCTATATTATTTATGTTTATTTATTTTTCTAATTTTTAGTAATTCCACAAAAGGCTTGATATAGACAAAGAAATTGTGGCTCGACAATCTCAAAGAGCTTTATGATATTTAATATTAGTTTTATTATGTTTAAAAATTTTATTTTCTTGGGTGTTGGTACTACATTCAAGATATTTTTATCTATACTTAATTTATTTATTGAGGATTTTATACTAACTTTCTAAATCATCTTAAAAAGTAAACTTTTACTTTGACTAAGTTAAAAAATGTTTAGAAAACTTTCTATTTGGATAAAGATGAACAAAATAAGTGCAATGTTTTTTATTTCAATGTAATTGTAAAATTTTTTGAAATAATATGAATTAATAAATTAAATACATTTAAATAACAAAAATGTTATTATTTAAATATTAATTAAATAAATATTAAGTTGAAAACAAAATAAGTTGAACAACTATAATAAAACAAAAAATAATAAATTTAATTACTAAGATAAATTCCATAAGAATATTGTATTTTAAGATGCTAAATTATTTTGTTATAGAAGATAAAATATTTAAAATGCTAAATATGAATAATTCATTTGACAAAGCTTATTGAGATTAGTCTAATGACATTTGCAAAAATAAATAGCCATAAAGAATAATTTGTTATTATTTTAACATAAAGTAAATTATTATGATAAAAAAATTAATTGAATTAATGTTATGGAGCAAAAAGAAGATAGTATAACATTGACTGAAACCTAGGAGATTGAGTTTAATGTCCACAATTATAAAATATTGTATGAATCAAAATGACCCATAAAAGATACAAACATTTTAGAAACATTAAAAGACTAAAAACATTATAAGAATAGTTGACTAAATAAAACTGGTCGAGAAGACTGTGTAGATGTTTCTTTCATCATAATCATAGCTCATTTTGAATTATTATGAATTATTAAAATAAATTGGTTGAAATAATATTAAAATATTATATTTATATTAAGTTATATAATATTAAAAAAATAAAATAAATTTAAGTAAAAGAAGATTTTCAAATTAACATAATTTAAACTTCAAATAGGACAACATTTAGAGTAACACAATAACATATCCAAACCATTATAAAATAATTAAAGAAATAAGGTAACTTATATGTGAATGATTCAATCAATGATACTAGGGATATACTTTGCAACATCTTTGATCATCGAACTAGAAATGAATCAAAATGAATGATAAAGGTTATAAAGATTCTAGGAATTAAAATATCAAGTATTATAAAAATAAATAATTAATTAGATAGAACTTATTGAAACAACTCTAAACATGTTTATTTCATCTAGATCATAGCACATTGAGAAATATTATGATTGCCAAATAAATAAAAATAAATAGCAATAAATAATTATTTTAAATTAATTAAATATATAAGAAATATGGAATGAGATAAATTAAAGATATAGAATATACTTTAATTAAAGTCATTTAATGCCCACATGTCATGAGAATTAAAGTCTCACTGTAAGATAATTAAAGCAAACAAAAAAGTTTAAATAAATAAGGCTAATTTTACAGAAATTTTGACCTGCAAGATACTTAGGAGATCAAGCATTTCATCCTTGTTCATTGAATAAGGTGTGCATCGAAATTCCTTGTAAATTAGGGAAAATGTTATAAAAATATTTCAAATATAATATTACATATTGAATTAGACAGATCTCATCTGGAAGTGTCAATCGACAACTATTTCCTTTGGATCGCACCCCGCTTGAAACTACTATGAATTACAAATCTAAAGAAGGCAAATAATAATAGGATTTTATTTTCATATTAAGTAAAAATATAAAAAAAGTAGAAATAAAATAAGTTGTTAGTAATTATGATATTACCAAAATAAAGTAACATGAGAGGAGATTTAGAGTTATAAACTAACATAACCAAAACAAAGATAAAGCACATTTTCAAGGCCATCACAAGAGCAAACAACCACAATCTTCAAATATGATACAATTACAAATATCTCTTACAACAAGCCATATAATTAAAAATAAGATATTTGAAAACATAAAAAAAGAAACACTTAAATTTATAAAGTTCATAGAGATGAGTCTAACAATATTTGCATTTTCATCCTCGTAAACTAGCACTCAATGATGCCAAGAAGATTACTAAAAATTCAAATAAGGAATAAAAGAAATATCTTGTGAAGCAACCCAAATCCATAGAAATAAATATTTAGAGTTGTATTACTAAATATTAAAATAGATAGGGCTCATTAAGTTAAGTCCAATTATATTTGTTTCACTTATATCAAATCTCACTTGGAATTATTAAAAATTATGAAAGTAAGTATAAAAAAATTAAATAATTATTTTCAATTTATACAAATATATAATACATACAAATGTGACATGAAATGAAGCAATAAAATATAACCAAATCAAAGACCTATGAACATCACATGCATAGAGATTTATAGTTACAGAGTTATTTTGCTAAATCGTAGTGAAAAAAGCAAATGAACTGAGATTAATTTTATAGAAAACAACATTCCATAAGATAATAGTCGTCATCAAGAACGCAATGACGTTCATTGTTTTCTCGATTAATGCTCATTCGGAATTAGTACAAACTACCAAATCAAATAAGGCAAAAAATAATAAATTATTGTTTTAGTATTAAATAAATATATTTTAACTCAATAATAAGAAAAATTCAAACAATGCAATATAACCAATTCAAAGCCATGTAAAGGTAATAGGAGGCAAGATTTGGAGTTAAATTTTCATGTAATTAAAAAAACTATGATGAAATGAGATAAATATTATGCAAAAGTTTTCTTCAATAATACTATCGAAATAAAGCATAGTATTCTAAATTATAAAATCATGTGAGAACCAAGATGACCCCAAAAAAAGTTTTTTCCTCAATTGGGCTCCATTTTGAATTACAACAAATTACAAAACTAAATACGCATAGATAATAATAAACTATTATATTAATTTTGGGTAAATATATATTAATGCTAAGATTTCAAAAGTTCATGAAATGTAATATAAAAAAAAATTAAAGCAAAGTAAAGAAAGGTTTTTTATTGTTACATTGCTATATAAGTAAATTAAAGTAAGGAATTTCAAGTAATGAAATAAATTATACTAGAATGTGACCTTGCAAGGGGTAAGATGATCGAGTGTAACATCTTTGACGATTAAATCTTGAATGAAGTGAATTACCTCAATTGTTTAAACAATGGAAAATATATTCAAAATATAAAAAAGAATATTTAATTGTAAGGAACTTAACATGATGAATTCAACAACATCAGTTTCATCATCATTAAACTTCATCTTGAATTACTATGAAGAACTAAACTAAATAAGTCTAAATAATAAGATATAATTATTTTAATTATAACTAAAAATGTATTAGGATTCTAGTGAGATAAATTAATGTAGTATGCTATAACCAAGTGAAATTATTGCAAAGGGAACATGAGAGAAGATTAAGAGCTAAGTAGGAACACAACCAAGTCAGAGCAAAAAACATTTGGAGAAATAAGAATTTTTTTATGAAAGTTTTACTACAAGATTCTAAGGAGTTTTACTATGACATCCTAAATCATCAAATTAAATAGAAATAGCAATGTCTCATTAAATGCACACAAAACTAAAAAAATATTATTTATAACAAAAAAATATTTAATTAGATAGAGTTTGTTGAAAGCAATTGAATAACCTTCATTTGATCTACATCACACATAGTTTGGAGACAACATAAAGCACAAATTTAACTAAGTGCAAATAATAATAAATTATAATTTTAATATTAACTAAATATATTCTAATGTTAAAATGACATAAATTGAAGGAGTTGAATATAACAATATCAAAGTGATGTATAGGTCACATCACAAAAGAGTTAGAGTAGCAATATAAACAAAATTAAATAGAAAATTAAGAAATAAGATAAAATGTATAGGAATGATCTATTACAGTATACTAAGGAGACCAAGTGTAACTTTTTTGTCCTCAAATTAGCTATAAAATGGAATGTTTCAAGAATCATGAAAATCTATTAAAAATACCTTTTAAAAAATATGTATATCTAACTAGTTATAGATAGTTGAGAGGAGTCCAACAATAACATTTTCATCTTTATCTTATTAGGTTTGGAATTACTATGAATTATCAATGAAATGAAAACAAAAGTTGATAAAATATTTTTTTAATATCAAGTAAATAAATTTTAAAGAAGACATTACGTTAATTTAGGTAATGTTTTACAACAATATCAAAGAAATGTAAAGATTACGTAAGTGGGGATTTAGAGTTAAAAGATAACTAAACCAAATCAAAAAAAAAATTTAAAGAAATGAAATAAATTTTGTGAGAAAGATTTATTACAAAATACTAAAATGATTATGTGTACAACATCCATAATTATCAAATCAAGTATGATTAAAAATATCTTATACATCCTAAACATCAATAAAAACTACATATAAAAAAATATTTCTATTTAATTGAATAAAGATCATGAAGACGAGCCAATGACAATTGCTTACTTTCAATTTGACAACATTTTTAATGATTGAGAATTATCAAACCAAATACACATAAATGGTAATAAATTTTTATATAATCTTAAATATTTAAATATATTATTTTAAATTATAAATTATATTAAATGAAGACTACGATTGGAAAAAACTTTACAAAAAAGAGCAGACTTTGAGAAACATTATAATTTAAAAAACTCAATGAAAAAATTAAAAGAAATTAGACAAATTACATAGGAAAGTTGCATTCCATGTCACAAATTGCTTTGAGTATAAAATACCTAATTATCCAATAATGTAAAAGTCCAATTTCTCACAAATAATGGAAAAAGAATTAAAAATGTCTAGAAATAACATAAATAAAGAGTTAAATACAAAACACTTGTCATGACATTTCTAGCTAACTTCAGTTTTTCTTGTTATTACCTCATATCGAATTATTGTGAATTATCAAAATAATTAGGCATATCGAATAATAAGTTATTATTTTTATATTATGTATACATATATTAAAATTGAAAGGAGACAAAATAATGTAATTTAAAATAATAAAATCAAATCAAAGTAGATGTATTTAAGAGGAGATTTAGAGTTATGTTGTAATATAACTGAATAAAAAAACTTGAAAAAAATATAAATTATACGAGAAAGTAGCTTTCCAATGTATAGTAATTCATTACGACATGCTCAGTCATAAGAAAAGTAAAAATAGAAATATCTCATAATGAGTGGTAATCCTAAATGAAAAAATATTTAAAAATTAATAAATAAAATAATAATTAAAAAATAGACACGATCAAGACGGGTTGAACAATTTATTTCTCATCATGATTTGACCTTGATCAGATTTTTACGAATTTCCAAAATTAATAAACATAAATAAAAATAAACTATAATTTTTTTATTATGTAAATAATCATATTAAAGTTGAAGTGAGATAAATTGAAGAAATATAATATAATAAAATGAATGGTAAGTACTTGAAAATTAATAAGATAAGTAGTAGAAGTAACTTCAATTTCCAAAATTTCAAGAGAATTTGTGGATATTCTAGATTGACTAATAAAGCACAAATCAAAATTTATCTTAAAACATTCCAAAAACCTTAAAAAAAATTATAATCAAAGTGTTTTAAAGTACAAGAGAGGACGAAATGAGGGCATAGTAAAAAATCCAAGACAAAATTAAAAATTTAGTTAAATGACATAAATTATATAACAAGGATGCAATCTGAAACACTAAGGTGATTTGTTTATCATCCTTCAACAACAAATCAATTATGAGTCAAAAAGCATCATGACACGATAAATCGCACAAAAAGTTTATTATTTAAAAAAGACACATATTCAATTCGATAAAGGTGGTTCATATGAATTAGATGATGCTTGGTATTTGTCTAAAACAAACCTGATTTTGAATTACTACAAATTAACAATATAATAATAAATTATTATTGTAATAATATTTAAAAATACACCAAATTTGCTACATATAAATCTAAATAACATAATATAACCAAATCAAAATGTTGGAAAAGTCACTAGAAATAAGATTTTGAGTTACATAAAATTTTAACATTATTAAAGTAAAAATTAGAATAATTGAGATGCATTGTATAAGAAAATTGTATTCATCTTGTTTCATATTATTAAATCCAAAAGTATTTCTTCAACTTGTTTGAACCATCTTTGGAAATACAAGTTGCAACAAAAAGATAAATTATTATATTAATATTATAAAGAAAAATATTAAAATATTGATAAAATAGATCAAATGAATATAGCATAACCAAATGAGGAAAATATAAATGGTCAATAACCAATTCAACATGGAAATTGCTAGTAAAATAATTGATCGTAAAATTATGAACAAAAAATATCTTATAAAATAAGGATAAATTGTTAGAAATAATGCATACACACACACACACAGACATATATATATATATATATATATGTAAAAGTTGAAGCAAAATGAGATAAAACAAAGTAAGGCCATTAAGCAAGATAAAAGTGATGTAAAGGTCACACAAGAGGATACTAAATTTTAAGATAAATTACTTTTCAAATGGTGCATACCATAGTACTGAGTAGATCGACTGTGACGTTTGTAATTGCTAAACATGTATAAAATGAAATAACCTTAGAGATCTTGTAAACATGAGTATAACAACATTTACGTCATTTCAATCGAGCATTACTTTGATTTACTATGAATTATAAAGTTAAATAAACATAAATAATAAAAAAGCTATTATTTAAGTGCAAATTATATATATATCAAAGCTAAAGTAAGGTCAAATAAATGAATGTATTATAATCAAATAAAGTAATGCAATGGTCACACGAGAGAAGAATTATAGTTAAATTATAATATACATAAATAAAAAAAATATTTGAAGAAATAATATGAATTGTATAAATATGTTTCATTATAAGATACTAAGGAGATAGATTATAACTCATCGATCATAAAATCATGAAAGCATTCAAACAACATATAAAAAGACGTAAAAATCAAAAACTTTAAAATATTTAAAAATTTGAAAATGAATTGTTTTACAGATGGAGCTCTTAAGGATGCATCATATAACATTTTTGTCATCTCAATCACATGCTCTTAGGAATTGCCAAAAAGTTTAAAATAAAATAAACATAAATTAAAAATATATTATTTTAGTAAAAAGTAAATATATAATGAAACATAAATGAGTTAAATTAAAAAAATACAACAAAATCAAATCAAAATAATGTAAACATCACATAAGAAGAAAAATACAGTTCATATTTGTATAACAAATTCAAATAAAAAATTGGAAGGAATGACAAAAATTGTATGACAAATAAAGATAAAATTTTTTTTTTAATTGGATAGTACTTCTAGAGACAGGTTTAATAGAGTTGGTTTCATCTCGAACATAAGTAATTTGGAATGACTTCAAATTAGGAAGGTAAATAATCATAAATAACTAAAAAAATAAATACTAAGTAAATACATATTATAACTAAGATGAGATACATTGAACCAAAGTATTTTAATCAATTTAACTGGATATAAATGCCTCAAAAAAAGATTTAGAGTTACATAACAATATCGACAGACAAAAGTGAAAATTTTGAATGAATAAGAAAAATTGAACAAGAAACTACTATTGTATATTACTAAAAAGATCGAGTGTAACTTCCTTGATTATCAAATTAGAAATGAATTAAATTATCTCTTAAAGGCTCCACAAAAAAATGAAGCAAAAACATTTATAAATTTAAAACTCAATCTTTAAATGGAAAGGTCTCATTTCGATAGTCCAATCTCATTTCTTTCATTTATATCAAATTTTAGTGTTGAATTACACAAACAAAAAAAATAAATATCTATTAATAATAATAAAATAATACTTTTACACAAAGAGTATATATGTTATTTCTAAAAAAAGAATAATGTAAGAAAAATAATGCAATAAATTTATTGTGATGTAAAGGTCACATAAGAGAAAATTTAAATTTGCAAAACATAATAAAAATTAAAAAATAAAAATTTAAGCAAGTGACATAATGTGTATGGGAATATTGCATTCGAAGATAGTAAGGAGATGCACTATAACCTTATAAATTATCAAATGAGCTATTGATTGAAATGTTTCCAAAATTATGCAAAAGCCTATAAAATAATATATTAAAACATATGAAATTTCATATTTATTTGGATAGAGCTCATTGGCACTAGTTTAACCAAGTTTGTTTGTCTTAATTGTGTCTCAGCAAAAAAAATAAATAATATTAATTTATCAATTCAATATTATTCAAATATTTGTTAAAAGCTAAAATATGATAAATTATATAGAGACGTTACATTCTCAGATTACTAAAGAGATCATATGTAAAAACCTTGATAATAAAATAAAGTAAAAATCACAATGGCTCATAAAAAAGACAAAAACATGGAAGAAAATTAATTTAATGTAACGAATAAATTTTTAGTTTTAATAGAGCTCGCTAAAACGTGTTAAATGACGTTCCTTTTGTCCATGTTTTAAATTTTTTGGAATTATAATAAATTACAAAGTTAAATAAACTTAAATAATAACAAACTACTATTTTAATGTAAAGCAAATATATGTGAAAGTTGAAATTAAATTAATTAAAGAAATCAAATTAAATTGAATAAAAGCAATGTAAATGCTAAATGAGAGGAGATATATAACTGCCTAGTGATACAAAAAAAATTGCAAAAAGTTTGAGAAGATATATAACTGCCTCATTCGTCAAATCATGTTTGAGTTGAAAAATATGGTAATCCATTCCAAAATCTATGGAAAACACATTTAAAAATATAAAAAAATTAAATTCGATGATGCTCCATAACACAAGTCCAACAAAATTTGCTCCATCTAAACAAATAGTATTTTGAATGACAACTAATTATCAAGTTAAACTTGCATAAAAAATTATAATTTTTAGTATTGATTAAAAATATTTTAAAGATAAAGGAGGGAAATTGAACATATAAAAAACAACAAATTAAAAGTGATGTAAAGGTGAGCTAGGGTATCATAGTAATGTAACTATTTCAAAGTAACAAATTTGAAAGAATAAGATAATTTGAATGAAAAAGGTGCAACCCAAAGATTTCACTTATTCTAGCATCATCAATAGTGTCATCACCGATACTGGAAGTTGAAACAAATTAAAATATCTTGAAAAATATAATAAAATCATAAAAAATAATAATATTTCAAAAATAAAATAAAAATATTTAATTGGATAGTACTTGTTAAGATGGGTTTGAGGACATTAATTTCTTCTTGAGCTAACATCGCTTAGAATTAGTATGAGTTAATGAAATAAATAAGAAAAAAAATTCTTTTTGTTGGAAGTAAAAACATAGAAAAGTAAAATTAATATAATTACAATGTAACCATGTCGAATTAATGTAGAGGTCACATGTAAGAAGAAACAAAGATAATTGTATTACTTAAAAAATAAAATTAAAAAATTTCAAGTAAAAAAATAGATTAAAAAGGAAAATTGTAATCCAAGGTGTAATGAAGATCGAGAGTAACATCCATAATCCTAAAATCGTATATAAATGAAAATTTTATTTTAAAGCATGTAAAAATACTTGAGAATAAAATATTTCAAAATACAAAAAATGTATCAAAAAATGTATCAAATAAAGTATGAATCGAAATAATTCATAAAGGGTAAGAGAACATAGTGAAACATCTAAAAAATATTAAAAATACATGTTTAATAAGTTAGGGCTATATCATGATAAAAAATTTTAAAGAATAAAAGTTATTATTTTTCTTATGAAGAAAATGTATATATTAATGTTAAAATAAGTTAAATTAAAGAAAGGTAACATAAACAAATTTGTGAGATGGATAGGACACATGAGAGTAGATTTTTAGTTACACTACAACTTAAGGAGAGATAAATTATAGGAGAAATTTACAATCGAAAATACAAGGAAGGTAAAGAGTAATATACTTAAATATCAAATAAAAAATGAGTCAAAAGTTTAAAAAACTTTGCAAACAAAACTACTAAGGAAAATATCCAAATTTTTCAAAAATAATAATTTAAATTTGTAGTGCTCATCAAGAACGATCCAATAACAACTATTTCGTGAGGATCTTACCTTGTTCAAAATAAATAATTACAATTTTTATTTTAATATTTACAAAACGTCTATCAAAGCTAAAGTTAGGAAAATTGAAGGAATGTAATATACAAAAGTCAAAGTGATGTAAATGAAACACAGGATCATATTTAAAGATGAATTTTAATTTAACAAAATAAAACTGAAACATTGGTAGAAATGATATAATATGTGTAGGATAAAAGAAAGCTGAGAAAATAAGGGAATGTGCTTAACATTCTTGATTATTATTTTAGTGGCAAATTAAAATGTATCATAAAGTATTTCAATACCATAAGAAAAGATATCTAAAAATAATAAAAAAAATAATTGGAAAAAGTTCATTGAGACACTTCTAACAACATTTGTTGCTCTTCATCCAAACGTCATTTTGAATTATTAAGAATTGACATAATAAAAAAAGAAATAATAATAATAAATTGTTATTTTACTCTTATGTAAATATGAGTTACAACTAAAATGATGGAAATTGAAGCAATAGATTATTAACCAATCAAAGTGGTATAACGATCATATGGAAAGATATATCTTTTGTGAAAGTTGCAAACAAAGATAATAAGATGATCTACTATAATATCTTTCATCATTAAATTAGGTTAGAATTAAAATATCACAAAAACATTTCAGAACAAAAGAAAATAAATACTAAAAATATATGAAAACAAATATTTATCTAGATAAATCTCATCAATATTTGTGAAACAAACTTTTTATTTTAATTATAGCTCATTTGGAATTACATTGAATTTCAAAAATAAATAAAAATAAATAATATTAAATTATTATTTAAATGGTGTGTAAATATGCATTAAAAACAAATAAGGTAAATTAGACTAACATAGTATTACAAAAAAAATTAAATAAATAAGAAATTTTTTTTGGAATGTTATTTTCTAATATACTAAAAATGTTAAGTGTGATATCATCGATGTTTAATCACATAAGAATCTAAAGGTCTCATAAAACATACCAGAACCCTAATAACTCAGAAACTTAAAACTAATATAAATGAATCTTTACATCGATAGAACTTGTTATGTCACGTCCAAAATGTTTGTATTGTCTTTTTCACACATTGTTTGGAATAACTATGAATAAGAAAATAAATAAGATAAATGAAAAAAATGATCATTTTCATATTATGTAAGTACATATTAAAATGAAACAAAATAAATTGGAGAATTGTAATATAACAAAATCGAATGAATTTAAATGTTAAATTTTATGACATTTAGAATTAAATAATGGTATAACATAATCAAAGAAAAATATTTCAACAAAATTGTTTGGGAAAGTCACCTTGCGAAAAACTTGGGGGATCAAGTGTGTCACACTTAATTGAAAAATTAACCATGAATCAAAAAGCTCATAAAAATATGAACAATTTTGAGCATAGAAGTATTTGGAAAAATCAAAATTAATATTAAATTTGATCGAATTCTTCATGATGAGTTTAAGTCAATTGTTACACCTCCAAGAAACCTCATCTAAAAATACTTGAGCACAAAAAATTGTAAATTATTACTCAAAGATTAACTAAATATATATTAATGCTAAAATAATATTAATTTAATATAAGAAAATAAAAAATTTTTATGGGTTCCATGAGAGGACATTTTGAGTTACAAAGCAATATATAACCAATTCAAAGTTAAAAAAAGTTTATGAAATGACTTAAAATATAATAGAAAATTACATTAAAAGATACAAAGGAAATGTAGCATAATATACTCTATTGTCAAATAGGACATGAATTGAAATGTCTCATAATTGGTGTCGAAACCCAAGTAAAAGAAACTATTTAAAAAAATAGAAATAATTTAAAATGTAATAATGAATATTTCATAAGATAGATCTCTTTAAGATAAATGAAATAATATTTCTTTCATTTATATCAAACATGATATAGAATTACTATGGATTACCATAAAAAATGATCATAAATAAAAATTAATTATTAATTTAACATTAGGTAAATATATATTAAATTTGAAATTTAAGAACTCTAACATCTGACAAAATAAATGGAATTGAATGGTCATGTTAGAGCAAAACCAGAGTTTCCTAATAATATAACCTATTGAAAGACAAAAATATTAAGAAATGGGAAAAATTGAATGACAAAGATGCATTCTAAGATATTAAGGACATCATGTGGATCACACCTGATCATCAAATTAGATAAGAGTGAAATTATATCATATTGTGTGTACAACTTGAATTTAATGATGTGTATTTTTTTCTATGTCTGACCTCATTTGGAGTTACTATAAGTTACCAAACTAAATATTCTTAAAGAAAAAATAAATTATTATTTTAATAATTAGGAGATATATATTATGTTTGGAATGATAAAATTAGAAATAACATAAATTATCTCAATCAATGTCACATAAAGTGTGCATGAGAAGAGAACTATAGTTTTATAGTGATATAAGACAATGAATGTGAGGCAATTGAAGAAATGTGATTTAGTGTAAGATAGCTACACTACATAATGCCAACATGATTTAGTGTAAAATTCTCAGTTATCAAATCATGTATGAATTATCTTGTTAAAAAGCCTTAGCATTTACAATATATTTTTAAACATAAAATTTCTCAATTGATCTTTTTAACCTCAGTCAAGCCATGTTTAGTGTTGCTAAAATTACCAAATTATATGAAAACAAATAGCAATAAATTATTACTTTTATAATAAGTAAATTTATAATAAAATGTAAATAAGTTATACTGAAATAATGTAATATAACAAAGTCAAGGCTTTGTAAAGATTAGATGATGTAAGAATTAGGGCAACATAGTAATATAACAATATAAAGGCTAAAATTTTCACGTAATCATATTGATTTTGTGGGAAAGTTTAATTCCAAGATGCTAAGATGTTCGAGTGTAACTTCCTTTACTATCAAAACATAAACTAAATAAAATGCATCTGTAACACAACAGAATGCTTAGCAAAAAAAAATATATGAAAATACAATAAATATTTTATATAATAGAGCTTTGAGAGACAAGCCAAGCCAAGAAAAGATCAATTAAAAAATCTATTGTCAAAAAAAATAGTATAAATGAAAAAGATTATTATTTTTAATTAAGTAGATATATATATAAGTATATATATATATGTTAAAGTCAAAATAGGATAATTTAAAATAATATAATATAGCAAAATCAAAGTGATGTAGACAACACGTCAGAGGGAACTTAGATTTGCATTATAAATTACTAATTCAAAGTAATAAATTTGAAGAAATGTGATACATTGTACCAAAAATTAGTGCTCAAAAAATGCTTTTGGGATAGATTGTAACATCGTTAACCATCAAATCATGTTTGAATTAAAATGTCCGTAAAGCATGCGAAAATCAAAATAAATTTTCAAAAATATTAAAATTAATATTTAATGAAAACAATCACCATCGTATTGGGTTTTGCTTTACCTTGATCGATCTTCGTTTCTAATTACAATGAGTTAATTAATTAAATTATCATAAAGAACAATGAATTATTATTTTTAAGCAGTAAATATATAACAAATTAAAGATATGTAATATAACAAAATCATGTCAACAAAAAAGACACATTAGAAACAAATTAGTTTTACAACTATAACCAATTCAAAAATAGAAGATTTTCAAAAATAAGCTATAGAATAACGCTACATTTCAAGGTTATAATGAGGCCATGGGTAAAATTCATAATTGTCAAATATTTTAGTTACATAGTAACATAATGAAATGAAAGGAAAAATTTGAAAAAATGTGGTAAATTGTAAAATCATTTTGGGCTCTTATGCAGGAATATTGATCATTAAATCATGCATTGATCAAAATACCCTATAAAACATAATATTTAAAAGTGAGAAAAAGAATATTAATTAGATACAAAAAAATGGAGAGAAGTCAAATGAAACATTGTTTTTGTCACTCAGAATGCATTTGGAATTACAATTAATCACTAGTGTAAATCATAATATATAATAATAAATTGAATTTTAAATATTAAGTTAATATATAATATAGGTAAATGGGATATTTTTATGCAATGTAATATAGTCAAATAAAAGTATTGTGAACGTCAAAAATTATTATTATTTAGAAAAATAAGAAATTGAAGATAAAGGTTTTAAACAATAAGATAAATTATAAGGAAAATTTACATTGAAATATAATAAGAAAATTGATGTTGACAAACAAATTCATCAAATAAAATTTGAATTAAAATGACTCATAAAGTACACCCAGAATATAAAATAATATTTAAAAAAAATAAATGAATAATAAAATGTATAAAGCTCATCAAGATGAGTCCAATAATATTTTTTTCTAATCGGTTATACCTTGCTTAGAATTAACAGAAACTATTTTCATGAATAAGAATAAATAATAAATAATTATTATATTAATGTAAAGTAAATATAAAAAAAATTTGACATTAGATAAATTAAAATATTTGTAAAATAATCTAATAGAAGACATGTAAATGTTACAAGACATGAGATTAAGGGTCAAATGATAATATACTAAAATTTAAAGCAAAAAATTGAATAAATTATATAAATTGTGATAAAATGTTGCATTCAAAGATACTTCAGAGATCAAGGATAATATGCTTTATTATTAAACAAGTTCTAAATAGATTTGTATCATAAATCATGATAAAACATTAGGAAATGGAATGATTAAAAATTTGAAAATAAATATTTAGATGGATAGTTGTTATGAAGTTAGTTAAATGATGTTTGTTTCTACTCAATCAAACCTCATGGGGAATTTTTGTGAAGTATCATATTAAATAAGAATAAATAATATTGAAGTATTTTTGAAATGTTGAGTAGTTTTAAACAAAAACTAAAATGAGATAAATTATATCAATATAATATAAATAAATAAAAGTAATGTAACTGTCATACAATAGAGCATTCAGGGTTAAAATGTAATCGAACAAATTCAAAGTGAAGAATTTCAAAAACTAAGACAAATTCAAAGTGAATTATATATGTCATTTTATAATAAAAATGTCTTTCGAATTGTAATAATTTGTAAAAAAAAATATTAATAAATAATAAACAATTTCTAGTTTAATATTTTCTAAATATGTATTAAAACATAATTGTAATAAATAGTGGCAATGTAATATTATCAAATTAAAGAACTATAAATGTGATAACAAAAAAGATTTAGAGTTGCATTGTATATATACAAATCAAAGAAAAATTTTTGAAGAAAAGAGAAAAATGGTACGACAATGTTGCATTCCAAGGTGCTGAGGAGATCTAGTGTAAACTCATAAATTCTCAAATAAGATGCAAATCAAACTATTTCTTAACACATACGTAAATCCAAAGAAAATAAAATATTTAAACATATAAGAATGAATGTATAATTAGATAGAGCTCTTTGAGATGAAGCAAACAAGATTTGTTTCATATCAATTAAACCATATTAGGTATTCTTGGAAATTACTATTGAAAATAGATATAAAAAATAAGAAATTTTTTAGTTAATGATAAGTAAATGTACATTATGTTTGAAAAGGGATAAATTGAAACAATGTAATGTAGGAAAAATGAAGAGATGTAAAATTTACATGATGGGAGATTTACAGTGAGATGATAATATAACAAAATAAACGAAAAACTTCAAAGAAATATGATAAATTGTAAGAAAAGTTCCATTATAACATACTAAGGAGATCAAGTGTAACATTGAAAAATGTAAAATTTGAAATGATTTGAAATACCTCTTAAATCATGAAAAAATAATGAAACATTAAGTTTTCCAAAATATAAAAATTTATATAAAATTTGGTATTACTTATCTGACTTAGCAAATGACTTTTGCTTCCTCTTAATTAGAAATTTTTTGGAACTACTATAAATAATTGAAGCAAATATTCACAAACAATAATGAGTTTTTATTTTGATATCAAGTAAATATATAACAAAACTGAAACAAGATAAATTAAAGCAAATTAATGTTATTAAATTAAGAAGATGTAATGGTCGCATGAGAGAAGATTTAGAGAGGGATATTATATCCAAATCAAAGAAAAATATTTTGCGTGAAGGTTGCATTCAAAGATAGTAATGATTTTGAGTAAAATATCCTTGATTATTAAGGTACAATTTATGTTGCATCATAAAGCATGCAAAAAGCCTAAGATACATAATATTTAAAAATATATCAAAAAATAATTTAATTTAATTGAGATGAATGATATGATTCCATTAATGATTGATTTATCAAGTTCAAACATCGTGGCATAATATTGCAAATTCCAAAATTAAATAAGATTTATAATCATAAATTTTTTGTAATATTTAGTATATCTAAATTAAAGTTAAAATTAGATAAGTTGAAGTAATATAAAAGAAATAAATCAAAATAATATAAAGGTCATATAAGATGGGATTTATAGTTACAAAAAAATATAACCAAATCAAAGAAAAAATTTTACAGAAATAAGATTAATTATAAGATAAAGTTGTCATACTGGATGCTAAAGAGACCCAGTTTAACATCCTAAATTATCAAATATAATACATTTAAAGAATATATCATTAAGCATGCCAAAAATTTAAACAATATAAAATATTAAAAAAATGAAAGTATTTTTCTATAGAGCACATTGAGATTTGTCTAATTAGAAAACATAGATTAATAGTACAATATTAATAAAATATATGTTAAAATTAAAATCAAATAAATTGAATCAATGTAATATTATAAAATCAAAGAGTTCTAAAAGTCCACAGAAGGTGATTCAATGTTACAAAGTTTATGGAAATCAAAGTGGAAATTTGGATGAAATGTGCTAAATTGCAATGGAAAGTTGCAATCCAAGATACTGAGGAGATGTTGATAATATCCTCAATCAACAAATCAAGCTCAAATTGAAATATCTTGTTTAGTGTTCCAAAACCTATGAAACTTTTTAAGAAATAATAAAAATGAATAATTATTTTTATTGTGCTTTTCAATTAGAGTCTAAAATTATTTGTTTCAAATTCAACAAATAATGTTTGGAATTATAATGAATTATCATCATAAATAAATATAGTTAGAAATAAATTATTATTTTAACAAAAAACAAATATATTTCAAATCTAAAATATGATAATTAAAGCACTACAACATATCCAAATCATTGTGTTATAAATGTCAAATGAGCGGAGTTATAATGTTAGACAACAATACAATAAAATAAAAGTAAGACCTTTGAAAAAAAAACAAAAATTATATAAGAAAGTCACATTTAATGATACTATTGAGGTTGATTGTAACATCATCAATTGATAAATTATGCAGGCATCAAAAATTTCATAAAGTGTGTCGACACATAAGAAAATAAAATCATTAGATACATATGAATGAATACTTAATTAAGTGGGGCTCATCGTGTTCGAATTATTAAGAATTACATAAATAGTAATAAATTATTATTTTAATATTTATTAAATTAAAAAAGATAAAATAAGATATTTTTACGCATTGTAATATAACTAATTAAAGATATGTGAAGGTCATGTTATAGTACATTTAGAGTCAAATAACAACATAACAAAATCAAAGCAAAAAGGATAATGAAATAAGATAAATTATGTGAGAAAGCTGCATTCAAAGACGCAAATAAATTTGAATGTCACATTCTTGATGATAAAATTTGATACAACTTGAGATGACTTCTAAAGGGTACCAAAATACTAGAAAATAAAATTTTTTAATAATATAACAACTAAAATTTAATTCACTATTTTTATCAAGGCTAGGAAAACAAATAAGCAAATTAAATAAGCAAAATAAATAAGCAAAAGAAAAACCAAATTATAACTTTAATATGACTTAAATTTATAATAAAAATTAAGATAAATTGAAGCAATATAACTTGACCAAATCAATGCGATATAAGGGTAACATAGTAGAAGATTATGAGTTACATTGTAATATACAAAATAAAAGCAAATTATTTCATGAAATTAAATAAAATTTATAGAAAAGTTCTATTCTAAAATATTAAGGCATGAATTCAAGCGTATCATAATACATGAAAAAAACATAGGAAAAAGAATATTTAAAATATAAAACAGATTATTTTACTAAAAAGAGCTTGTCAAGATGAGTTCAATGATATTTATTTAAATTCAATCAAATCTCAATTAGAATAATTATAAATCATAAAATCCAAAACGAACAAATAATAATAAATTATTATTTTAATATTGAGTATATCTAAATTAATACTAAAAGTAGCTACGATGAAGCAATGTGATGCAAAAAACCAATGCAATGTAAAGGTCATATAGGGGGGATTTAGTATTACATCATAACATATAAATTTCAAGATAAAAAAGTTGAAGAAAAGATAGAAATTATACAAGAATGTTAATTTTTAGGATTCTAAAGAGATTATGTGTAACACCTTCAATTAATAAATTAAGTACTAATCCAAAAGAGTTGAGATACATACAAAACCATATAAAATTAATGATTTTAAAATAAAAGAATGAATATTTTTTTGGAAAATTCTCGACATGACACCTTCAGCATTCTTTGATTCATCATGATCATAACTGTTGCTGAATTACTATAAAGTATAGATGTAAATATGCATAAATAATTATCATATATAATTTTATATTTATGTAAATATATATTAAAACTAAAATGAAATAATTTGAAGTAATCTAATACAACTAAATAAAAATGATATGATATCACATTAAAGGAGATTTTAAGTTATATTGTAATATAAGAAAATACAAAAATTTAGGAAATGACAACGTTTTTGGTAATGTTTCTTTCAAACTTTTCATGCTCATCGAGTGTAAAATCTTGAATCATCATATCAGGTATTTATTGAAATATTTTGTAATACAATTTAAAGCCATAAAAAATTAAATATTTTAAACTATTAAAAAATAAGATTATTTTGAATTAAAGAATAAAAATTAATTGAATAGAGCTTATAAAAAAGATTATAAGTTTCATCTTGATGAGACATCATTTGGAATTATGACGAATTATAAAAAAAATATAGTCATAACAAATAGTAAATTATCACTTAAACCTAAATAAATATAAAATAATACCAAATTATGATAAATTAAAGCAATGTAACGTGATCAAATTATAATGATATAAAGGTCACATGAGTGGGAATTAAAATTAACAAAATATATATTATAACACAAAAATGATAATTTGAAACATTGTAATAGAACAAAATTTAAATGTTATGGTCACCAAAGACAAAAATTAGTCTTTCGTAATAATTAACCAAATCAAAGCTAAAGAACTTGAAACATAAGATAATTGAACATGAAAGTTACATTTTAGGATGATGACGATATCGACTATAACCTCAATTAGGCATGAATTTAAATATCATGTAAATCATGAAAAAAAATAGATTTGGAAATATAGAAGTTAAACTTGAATTTTATCAATTGTATTTGCTTGAAACTACTATGAGTTGTAAGAGTAAACAAGTAAAACTACTAATAAATTACCAAATAATGTTAAATAATATCTATAACTAAGCAAAATTGATAAAAATTAAAACAATGAAATATAACTAAATCAAAATGTTGTAATGTTCTCAAGAGAGGATAATTAGAACTTCATTGTAACATAACCAATTTAAATTGAAACATTTACAAATGTGAGATAAATTGTGCAAAAATATTTTATTCCAAGATCCTTAAGAGATCGAGTGCAACATACTCGTTAATTGAATTATGTATAAATCAAAATGACTTATACATAATTCAATAGCTCTAAAAGTTACTAAAAAATATAACAATTAATAATTAATATTATAGAATTTATTGAGTAGGGACAACATACATATTTTATTTGTCGAACTCACCTCTTTTCGAATTATTATATGCTACTACTATAACTAAACACAAATTAAAATAAATTATTATTAACATGTTTAATAAAAATAAATTAAGTATAAAATGTGAAAATAGAACTATTATAGTTTAACCATATCAAAATGATGAAATGGTTAAATGAGAGGATTCTTAGAGTTACATTGTAAAATAACAAAATAAAAATGAAACATTTAAAGAAATAAGAGAACCCTTATAAGAACATTGTATTCCAAGATATTAAGGAGATCAAGAAAAAGATCCAAAATCATCAGAACAAGTATGAATCAAAATATCTTATTCTGCAAACCACAATGAAAGAAAATAAAAATATTTAAAAATATAAAATCAATATTTAGTTCCATTAAGCTCATCAACACCTGTCTAATGACATTTGTTTTGTCTTGATCAGTACACATTTTGAATTTCTATGAAACACAAAATTAAACATGCACAAATATTAATTAGTTATTATTTCAAAGCAAGAAATTAATAAATAAACCTTAAATAAGATATATTCAGGCATTGTAATGATGCCAAATCAAAACAATGTAAACATGATTTGATAAAAGATGTTTTGTTACACAAGCATATATCTAGAATAACGAAAGAAGTTTTGAGAAATAGAATAAATTGCATTAGAAATTTATATTCTAAGATCATTGAATGATGTTTGAACAAAATCTCTCATAATGTGTTCCCAAGCCATAAAAAATAAAATATTTAAAAAATATAAAAAATTATAATTACATAAAGTTTATCAAGATTAGTCCAACGATGTTTACTTTGTCTTTATTAGAACCTTATTGGAATTAACATTAATTGTCAAATAAAAAAGCATAAATAATAATAAATTATTATTTTGGCATTTAATAAAAATATAATAGAGTAAAATTATATAATTTGAAGGAAATCAATATAATAAAGTTGAAATAATATAAAATTCACACGAATAGAATGAGAGCTTCATTGTGATATCACCAAATCAAAGCAAAGCATTTACAGAAGTGAAAAACATATATAAAAATAATTGCAATGCATCAAAAAGCATCAATAAGACAAGGAAAAAATAGATATATTAAAAATATAACAATTAATTTTTAATTTCATAAAACTCATCAAAATGGTCCCAATGATGTTTGTTTTTTTGCAATAGAAACTCATTTAGAGTTACCATGAGCTATCAAAGTTAACAAGCTTAAATATTAATAAATTGTTATTTTTATATTATGTGAATATGCATTTTTATTGAAATAGGGTAAATTGAAGCAATGTAATATAACAAAATCATTGCAATGTAAATTCACACATTAAGAGTTTGAGAGTTATGCCATTATAAAAATAAATAAAAGTAAAATAACTATTGAAACAAAAAATGTATGGGGGAAGTTAAATTCTATGATACTGAAGAGACAAATTATAACATCTATAATTGTAAAATAAAGTTTGAAGATCATTTTTGGCAAAATTTTTAAATATAAGATATTTAAAAATATAAAGAAATGTTTTTTTAAGAGATAAAGCCCATAAAGAAGAGTCTTACGATGATTGTTTCATCTTGATTGAACCTTACTTTCAAGTAATGTAAATGCAAAAATAAATAAGCAAAGAAAATAATTAATTTTTTTGTATTAAATAAACATATATTGAAGTTGAGAGGACAAACAAAGAAAATATAATATGACAAGATAAAAGTGTTGCAAAATTCATGTGATTAGACAATTAAAGCTTAAAACAAATATAACTAATTCAAAATATATATTTTAAAGAAATGAGATAAATTATGCATGAAAGTTTTATTCTAAGGCACTAAGGATAATAAGTGTCACAACCACAATAGTCAAATCAAGTACAAATCAAAATACGTCATAAATATTTTCAAAGCCCTTGAAAGTAAAATCTTCAAAAAAACTATAAAATGAATATTTATTTTTATAAAGCTAGTTGTGATGTTTCCAATACCAATTCATTCTTCTCTTTTGTTCCTTAGAATTTTTATTTGTTACCAAAGTAAATAAACAAAAAATAATCATAAATTATTTTTTAATTTTTATGTAAATATACATTACAATTAAGTTATGATAAATTGATGAAAAGTAATATAAAGAAATCAAAGAAGAAAATTTGTGGAAATGAGACAAACTTTAAAGGAAATTTACTTTCTAGGAAACTGAGGACAATAACTATGACACCCTCAATCATAAAAAATGTTCAAATAAAAATGCCTCATATAACATGCTGGAATAAAAGGAAAAAATATTAAAAAATCAAAATTAACAATAAATTATTTTTAACTCATTTAAATCAGTTAAGTTTCTTTTGTGTCATCCCAATTTGACCTCATTTGGAATTATCATGAATAACTAAAGAAAGTAATCATAAATGCAAAATTACAGTTTAATTTTTAAATTAGTATAAGTGAATGCTAAAATGACATAAATTGAAGAAATATATTATAACTAAATCAATGTGAAGCAAAGCTAGCATTAGTGACGTTTCAAGTTACGTTGTAGCATCGATAATTCAAAAGAAAACATTTGAAGAAATGAAGTATATTTGATGGGAAAGTTGCATTCTGAGGTACTAAGGGAATTAATTACAAATCAAGCAAACAATAAAAATTTGTTATAAAGCATGCCAAAAACATTGTAAATAAAATTTTTAAAAGATAAAGTAATGAATATTTAGTTTGGTAGAGCTAATTGATACTAGCTTAATAATATTTGTTTCACTACAATCTAACCTTGTTTGAATACCTTATATGACAAAACTCATCACGACAAGTTTGACAACATTTTTTGCTCTTTGTCAGATGTCATTTGTAATTATTACAAATTATCAATGTAATTTGAAAAAATTTAAATCAATTATTACTCAATATTTATAAAATATATATATTAATAAAAAAAATAAGATAAATTGAAGTATAACAAAATTAAAGTGATGTGAAGGTTACTTGATAATTTGTATCTTTTAATATAACAAAATGAAAGAAAAATATCACAATTAGAGAGATCTAGAAAATCATAAAAATATATCCAAATTGAAGAAAATGCTTTATTTTATAAAAACGAGATGAATTATACAAGAGAGTTATACTTCAAGATGAAGTATACGTCGATGGTAGCATTGTTATTGTTAAATTTGGTAAGAATTGAAAGGTCTTGTGAACCAGCTAATGGCATATATAATAACATATAAAAACACACAAATTGAGAATATAATCAAACAAAACTAGTCCAGATGAGTGTAATGACATTTATTTGATCTCGATTATATGTTAAAATTAAATCATTGTGATATAAAATGAGAGTGACAATTGATTTAAAGTTATATAATAAAAAAAATGAAGTAGAAACTTCGCAAAAATGACTATTTTATAAGAAAATTGTATTCCAAGATATTAAAGAGATTTTGTAAAATATTACCAATGGTCAATTGAATCACAAATCAAAATATGTCATAAACTATGCCAAAAAATGGAACATAAAATATTTAGGCATACATAAGGATTGAGTTCATTATGATGAGTCTAATGATATTTACTTCAGATGAATTGAGCCCCATTTTGAATTATAATAAATTACTATTTTAAAAAATAAGCACAAATAAGAATAACTATTTTTTTGTTTTTAATTAAATATTTATTAAGCCATAAATAATTTAAACTATTAAAAGGTAATAGTTCCAAAACAATGTGATAACCCGATGAATATTTTTTAAAATATGGAAATGAAACCTAATTAAATAAGGCTCATTAGCACAAGTGCAATGATTTTTCTTATTCTAATTAGACATCCTTTGAATTATGACGAATTAATGAGGTAAATAAGTGTAAATATTAATATATTATTATATTAATATGAACTAATTATATATTAGAACTAAAACAAAATAAAGTGAAGCAATATAGCATAAAAATATCATGCCAATATAATGGTCACATGCAAGAATGTTTGGATCTTCAAAGTAATTTAATAAAATCAATGTAAAGTCTTTAAAGAAAAAAATAAACTATGCAAGAAATTTGTAATCAAAGATAGTAAGAAGATCATGTGCAATAAAATTTTGGAAATATAATATAATAAAATCAAAAGGATATGAAGGTCTCATGAGAGGACATTTAGTGTTAAAAAAAGATATAATAAAAAAAAGTAAAACTTTAAAAAAAATTAAAAACATTTTGAGGAAAGAATATATAGTTGGAAAGAAATCATAAAAATAAGTCAAATAACATTTTTTTTCATTTTAATTGGACCTTATTTTTAATTTCTAGGAATTATGTAACAAAAGAAAAATAATATATTTTCTTTTTATTATAATTGATATGAGATAAAAAATTTTAATATAAATATATAGATTTATTAACAATTAATACATGAGAAATTTTTGTGTTGAACAATGATATAAATAAATCGAAGAATAAAATTAGAAAAAAATTTGGCAAATTGTACCACAAAGATACACTCCAAGAAGTGTAAGAAAACTTAATTAGCAAACAATCAAGAAATATATTAAACTTGAAATGAGATAAATTTATGTAGTATAAAAAAAACAAAATCGAGGTGATATTGGGTACATCGAAAAGGATTTAAATTTACATAGTAAATTATTTAGGGAAGTTAAACTCTAAGATACTATGGGGATATTGGGCAATATCCTTATTCATAAAATGTAGTATGTATCAAAATATCTAAAAATCTAAAAAAGTAATAGAAAATAAAATATGAAAGTATTTAAATTAAATCATAAAAAATACTAAATAACATCTCATATAAATGCCATTTTTATTTAGTATTAATAAACAAAGTAATTTTATAAATAATAACAAATTATAGTTATAATGTTAATAAAATATATATTAAAGTTGAAATGTGTAAAATTGAAGACATCTGATGTATCTTTTTAAGGGTGTTGTAAAGGTTGTTTTTGTGGAGATTTAGAGTTGTATATTAATCTTATAAATGAAATAAAAAAATTAAAGTAAATGAGATCAACTATACTAGATTATTGCATTTCAAAATACTAAGCAGTTCAAGTGTAACAATCTTGATCACCAAATCAAACATGAATTGAAATGTAAATAAAAAAATCCAAACAAATTAAATGTTTAAAAATATAGATATTAATATTTTATAAAGTAGAGCCCATCAAGAAAAGTGCAACGGCCATAGTTTTTTCTTAATTGGTTCTCACTTGTAACTATAAAGAATTACTAAAATATACATAATGAAATAATAAATTATGATTTTAATATTAATTAAACATATATTAAAGCTAAATTGAGATAAATATAGCCATAAAACATAACCAAATCAAAATGATGTAAAGATTAAAAGCGACGAGATTCAGAGTTGCATCAAAATATAACCAAACCAAAGAGAAATAATTTAAGAAATAAGATAAATTGTTTAAGTTCCATTTTAAGAGATAAAGAACATCAAATGTAACTTCTTGAACATCAAATAGGATATGAATGAAAATGTCACATAAAACATGCCAAAGTTATACAAAAAAAAATTTAAAGTTCAAAAATAAATAAATGATTGTGTATAACTTTCTGAGACTAGTTAAGTGACTTTTATTTCTTCTTGCTCAAAAATCAATTGGAATTATTACGAATTAAAAAATTTAATCTGCATAAATAATAATAAATAATTATTTTAATGTTACGTAATTAAATATTAAAGCCAAACTATGATTTATTCAAAAATTGTATTATAACCAAATTAAAGTATTATAATGACCATACCAAATGAGATACATAATTTTATGCTCATTTAACCAAATCAAAGAAAGATAATTTGAAGAACGAGATATATTATATATGAAAGTTGTATTCAGCAATGTTGAGGAGATTGATTATAATATGGTTGTTGACCAATTCAACTTTGAATCAAAATGGCTTTTTATGTATGCCAAATTCTTGGAAAATATGTTTTTAAAAAATATATAAATGAATATTTAATAAGATAGACGTAGTTGAGGCAATTTCGATGACATTTATTTTGTCTCTATGAGATCTCATTCAAAATTACTAGAAACTACTAAGGTAAACACAAAAAAGAGTAAATTATTATTTTGATAATTAGAAAATCAATATTAAAGGTCAAATACGAGAAATTGCAACAACAAAATGTAAAATAGGAATGACATAAAGGTAAAATTAAAGCATAATTGGATTAACATGGTAATATAACCTAATAAAATAAAACATTTCAAAAATGATAATAAATTTTAAAGGAAAATAACATTACAAGATACATGGAAAACAAACTTAACATCATTTATCTCCAAAACAAGTTTGAATCCAGATGTCTAAAATGGTATGCTAAAGCTTAGAATAAAACTTCTAAAAAAATGAACATTTAATTGCTTAATGCTTGTTGATATGAGCACAATGATTATTTTTTTATGATCAAAACTCATTTGGAATTACCAAAACCTCTAGGATTAGCTAAGCATAAATAATAATTATTTAGAATTTTAATGTTATTTTAATAAATTATAATTTTGAAATGAGTTAAATTTAAGAAGAGTAATATAAATTAACAAAACAAATGTAAAGGTCACATAAGAGGAAAATTTATGATTCATTGTAACAAAACAAAATATACTAAAAACCTTTTAAAAAAGGATGAAAAACTAATGATTAAGAAACTAATCGGTTATAGCATCTTCAATCATCAAATCAACTATGACTCTATTGATCTTATAAAGTACGCAAAACCTTAGAAGTGAAAATGTTTAAAAATTTAAAAATTAACATTTAATTCCATGGAGCTCATTGAGATGAGGTCAAATATGATTCTTTTATTAACCTTCTTCAGAATTACATCTTATGGTAGTAAATGACCATTAATAATAGTATACAATTATTTTAATGCTAAAAATGTTTCTTAAGCTTAATAAAGATAAATTAAAAAAATAAATATGACACAATCGAATTTGTATAAGGGGAACATGAGAAAAGAATTAGAGTTTCATAGTAATGTAATCAAATTAAGCAAAAAGTTTGAAAAAATTACAAAAGTTATACAATAAAATCCATGCCAAGATATTGAAATGATCAAGTATGATACTCTTAATAGTCAAATGGTATATGAATAAAAATTTCTCCTAAAGAATATCAAAATACAAGAAAATAAAATCTTGTAGAAATTAATATTTGATTGGAGAAATCTATTCCAGATGTGTCCAATTATGTTTGTTTTATCTTGATCAAAGCTCCATTGGACTTACAATGTATTACAAAAAAATAACCATAAATAATAATAAATTCTCAGATATTAAAGTAATAATATTTTAAAAAATTTAGATAAATTTGATAAATCTTTAATAACAAAATTAAATTGATTTAAATGTTACTTAAGATGAGATTTACTATTACATTAGAACATTACAAATTGAGAACAACGAAATTATGAAAAGTGATAAATTGCACTAGAAATTTTCATTCTAAGATGTTAATGAATTTTTGTATAAGGTCTTCCAATATCCAGATCATTAATTATTTGAGATCTCTCATGAAGATTACAAAAACCATAAAAAATTAAATTTAAAATTGTAAAAAAATTAATCTATTTCCACAGTACAAGATGAGTTGACTACAATTGTTTTGTCCAATGATCTACGTTTGGAATAGCTCTGAATTAAAAAACATTACCAAGCATAAACAGTAATAAATTTATTATTTAATACCAAGTAAGTATATATTAACTTTTAAAAAAGATAATTGTAATATAAGGTAAGATTTAGCGTAACATAACGACATCAAAAATCAAAGAGTAAACTTCGATTAAACAAGATAAATTTTATAATAAAGTTTGATTCCAAAGTGCTACGTTGGTTGAATGTAACATCCTTGATTATCAAATCTATTGTAAAGTAAAATGTAAAATTCCCTCAAAAAAAAATTTTAAAAATTTTAGAAAAGAATATTTTATAGGACAACTCATGTGGAGAAATACAATTATGTTTATTTCATCTTGATATGATCTTACTTTGAATTACTATGATTTACAAAACTAAAAAATAAAATTAACAATAAAATATTTTAGTAATATTGAGAGAACATATATTCAAGTTGACATAAGATAAATTAAAGTAATGTAACATAGCTAAATAAAATAAAATAAAAGATAAACCTAGATGAGAACTAGTTTTTTGCTATAATATAAGCAAATAAAAGAGAAACATTTTAGGAAAAGTAATAAACTATTTTGTAACATAGAATCTCTTGATATTAAGGGGGATCAACTGTAGCATCCATGACCATCATATCATGTACAAAATGGAAATTTTAGTGAATTATGTAAAACCTTTAGCATATATAGTATTTAAAAAATATAAAAATGAATATTTAATAAGGTAGGGCTCAGCAAGACGATTGTAATGACCAATGTTTCATCACAATTAATCTTTATTTGGAATTAATATTAATTCCCAAAGAAAAATGCACAAAAATTAGGAAAATTTTTAATATTAAATAAATAAAATTAAACATATTAAATTAATTAATTTAGGTAAATAAAGGTGATACGAAGGTTGTGTTAAAGGAGATTTCAAATAATAACATAATATAGCTAAATAAAAATGAAAAATATAAAAAATAGGAAATAATACATTAGAAAGGTTCTATCTAAGAATGAAGGAGATTGACAGTAATATTTTCTATCAACAAAGATGGTATGAATCAAAATATCACAAAAAATATAAAAATATATAAAAACAAAATATTTAAAATTATAGAAATGAATGTTTAAGTAGAGAGAGCTTGTCAAGATGAGTCCAATAATGTTTGTTTAATCTTACTCATATCTCAAATGGAATCTTTATGAATTTAATTAAATTATCATAAAAAAATAATCTATTATTTCTAATTTAAAATAAATATAAATTAAATGTAAAGTTTGTTAAATAAAACATATTATATAACCAAATCAAAGCAATGTAAAGATCACATGAGAGGAGAATTAGGCCATTACAGTAGACTAAAAGTGAAGCAAAAAGTTGAAAAAATTTCAAAAATTATTCCAAAATATTAACAAGATGAAGTGTAACATTCTCGATAGCCAAACTAGATATGAAAAGAAATGTCTCATAAAATAGGCCAAAAACTAGAAAATAAAATAATTTAAAAATATTATTACATTATTACTATGAATTAACAAAGGAAATAAGCTTATAATAATACATTACTACTTTATGCTAAGTGAATATATTTTAAAGCTAAAATGAGATAAATTGTTGCAATGTACTACAACCAAGTCATAATGACACATGAAAGATATGAGAGGAGATTTAGAGTAACATAATAGTAAAACTAAATAAAGAAAAGAATTTGAAGAGTTGAGACAATTTTTTTGAGAAAGTTGCATTACAAGGTATATGGAGATCAACATGAACATTCTCGACTATCAAATTGGATAAGAATACAAAAATTTTGTAAAGTGTATGAAAAAACTAAAAAATATAATATCTTAAAAATTGAAGTTCTTATTTCATTTGATAAAGGTTAAGGTGATGAACCTAACAATTTTTTTTTTGTTTTTTTGCACCTTTTCAAATTACATCAAGAGATATGGTATTACATCCACAATAATGAAATTGGGTATGGATTGAAATGTCTTCCTTGGACCTAGTTTGGAATTACGGTGAATTAAAGAGATTAAATAAGCATAAATTATAATATATTATTATTTTATAATTAAGAAAATAAAAATAAAAACTAAAATTAGATAACTTTAAGCAATGTAATGTATAAAAATCACAGTAATGTAATGGTCACGTAATAAGAGATTTAGAGATACATAGAAATATAACAAAATCTAAGCTAGAGATTTGAAAAAAAAATGGAATAAATTACACAAGAATATCCCATTACAAGATAGAGAAGTAATTGAGGCTCCATCCTCAACTATCAAATCTGCTATGAATTTAATGTCCAAAAATATATGCCAAAATAATAGAAAATAAAATATTTAGTAATATTGAAATAAATATTTCATTTTATAAAGTTCATCAAGTTTGTCAAAAAATATTTGCAAAATGTGAACTAGACCACAATTAAAATTACTCTGAAATAATAAATTAATTTTGAATAAATATAAAAGCTATCACCTTAATATTAACGTAAGAAGGGAGGAGAATTACATTTCATAGTAATATAGTAAAATAAAAGAAAAAATTGAAACAAAAGAAATCAATTATCAATGAAAATTTCATTCCATGGTATAAAAGTGGTGAAATGCAGTGTCCTTGATCTTGAAATCAGGAAAAAAAGATAGTGTCCCAAAAAATGATGCCAAATCTATTGAAAAAAAAATATGTCAAACTTTGGAAAGGAATATTTAATTCCACTGAACTCATCATGACAATTTGAATGATGTTTGTTGCATGTTAATCAATCCTACATTTTAATTTCTAAGAGATCTAATGTAGCATCCTTTACTACAAAATTGAAAGAAAAGAAATGTCTCATAAAATGTGCAAAAGTCATAGAAAATAAAATATATAAGAATAGTAAATTGAATATTTAATTAGATAGAGGTGAATGACACAAGTCAACAAATGCTTATTTCAATTCTATTAGACCTCATTCTAAGGTACCATGAAATATAATGGTAAATAAACATAAATGATAATAAATTAATATTTTAATCCTGCCTTTACAAAAATTAAATATGATTGGATAAATTGAAGCTATGTAATAAAAATAAATTAATGCAAAATAAAATAGCAAGAGAGAAGCTTTATAAATTCATGTAGTACAACTAAATTAAAGTAGAAAATCAAAAAAGAAATTCCATCTGAAAAGCAACATTTTGAGATAGTATTGCTATCCATTATAGCATCCTCGATCAAACAATAAGGTATGAATTGAAATGACACATAAAACATGTCAGAAAAATAAAATACCTAAAAATATAACAATGAATATTTCATGTGATGGAGCTTTTTGAAATGACCTCAACATTTTTTGTTTTGTCTTAATCAAGCATTGTTTGGAATTGCCATAAAATTTTTAAAATAAAAAATTTAGAGAATTCTAACAAATTATTTTATTATTTTATATTATAAATTAAAGCTAAAATTATATTAAGCAACATAATATACACAAATCAAAGAAATGTAAAAGTCACAGGAAAATAAGAATAGAGTTTTATATTAATATAATGAAATAGAAAATAGAAGAAATAATATAAATACTTTGTTATATAATTTTAAAAAGTTATTAGTTAATTATTTTTTAATTTCTATGTTAATATAAATTAAAGCTCAAATAAGATATTAAAGTAATCAATGTGATGTACAGGTAACATTACAAGAGATTAAAACTTTACTTGTGAAATAACAAAAAACCTAAAGCTTTGAAGATTTGAAGATATGACATTAATTATATTAAAAATTAGCATTACAAGGTACTATAAAGATATTGTTTAACATCATCAATCACCAAGTTCGGTATAAATAAAAATGTCTCATAAAATCGACAAAAGCAATGGAAAATAAAATATTTAAAAAATTTAACTTTAATACTTAGTTGGCTAGATGTCGTTTAGATGAGTGTGAGGACCATTGTTACATGTCCAATATATCTCATTTGGTGTTAATATGAAGTACAAAATTAAATAAGCAGAAAAAAATAATCATTTTTATAAAACTAACTATATATATTTTAATTAAAAGCACATTTTGGAATTTCCAAGTAATATAACAGACTCAAGGTGGTAAATTTGAAAAATGATAAATATTATATAGAAAAGTCACACTCCAAGAAACTAGAAAGATGTAATGTATCAACCTTAATGAAGAAATCAGGTACTAATCAAAATTCCTTATAAAAATAAAAAATAAAATAAAAAAATATGAACATATTAAAATTAATATTAAAAAAGATAGAGCACATTGAGATGAGTCCATTAAAATTTTTTTACTCTTAATTGAAACTCAATTCGAGTTATTACAAATTAAAAAATAAAAAATAAAATAATATTAACAAATTATCTTGATATTAAATTAAAAAAGTAAACCTAAAATGGCATAAATTAGAGAAAGAATATTTAAAAATAAAATGGTTGTAAAGGTCAAAAGAAATAAGAAAGAGAGATACATAGTAACATAACTAAATTAAAGAGAAAATTTTGAATATATGACATAAATTGCAAAGAAAATTTAAATTCTAAGACACTAAAATGATTAAATGTGACATTCTTTAAAATCAAATAAAATAAGAAAAAAATATCTCGTAAAAAGAGGCAGGACCGTACAAATGGATAAAGCTAATCAAGATGAGTCTTGTAAAGTTTATTTTTTTCTAAATATGACATCATTTGGAATTTTTATGAAGTGCAAAATAAATCAAGCATATAAATAAAAAAATTTTACTTTAAAATTTTCTAAAAATATCTATTAATGATGAAATAACAAAAAATTATGGAATGTAATACAACAAAATTATGGCAATGTAAACATCATAAGAGAAAATATTGAAAATTTTTTATTATTATAGGAAATTAAATTAAAAAATATTTAAAAGTAAGATAAATTTTATGAGAAACTAGCTTTCAAAGTTATTAAGGGGATTGATTAAAATATTTAAAATTGAACATTTTATTAGATAAAGTTCATCATGTCTAGTTTAACAATTTTGGTGTTTTCTTGAGTAAACATCGTTTACAATTACCACAAATTACCAAACTAAAATAGCTTAAATTGAGGTAAATTATGTAATTGTAAAATTAAGTAAATACAAATTAAAGCTAAAATAGAAAATATTGAAGCAACATAATATAACAAAATCAAATCGATATAAAAAACACATCAGATGAGTACTAGAGCAACACAGTAGTATAACTAAATTAATGCAAAAAGTTTATCAAAATATGATAAATTATATGGTAAAGGTGTATTGAAAGATACTAAGTAAATTGTATATAATATTCCTGATCATCAAATGCTACAAAAATAAAGAAGTCACATGATGCAGCTAAAGAAAAAGAAAAAATATTTAAAAATCATAGAAAAAAATTTAACATGGTAGAGGTCATCTCAATAAGTCCAACGATGCATATTCGTTTACCATTAGTCATCATTGCAAAGCACTACTAACTAAAAAAATAAATATACATAAATAATAATAATTTATTCATTGAATATAAATTGAATATATACTAAATCTAAAATAAGATTAATTAAAATAATGTAATATAATAAAGTAGAAGTTACATAAAGTTCATGTGATAGAAGAATTTGACTTTTATAGTAGTATAACAAATTTAAAGCAAAAATTTAAAAGAAATAAATTAAATAGAATGATATTATTATATTCAAAGCTATTGTGAGCATCTATTGTGACATCATCAATTATAAAATCATGAATGAAGCAAAATGTTTAACCAAGCATGCCAAAACCATAAAGCACAAAATATTTAAAAATATAATAATCATTATTAAATTGGATAAAACTTGTTGAATTGAATTGAATGATATTTCTTTCTTTATGATTGGACTTTGCCAGGAAAATCAATATATTATAAACAAATCAAAGTGATGGAAATATCACATGGGAAAAGACATAGGGCACCATATTGATATAGCCCAATAAAAATGAGAAGTCTAAATAATAAAGATAAATTATATAGGAAAGATGCATTCTAAGCTATTAAGAAGAACAATTGGAATACCTGGATCTTCAAATTAGGTAATAAATAAAATGCTTCAAAATGCATGACAAACATTTAGAAAATAAAAATATATTAAAATCAGGAAATAAATTTTAAATTTTATAAAGCTCATTTATATGAGCCTAATGATGCTTATTTGATCTCAATCAAACCTTGTTAAGAATTTTTATGATTTAAAAAAAAAGAAACATAAATAGTAATAAATTAATATTTTTTATTAATTAAATATATGTTAGAGTTCAAAAAAACAAAAAAATTATTGTAAAATAATGAAAACAAATAAATATAAATGTTACAGGAGTGAAAATTTTGAGTTTGATAACATATAGGTAAATCAAACAAAAAAATTTTAAAAAATGATATAATTTGTATAAAAAGTTTCATTTTTAGATACTATGATGACATAATGTAAATAACAGACAACCAAATTTATTATGAATCATAATATCTCACAAAACCATTAAAGATATAGAAGAATAAATTTTATAAAGATATAGAAATAATACTTATTTTAATAGAGTACAATAAGAGGAGTACAATCACATTTGTTTCATCTACATTACACCTCATTTTGAATTATTACTAAATACCAAAGTAAATAAACTTAAGAAATAATGCAAATTTTTATTTCAATAAAAAGTAAATACATGTTAAAAATGAAATTAGATAAATTAAACAAATTTAACATATGTCATCAATGTGATGTCAACATCATAGTAAATAGAATTAGAGTTTCTTAGTAATATAACAAAAATCAAAACAAAAACTTTGAAGAAATGACTTAAAATGCATGTGAATATTGTATTCAATGATAAAAAAGTTGAATTGTAATGTTCTTGATTACCAAAATATGTACAAATTTATTTGCTTAGAAAAACATGCCAAAACACTAAATACGATATTTAAAAATAAACAAATAAATATTTAGTTGCTTAAATATAATTGAGAGAAGCCTAGCCATGCTTGCTTTGTCTCAATTAGACCACTTCTAGAACTATTAAAAATTAAAAAATTAAATAATAGAAAGAAAAAAAAGATTTTTTTAATGTTAAGTAAAAACATACTAAAGGAGAAAATGAGATATATTGAAATAATGTAATATATCACAATCATTGTGATATAAAAGTTACATATGTCTACTAATAGTTTCATATTAATAAAACATAATTAAATCTCAATCATAAAACAATTTTAAAAACGCAATATGTGCAAATACATCAAAAAATCACGAATAAGCAATAAAAAAATATAAATATGAATTTTCTCTTGGATGGGCAACTCAAGAAGAGACTAATGACATTCTCTTCATCTAGATGAGGCCTATAATGAAGCTATTATGAATTATACAAGTAAATGAGTATAAATAATTGATTTTGAGTTACATAGAAATACAATTAAATAAAACAAGAATTTTGAATAAATGAAATAAATTATATCAGATGGTTGTATTCATATATATGATGGAGCTTGAGTGTATTATCCTAAATGGTAAAAAAAGGTATCTGTTAAAATTGCTCATTATATGTGAACAAAAATCTTAAATTTGTTAAAAAAAAAATAAAGATGACTTTTTAATTTGTAAAAGATCTTGGAGACAATTCTGGTTATCTTATTATCTCTTTATTAGACCTAATTTCTAATAATTATAAATTAAAAACAAAAGTTTGCAAAACAATAAATCAATATTTTAATATTAATTAAATACTAATGTTAAGAACAAAATTTAATAATAATAAATTATTAATTTAATATAAAGTTAAAAAAATATATAATAATTGAAATAATATAAATTTAAAAAATATATTATAACCAATTCATAGAGATTTTAATGTCACATTGTAGGAAATTTCTAATTTATAATAATATAGCTAAAGCAAAAAATAACATCTAAGGAAAAAGTGAGTTAAAATTTAAGTGATAATGGCACTCCAATATAATAAAGTGATCAACTTTAACATCCTTGAATGTCAAAATAGGTAAGACTAAAAAATAGTAAAGCATGCAACAACAAAAAAAAATATTGATATATATACAGATGAATATGTAATTGGATAGAAGCCATCGAATTGAGTCTATCGATGTCTGATGTATTAAAGTAAACATTGTGATGAATATACAATAAGATGCACTAAATTATATAATCATTAATAATTATAAATCACTATTTAAAAATTAATTAAATAGATGTTAAAGCTAAAATGACATAAATTATAGCAATGTTTTATAACATAATATGATTAATTTAAGAAATTTTGAGCTACATAGTAATATAACAAAAACTAATAAAAAACCTTTGAAAAACGAAATAAAGTCTATGAAAAAATTGCATTACGAGGTACTAAGGAGATCAAGTATAAGATTCTTGATCCTCAAATAAGATTCATGCACAGATATCTCATCAACATGCTAAAATTTTAGAAACTTAAATATCTTAAAAATATAAAGATAAATATATAATTCGATGTACATCATTAAGATCAGCCAAGCAATGTTTATTTCAACTTAATCAAACATCTATTGGAATTACAACTAAAAATTTATCTAAATCAAAGTAAGTCAAAGATAACACAAGAAGAAAATTAGTGTTTCATAATAAAATAAATAAAAGTGAAACATTTTAGGGAATTAGATAAATTATTGAGGCAAATTGTATTTTAAGATATTAAGAAGGTTGTCTGTAATATCTTCTATCATTAAATGTGGTCTAAATAAAATATCCTCATATGGTATACCAAATCATAATAAGATATTTCAAATAACAAAATTGAATATTTAATTGGATGGTGTGAGCTTAGATGAGTGTAATGACATTTTATTTTATTTTAAATTTCACCTCTTTCTAAATTCATGATAATTATGAAATTAATCAAAGGTAAATAAAATAAATTATAATTTTAACAATGTGCAAATTTATTATAAAAATGAAATTTTATAAATTAATGCTACATGTTATAACCAAATTAAAGATCTAAATATGTGACACAATAAGAAATTTAGTGGTTCAAAATAACAATACCAAATTAAAGAAAACTATTTGTAAAAATCATATAAACCATATGAGAAAGTTTAATTAAAAAAATAAATAGATCTACGGAACCATCCTCATTCAATAAATTAACTATAATTAAAAATATCACATAAAGTGTGTTAAAATCTTCAAAATAAAATATGTTTAAAAAATATAAAAACAAATATTTTATTGGATATAGCTTATCGTCACAAGTCATATGACTGATGTTTCACCTCACTATGACAACTTTTTTAATTATTACAAACATAAAAATTAATATAAATAATTAAAAATATTTTTTTAATATTTATTTTTTAATTTATTTAGTTGAAATTATTAAATTGTAGTGTAATGTTACTTTGAAAGATAATAAAGATGTTTAAGTATAGCATCCCTGATCATCAAATCACATGTGAATCAAAACACCTCATAAAGTATTCTAAAGTCCTAAAAATCAAAATATTTAAAAAAGATTAAAAAAAGAATATTTAATTGAATAAAGCTCATCTTGAGAAGTCTAATAACATATGTTTTATCTAAGTTATACTTCATTTCAAATAGCAATAAATTAAAAAATAAAGTGATATAAAAGACAAATTGAAGAAATCTAAAAAAAATCAAAGCCAAAAATTTGTTGAAATATCATAAATCATATAAGAAAGTTATATTTCAAGATACTAAAGAGTCGTAGAGTAACATGGTTGGTTATCAAATCAAGAAAACACCAAATTTCTTAGAAGTCTAGAAAAAATAGAGAAATAAAATCATTTAAAGATATTATATTGATTATTTAATTGGATAGAGCTTGTCAAGATGTAAAGTCACACGAAATGGCAATTAGGATTTTATAGTTGTATAACTTAATCAAAGCTTAAAATTAAAAGAAATGACATATATTACATGTGAAAGTTTCATTCCAACATACCAAGGAGATTGATTGTAACATCGTTGGTTTTAAAAAAATTTCAGGTCAAAATGTCACATAAAGGGTGCCCAAATTTGAAGCAAGATAATATTATCACTTAAAAAAGTCATGTATATGTCACAAGGGTTTAGATTAAGAGTTACACAAAAATGTAGTAAAACCAATTCAAGGTGAACTAATTACCACATTAGAAGAGATTTAGAGTTACATAGAAATATATCTAAATAAAATAAAAAACTTTAAAAAAATGAGGTAAATTATATGGGAAATATACACTTCAAAACACTATAAAGGACAAAGGGAGAACTTTTTATTATTAAATTAAGCAAGAACTAAAATGCCTTGTAAAGTATGCAAAGGCATGCAGAATAAAATATATTAAATATTCAATCGATTATAAATTTATATTGTGTTAATCCAGATGAGTCCAATGACATTTATTTCATCTCGATTAGAAGGTATGGAATTATAAAGAATTGTTGAATAAAAAATAATAACAAATTATTATTTTTATTATTAATTAAATATATATTTATTCTAAAATGAGATAAATTGAAGTAATTTGGAAAAACAAAGCATGGCATTATAAACATAGCATGATAGTTAATTTAGAGTTACACAGTAAATAACTAAATTTAAGTAAAAATTTTAAAAAATAATAATTTGTATAGGAAAATTTGCTTCCAAGATATTTATGAGATTGAGCACTATGTACTTGATGGCAAAAATAAGTCACAAATCCAAGTGTCTCATAAAAAGTGCCAATGTAAAAGAAAGGAAAATATTTAAAAATATAAAAATGAATATTTGAATGGATTGAGCTAATAGTGAAGAGTCCAATAAAGTTTACTACAGTTGATCAAACCCCATTTGGAATTACAACAAATTACTAATGTAAAAAATAACTATAAAATAAAAAACTACTCTTTTAATTATAGCTAAAGATATACTAAAGCATAAATGAGATAAATTATGGAAACCTAGTATATACAAATAAAAGAAATAGGCATGAACATTTTTTAAAAATACAGAAAGGAAAATTTAATTGTAATGTTCAAAGAAAAGAGTTGAATGACATTTTTTGTTCCAATTAAATATCATTGGAATTTCAATTAAATACCAAAGTACATAAGTTTAAATATTAATAAATTATTACTTTAATACAAAGTATGTATATATTAAAGCTAAAATAAGGTAAATTTCACAAATATAGTGTAATAAGATCATTGCAATTGAATCACGACATGAGAGACACTGTGAAGTTTCAAAGTAAAAAATAAAATAAAAATATGATTTTTAAAAAAATCAAATAAATTATATAATAATTTTGTATTCCAAGCTTGTGAAGAGATCACATATGACATCCTCAATCGTCAAATCTATTGAGAATCAAAATGACCTACAACATGCCAAAGTAATATTAAATAAAATATTTCAATATATACAAATGATTATTTTGTTAAATTCGACATGTTGATGCAAGTCTAATGGATTTCACGTCATTTATATTGTACCTTATATAGAAAAATATAAATTAAGAAAACATAATATAAAAAAATCAAAAGGATGTACAAGTTACATGACAGGAGAGTTAGTGCTAGAAAGTGATATGATCAAATAAAAGAAAGCATTTTGATAAAATAAGATAAATTGTAGGGAAAATTTTCATTTCAACATACTAGGGGATCGTTTGCAACACCCTAATCATCGAATTTTGAACAAATCTAGATGTCTCCTAAAATGTTAAAAAAATAGAGAACAAAACATTTACATAGATAAAAAAAATATAGATGGACACAACACAATAAAATGAGTCAAAAGTCATTTTTTCATCATAATAAGACTTCATTTTTCATTTCATCCAATTATTTAATAAAACAACATATATAAATAGAATTATTATTTTAATGTTAATTAAATATTAATTAAAATTAAAATCTAATAAATAAAAACAATGTAATATAGCCATACAAATTGATTTAACAGTTAGAAATGATAAACTTTAGTGCAAATAGTGATATTACGAAATCAAAGTAAAAATGAAAAATCATTGAGTGAAATTATATAAAAAGGTTGTACTCCATGATGTTAAAGAGATCATCAAATTAAGTATGAATAAAATTTTCTCATTAAATGTGACAAATTTAAAGAGAAAAAATATACAAAAAAAATATAGAAATGATCATTTAATTGGATGGTGGTCATCAAGTCTAATGAACAAAATCAAAGAGATGTAATGCTCACAATAGAGGAAAATTAAATTTCACAGCAAAATACAAAATCAAAGAGTAGTATTTTAAAACATTACATAAATTTTACTTAAAACTTTTATTCCAAGGCACTAAGTAGAAAAAGGGTAGCATCTTTGATAGAAAAGTTTTGTTTGAACCCAAAAGTTCCATAAATAATGCCTAAATTATAGAAAATAAATGTTTTAAAATATACAAAAAAATATTTTGTATGATAGAGGTCATTGATGTGAGTTTAATGACTTTTATTTTGTCTTGATCAAACTCAGTTACATTTTATAGAAATTATAAAATTAAAAAGTCAAACATAATGAAAATGTTTAGTAGTTAATAATTAGAAAATATATATTAAAGTTGAAATCAAATAAATTTATTCAGTATGATATAGCAAAATTAAAGTGATTTAAAGGCGACGTGAGAAAATATTTAGTGTTACATAGCAAATTTTATAAAAAAGTTATATTCTAAGACACTTCAAAGATATAAGGTAATATCCACAATCCTAAAATATTCATGCGTTTAAATTTCTTATAAAGCTACAAAAACTATTGAAGAAAAAAAATAAAATATTTAAATTGAATATCTAATGGATGGAGCTCTTAGAGATCATTACAATAGCACTATTTTCATGAGAAGAAACAATTCATCTAATGCTCACTAAATATATATCAGAACATAAGTAACAAAACTTTGAACAATATGATATTGTTAAATTAAAGTGATGAAAATGTTTTCAAGTATATTTAGAGTTTGAAGGTAATATAGTGATATAAAAATTGAAAGGTGGAAGAAATGTGTTAAAGCATATAAGAAAGTTGCATTCTAAGATACAAAGAAGATTGAAAGTAGCATTCTTGATCAATAAATCAACAAAAAATCAAAATGATTTATAAAGCATGCAAGGTTTCATAAAATAAAATTCCTAAAAATTATAAATTTCATAATTAATCAAATAGAGCTCGTCGAGATGAGCTAATGACCTTTTTTTCCTCTGGATGGGTACTTATTTTTAATTATATAAAAATATGAAAGTAAATATGACTTAATAATTATGAATTTTTATGTAAATATTAAGTTAATTTATGTCATAATTTAAAACTAAAAATTAAAGAAATGTAATTTAACTTAATAAAGGGGACAAAAAAGACACACAGGTTGAGACTTAGAGGCATAAAATAATTTAACCATGTAATAGTGAATAGGTGAAAGAAATGAGATAACTTTAATAAGATAGTTTCTTGCCAAGGTGCCAAAGAGATCGAATGCAACATCTTTGATAGTCAAATGGGATACGAGGAAAAATGTCTCTTAAAACATGGAAAAATGAAGGAAAATAAAATATTTAAAATGTATAATTGAAAATTTGATTAGATAGACCTTGTTGATACAAATCAATTGGAATTGTTTTGTGTTAATCGTAACCCATTTGGAATTATTGTTAATTACTAAAAAATATAAAAAATAAATTTTAAATGCTTCCAACACAAAATAATATAATGGTTACTAAACAGGAGAATGATAGTGACGTTATTGAATAAAAAAAGTTAAGAAAATTGTTTGAGGAAATTATACAATTGTTTAGGGAATGTTGAATTCTTATTTTATTCAATCATATATGAATTAAAATTTCTAATAAAAAATGCCAAATTCTTATTAAATAAAATATTTAAAAATATCAAAAATAATATATAATTAGATAGAGCTCATCTAGGTGAATTCAATAATATTTTTTACATTTCAATCTAATCTAAACTAGAATTAACATAAATAACTAAATTGAATAAATAAGTTATAACAAAACATTTTTTTATTGAATTTTTTCCTTTAAAATTGATGTATCACCATTTAACTCTAAATCTCATTCAATGTGAACTTTAAACGTGTTGTATTTAATTATATTACATTATTTTAGTTTATCTCATTCTAATTTAAATATTTATTAAATTATTTATGCACATTATTTTTAGTAATTCACTGTAATTTAGAATGAGGTCTAATCAAGATGAAAGAAATGTCGTTTGACTCCTTTTGATTATCTCTAGTCAATTAAATATAGAAACTTATATTTTTTTAAAAAACTTTGGTTGAAATTTTGATGATCAAAGATGTTACACTCGATCTCCAAAGAATCTTTGAATAGATCTTTCAAGTATAATTTGTATTATTTCCATAATTTTTTCTTTGATTACTTTATGTAACTATGAAGCCATAATTCTTCTCCTGTGTGGCCTTCATATTGCCTTCCTTTGCATAAATTAAAGTTCTTTAATTTATCTTATTTCTTTTTTATTGTACATTTACTTAGTACTAAAAAAGTAATTTACTACTATCCATAATTATTTAATCTTGTAATTTGGTCAAATGAAAAAATAGTTTTGATCAAAATGAAATAAGCATTGTTTAACTCATTTAAATGATCTTCGTCGAATTAATTATTCTGTTTGTTCTGTAAATGTTTTATTTTCAAGTGTTTTTTGATTGTTTATGTGACAATTTCGACTACTACCAAATTTTACTACCAAGGTTGTTACACTCGATCTCTTTAGTATCCTGAAATTAAATTTTCCTAAGAAGTTCACCTAATTTCTTAAAAAGTTTTCTTTTACTTTCTTATATTACTATAAAAATCTAATTATATAATTTAATCACTTTGGTTTAGTAATATTACATTCCTTCATTTGATCTCATTTAATAATTAATAAATATTTGCTTAATATCTAAATAATAATTTATTTTTTTTGTTTAACTAGTTTTTTAATTCATAATAATTCGAAATGACGTTCAATAGAGATATACAAATGCTGTCGTCATTAAGCTTATAGACTCTATCAAATTTAATATTTGTTTTTATATTTTTAAATGTTTTAATTTATATGATTTAACATTATTTATAAGGCTTATCCATTTGTACGTGATTTGACCTATGAGGATGTTATGCTCAACCTTCTTACATTGATAGAGTGTGACTTTCTTCAACGAAGTTCCTTATTTCTTAAAATTGTTTGCATCAATTTTATTATACTATTTATTGACTCTAAATCTCATTTACAAGAAATTTACATTGTTTTGATTTGTTTTATTGCATTCCTTTAATTTATCACATTATTGCTTTAATATATATTTGTTTAAGATTAAAATGATAATTTTTTATTATTTATGCCAACTTTGTCAAGGAATTTAAAATTATTTAAAATATGGTTTGGTCGAGATTAAAAATATTTTTTGACTCATATTAGTAGCTCGATTCAAATAAATATTTAATTTTGTAATTTTAAATATTTTATTTTCAAAACTATTGATTCATTTTGTTAGTTTTTATATTTGTAACTAATTTGATGATTAAGGATATTATAATCGAACTCCATACGATGATGCAATTTAGGTTTCCCATACAATTTACCTCATTTTTAAAATGGAATAAGAATTATTCTTTCATGTGACGTTGACATCACTTTGAATGGAGAATATTAATTGATTCAATTTAACTTTTTTCAATCTTATTATATATTTATCTAACATTAAAAAGGTAATTTTTTACCATATATGGTTATTTAATTTTCTAATTCACTATAATTCCAATGATATATAATTGAGATGAAATAAACTTTGTTGATTTTCTGAGATGAACTCCATCAAATTAAATATTCAATTTTATACTTCAAAATATTTTGATTATTATAATTTTGGTATCATACTTTTTGAGATAATTTGTTTTGCGCTTAATTTAGCGATTTATCAAGTTATGGTAAATCATCTTAGAATCTTGGAAGTTAATTTTCTTATAAAATTTATCTGATTTCATCAATTTTTTTAATTTAGTTATATTACAATGAGAATCTATTTCCTCTTTTTTGTAAACTTTGCATGTCTTTTATTATGTTATTGCATTGCATTAATTTATATAATTTTTGTGTTAATATTTATTTACTTAATATTAAATCAGTTATTTATTTATTTTTTATTTTTTAAGTCACTTTGTAATTCTTAATAATTCTGAACGAGGTCTACTAAGTTTGAAAAAATTGCCATTATGCTCATTATGACGAGCCCTATCAAATAAATATTCATTCTTATATTATCAAATAATCAATGTTTTAGGGTGTTAACTTTCTTTACAAGGTTTTTTTTAGTAAGAAAATCGAATATATTAGACAATTTATTTGTATCATGTAATGCAACTTTGTCTAAAATTTATCTCATTTCATCAAATTCTCCTACTTTGGTTATATTACTTATTCACTCAAAATTTGCACTTCTGAAAACTTTACATCACTTTAATATAATTTTTTAAAATCAATTATTTTTTTATTTTTTTTGGTTATTTACAATTATAATTCTCGATTATTCTCAACAAAGTGTGATCGAGATGACACAAATTTCATTAGAATTGTCTCAATGTGCTTTATCTAATGTAATATATTTTTAATATTTTTAAATATTTTAGTTTCGAATGTTATAGAATTCTTTTGTGAGATATTATGGTTTTTACCTTCTTGACATTCAATGATGCTACACTCGACTGCCATAGTGAATTGGAATTCATCTCTTCTATATAATTTATGTTATTTCATTTGATTTATCACTTTGATTTGGTTATATTACTGCGAAACATTACTTCTCCACTAATCTGACCCTTATATCGTTATGGTTTTGTTAAATTACATTATTTCAATTTATCTTATTTTAGATTTTACATTAATTGAATTAACATAAAATAAAAATTCAATACTATTTAAGGCTATTTAATTTGGTAATTCACTATAGTTCTGTATGAAGTGTTATGTTGACAAACAAAACGTCATTAAAAAGGTCTTATTGAGCTCCATCAGAGCTATATATATTTGTTAATATTTTCAAATATTTTATTTTCTAGTGTTATTATTTGCTTTATGAGACATTTTGACCTATACCTTGTTCAACACTCAAGGTTGTTACATTTTCTATATTAAGTATCTTGGAATGTATTTTTCTCACAAAATTACTATGTTTGTCTAAACCTCCCTTCCTTTAACCTTTATATTATTTTGATTTTGTTGTGTTATATTGTTTCAATTTATCTTATTTTGTTACTAATAAATATTTACAAGTAATTAAAATATTAACTTTTGCTCTGTTAGCTTGTTTACTAAATAATTTCAAATTTTGCAAATGAGGTTCAATTGAGAAAAAAAATTTTGTTGGACTTATCTAAACAAGCTTTACCAATTTTTATATATATATAATCCAATTTATATAGTTTTTGTATCTTATTTGAGATATATCATTTCATACTTTAAAAGGACTGAGGACGTTACACTCAATCTCCTTAGCATTCTATAATTCAACTTTCTCAAATAATTTATCTCTTTTGTTTAATTCTATTCCTTAATTATGGTTATATTAGTATGAAACAAAAGCATCTCTCCTATTATATTTAAGATACTTTTATTTTGTTATATTACATTTCATAATTTACTTCATTTCATTTTTAATAAATATCTAATTAATATAAAATAATAAATTACTATTACTATTGAATATTTACATTGGTAGTTTGCATTACTTCTTAATTAGGAATGATTAGATGAAAAAACCATCATTAGATGCATTTAAACGATTTTTTTAAATAAAAATGTGTTTTTATATTTTCAATTGTTTCTTTTTTTGGCTATTGGCATGCTTTATGAACTTTTTTTTTGTACTTTATTTGATAATTGAGGATGTTATAATTGTTCTATTTAGTAAGTTGGAATACAACTTTCCCAAAATAATTTACATCATTTCATCAAATACTTCACTTTGATATCATTAAAATATAGTGAAACTCAAATTCTCCTTTTAATTTGACCCATACATTACTTTGATTTGGTTAACTAATATTACATATATTTATCTTATTTCAAATTTCATATATAATTGCTTAGTAATGAAATGATAGTTTAAGATTGTTTATGCTCATTTCACTTGGTAATTTGTAGTTATTCCAAATGAGTTTCAATCGAGATGATACAATTGTGCATATACCCATTGTGATAACTTTTATCCTATTAAATATTTGTTTATATATTTTTAAAATATTGTATTTTCTAGAGTGCAGGCATGCTTTGTAAAATATTTTGAAATATTCATAATTTGACGTTTGATAATAGTACACTCATTCTCCTTTCTATCTTTGAATGGAACATTACCTGATAATTTATTTTTGTTCTTAAAATGCTTCTCTTCGATATATTTAAATTACTATACAACTCCAAATCAACCCTCAAGCTATTTTTACATTGCCTTGGCTAACTTTTTGTTACAATTCTTCAACTAACCTCTATTTAGCTTTAGCATATATTTACTTAATATTAAAATAACCTTTTCTCATGTTTTATACTTATTTAAATTGATTGTTTTTGATAATTCATAATCAAACTTAGTCTATGAAAACAAATATTATTAGACTCATCTAAAAAGTGGTATTCTAATTAAAGATTCTTTTCTATATCTTTTAAATATTTTTATTTTCTAGGATTTTTTCATGCTTTAACAAATATGTTAACATGTATAGATTCAATAATCAAAGATTCACAAACAATCTCTTTAGTAACTTGGAATTGAAGTTTACCAAATTATTTATATCATTTCTTTGAATATTTCATTTAGATTTTGTTATATTATATTGAAACTCTTATTCCTTTCATGACCTTTAGATTATTATGAATTGGTTCTATTATATTACTTCATTTTATCTCATTTTATCTTTGATATATTTTCATTTTTTGTTTAAATTAATAATTATTTATTATTTATTCAAATTTACTTCACTAATTTGTAGTAATACCAAATGTAGTTTCATAGAAAAAACAAACATTATTGAATTTGTCTGAACAAGCTCTTTCAAAGAAAAAATAAATTTTATGTTTTTAAATATTTTATTATTTATTTTTTTTGCATGCTTTATGAATTAATTTTATTCATAATTTATTTCAAATCAAGGTTGTTACACTTGCCCCCTTAATTGTATTTGAATGCGACTTTTAACGATAATTTATTTTACTTATTCGAAGTTTTTTTTGTTATATAATAATTTAACTCAAAATCTTCTCTCAAGTAATTTTTACATTTCATTAAATTATTTATAAAATAATTCTTTAATTTACCATAATTTAGCTTTAATATATATTTATTTTATTAAAAAATAATAATTTCTTATTATTTAAGCTTATCTAAATTTTTATATAGTACCTATTATAAATGATGTCAAACCAAGAAAAAATAAACATTGTTTGGGCCCTCATTACAAGACCTAACTAATTTAATAATTGTTTCTATATTTTTAAAATATTTCAATTTTTAGAGTTTTGGCATGTTTAATGAGACATTTCAAAAGAAACTTGAAAGTTTTATTGATAATATATCTTATTTCTTCAAATATTTCATTTACACTTTGTTATGTTTTAGTGAAGCTCTAATTCTCGTGTGACTTTACATCACCGTGATTTTTTTATATTGCATTACTTTCATTTTTCTCTTTTTATCTTTCATATATCATTAAGTTTAATTAAAATATCTTCCTTTTTATATTAATTCTTATTTTCTTTTAGTAATTTGTGGTAATTACAAATGATGTATTTTGGACACAAAATAAACATGATGAGATTCATCTCATGAAACTCTATCAAAAACTATTACATTTTATGATTTAAAATAGTTTTCTAAGTTTTGCCATACTTTAGAAGTTATTTTAATTTACACCTAATTTGATGATTAGAATGTTTACACATGATCTCTTAAGTTTTTCAATTGTAACTTTCATCTTACAACTTATCTCACATCTTCAAAGCTTCATTTTGATTTTGGTATATAAATATTTGACACTAAATCTGCTCTTTTGTGATGTTTACATGACTTTAATTTACCTATAACACATTACATCAATTTATCCCATTTTTAACTTTATTTTAAATTTACCTAATATTTAAATATTAATTTCCTATATTTTATGATAATCTAATTTTTTAATTTGTAGTTATTATGAACATTGAAGAATAAAAAAGAAATAAACATTGTTTGACTCCTCTCAATGAGTCTTGTCTAATGAAATTAAAATTTTTATATTTTTAAGTAATTTATTTTCATAGGCTTTTTCTAGGTATTTGAAACAATTTGATTCGTATCTAATTTGACGCTTAATTAAGTTATGCTTGACATCCTTACTATCTTCGAATGCAATTTTCACACACAATTTGTCATTTTGAAAGTCTTTCTCTTAGATTTTGATATATTACAATCAACTCCAAATCTTTTATCTTATAACATTTTATTTCTTTCATTTGGTGATACTGTATTTCTTCAATTTATCATAGCTTTACTTTTATATATATTTTCCAAAGATTAAAATAATAATTGATTGTTATTTATAATTATTTAATTTAATATTTTGTCATAATTCTAAACGAGGTTTGATCGAGACAAATTAAACATAATTGGACTCATCTTAATGAGCTCTATCCAACTAAAAATACAAGTTTATTTTTCTTATTTATTTTTTAAAATATTTTATAATCTTTTTAATATAGTTGGACTTGTACTTAATTTGATGATCGAAGATGTTACACTAGATCTCCGTATAATATTGGAATACAACTTTCCTTTAAAAGTTATGTTATTTCTTCAAATTGTTCATTTTAACTTAGTTATTTCGTTTTGTGACCTTAAATCTTTGACCATGTGACCATTACTTGCTATTGATTTAGTTATATTACATTTATTCATTTGTCTTATTTTTGATTTAATACTAACTTAATTTTAAAAGAATAACTAATTTTATTTAAAGATATTTAAATTGGAAGTTCATAGTAATTCAAAACTATATCTAATCAAGATGAAAGAAAAGTCATTGAAATAATCTTGATGATCTAGATTAAATAAAATTTTTATTTTTAATATATTTAAATAGTTTTTATTTCTAATTTTTTGGCATGCTTTATGAATTATTTTGATTTGTACATAATTTGATCGGTGACTATATTACAATGAAACTCTAATTCTTCTGATCATTACATTACTTTAATTTTGGCATAATAAATTGGTTCAACTTATAACATTTTTACCTTATTATATATTTAATAAATTTTGAAATAATATTTATTAACTAATTATGGTAATTTATCTTTGTTATCGTAGTAATTTTATACAAGGTCCATCAAATATGAAAAAAAAATCGTTGGACTCCTCTAAAAGAGCTCCTTCCGAACACACATTCATCTACCTAACTCTTAATTGCTGCTATTACATTGCATTTTATATTTTGCACTTCAAATTTAATATATATTTATTTAATATTTTCAAAATAAATTATTGTAATTTATGTTTAATGTCATTGGGTAATTTGTAATAATTCAAAAATAGTCTGATGGAGATGAATGAAACCTCGTTAGAGTCATCCCAAAAGACTCTATCAATTAATAATACATTTTTTAATTTTAAAATTTCTACTTTTTAAGGTGTTGACACACTTTACAAAAATTCTTGATTTGTTGATGATTTGATCGTCTTCAATGTTATACTCAAACTTCATATGTTTTCGAATTTTTTAATTTGATTTGATTATATTTTCTTTAATCTAGACCATCTCTTGCGTCACCTTTGCATTGGTTTTACTTTGTTATATTATCTCTATTTAGGTTTAATATATATTTATTATATAATTAAATAATTATTTTTAATATTTATATTTTTTTATTTTATTAATTTCTGGCATTTCTAATTGAGTTTAGATGGAGAAGAAACAAACTTTATTAGACAAATCTCGATGAGCTTCATCACATTAAATATTATTTTTATATTTTTTAAAATATTTTTACTTTCTATGGAGTTATTATTTTATATTAAATATTTTTATTTATAGCAGATTCAAAGATCAAGGATATTACACTCGATCCCCCTAATATCATGAAATGTAACTTTCACATACAATTTATATCATTTCTTCAAATTGTTTTTCTTTGAAATAGTTATATTACTTTTTAGTAGTGATTCTTATCTAATGTGACCCTTACATTGATTTAGTTATATTAGAAAGCTTGAATTTATCTTATTTTACCATTAATTTAGTTATATTAAAATTTAAAATTAATAAAAATTTATTATTTATGTTTATTTAATAATGTAATTTTGAAATATTCCAATCGTGGCTAGATTAAGAATTGACAAAGTTTCTTTAACTTTTCTAAACATGCTCAATATAATTAAATAGATATATTTTTAAAATTTTAAAACCTTTTGGTTTTTTTAGTTTTAAAATTCTTTACAAGTTGCTTTGAATAACAACTTATTTAATGATCAAGGATTTTATAGTGGACCACATGAGTGCATTGGAATACATCATTCTAATATAATTTTTCATTTCTATAATTATTTGACTTTTATTTTGTGATATTACTATGAAACTCTAATTCTCCTCTCATGTGACATTTATGTCACTATGTTTTGGTTATATCAAAATTTTTTAATTTATCTCATTTTAATTATAATATATGTTCACTTATTTTAAAATAATATTATTATTTATACTTATTTACTTTCGTAATATGTAATAATTTTAAATGAGATCTAATGTAAATGAAACAAATATATTTATTCTTATCATGATGACTATACCAACTAAAATATTCATTTAAATATTTATAAATATTTTCCTTATTTTGTGTTTTGACATATTAATAAGATACTTTAATTTTCACTTGATTTGGCAATCAAAGTTTTTATGCTCGATCTCTTTAATGTTCTAGAAAGCAAAATTATTGCAAAACTATCACATTTCCTAAAATTTTTAATTTTGATATTTTGTATTGCTATGTAATTGTAAATCTCCCATTGTGTAACCTTTTCATCACTTTCACTTAATTATATTACATTACTTCGATTTCTCTTACATTTGATTCGTTGTATATTTTTCCTAATTTATACAAAATATTTTATTTTTATTTATGCTTCTTCGCATTAGTAATTCATTATATTTGAAAATGACTTCAAATGTAGAAGAAACAATGTTGTTAAACTCATTTCAAATAGCTAAATAAGTTAAATTTTCATTTTTTTTTAAATAATTTTTTTCTCTGGTTTTCACATTCTTTATGAGGCATTTGAATTCCTATCTTTTTATGATTTTAAATCTTATACTTGAACCACTTAGTGTCATAGAATACAACTTTGTCATATAACTTTTGTCACTAAATTAAATATTTTAATTTTATTTGGTTATCATTTTGTGTGACTCTAAATCTACTTTCTTGTGATTGTTACACTTATTTAATTTTTTTATTACTTTTGTTAAATTTCTATCATTTTAGTAATAACATGTATTTAAATGATAAAAAAATAAGTTGTTATTATTTATGTTTTTTCAAATTTATAAATTGTCATAACTCAAAATATGGTTCTATTAATATGAATGAAACTTTTTTTGACAAATCTCGATAAACTTATCCAATTAAATATTAATTTTTAAATTTTTAAGAATTTAAGTCTTTTGGTATTTTACATGTTTATTGATAGTTTTTAATTTTTAACTAATTTCAGGATCATGGATGTTACAATCAATCTCCTTAGTAGCTTGGAATATAGTCATCGTAGAATTTATCTAATATCTTAAAATTTTTCACCTTTGTTTAGCTTCATTACTATAAATTTCTAATTTTCAACTCATGTGTTCTTTACATCACTTAATTTTGCTATATTAAATGGTTCATATTTATTTTATTTTTAATATAGTATTATTTTTCTATTGAAAAGAGAAAAACTTTTATTAATATCTACATTCATAATTAATAGTAATTTGAAAAAAGGTTAGATAAAGACAAGACAAATATTCATACACTTATTTGGATGAGTTCCATATAATTAAATAATAAGTTTTGTGCTTTTAAATATTTTTTTTAAGATTTTTATTACTTTTGTTTGGATAATTTATAATTCTTTGATTAAACTTATTTCAACTTTATTATATGTTTAAATAATTTTAAAATAATACTTCTTTCTATTTATTAATATATTCGTCGGAAATTTGATGTAATTCAAAATATAGTTTATGCGACTAAAAACTAATGTTATTAGACTCATGCGAGCTAACTTTTTCGAATTAAAAATTTATTTTTATATTTTCAAATTTTAACTTTCTATGATTTTAGCATGCTTTAAAAGAAATTTTAATTTGTACCAAATGTTATAATTAAGGATATTATGCTTGATCTTTTATGTATCTTGGAATTCAACTTTCTCTTGTAATTTCTCCAACATCTTCAAACTTTCTTCTTTAGTTTAGTTATATAACCATTAAGCTGAAATTCTCCTCTAGTGTGCCATTTACATCACTTGGATTTTGTTCTATTTAATTTCTTTAATTTGGTAATTTGTAATTATTTTGAAAGAGATCTCATCGAGGAGAAAGAAATCTGATTAGGCTCAACTAGATTAACTCTATGCAACTATATGTTCATTTTTCTATTTTTTTCATTTTTTTTGACAGTTGTTGGCTATAATTGCAAAATATTTTAATTCAAGCCTTATTCAACGATTAATAATCTTATACTGAATCTTCTTAGTATAAACAAACACAAAACTCCTATACAATTGATATCCTTTTCTAAAATGTTTTGTTTTGATTTGGTTATGTTCTTATGAAACTCTAATAGACATCTTATATGACCTTTACATTGCTATAATTTAGATATGTTAAATTTATTTAATTCATATAATTTCATAGTTAATATATATTTACTTAATGTTAAAATAATAGTTTATTATCTTTTGTTTGTATTTACGTTTTAAATTAAAAGTAATTCTATAAGAGATATAATGGAGATTAAACAAATCTCATTGGACTAATATGGATGAGCTAAATCCTTTTAAATATTTATTTTTATTATTTTTAAATATTTTATTTTGCAGAGTGATTGCTCTTCACATGACATTTTGATTAATGCATGATTTGGTAGTTAAGGGTGTTATACAAGATCTCTTTGGTATCATCGAATGCAACTTTTTTGTGCAATTTATCTCATTTGTTCAATTTCTTTTATTGATCTTGTTATGTTACTAACTCAAAATCTACATTTGCATGGTGTTTAGATTATTTTAATTCGATCATAAAACTCTACTTCAACTTATCTCATTTCAAATTTAATATATATTTATTATATATTTAAGTAATAACTTTTTGTTATTCACGCTAAATTAATTTTTCAATTCACCATAATTCAAAATGATACTTCGTCAAGGCAAAATAAAGGTCGATGGACTATTATCCATCTAAATATTTATTGTATACTTTTTAAAAATTTTATTTCATATAATTTTATAATTATTTATAGGATATGACATTTTATATAATATCAAAAGACATTTGTTAATTCTAAACGAGGTCTAGTGGAGACAAACCTTGTTGGACTTTTCCTGGTGATCTCTACAACTTAAATATCACTTTTACATTTTAAAATATTTTATGTTCTAAGGAATTGGCACTTTATGAGACCTTTAGATTTCATACTTGATTTAATGATTAAAAAATGTTATAATCTCCTTAATATCTAAGAATGCAGCTCTCCTATATAATTTATCCCAATTCCATATACATTTGATGTAGATTTGGTTGTCTTTGTATGTTTGTTTAAATATCTTCTCGTGTTGTATTTAAGTCTCCTTGATTTAATTATATTATAATGCTTCAATTTATCTTGTTTCAATTTTATCATATATATGCATAACATTAAAATATTAATTTATTTTAATTTATGGTGACTTTTGTTACACCCCATATTTTCTAGGCTGATTTTGGCATAAATTTTTTTTTGCATATAGACAGCTCAGATCGTCCCATACCAACCTGAGTAGCCTACAAAAAACATAGGATATAACACATCATTACACACCTACTTTCCTTAACAATGTGGATCCCATCTCCCGGGTACACCGTCAAATCAGGTTCATGACTCCTGAATTAACAGATGGACTCGCGCAATGTTACTCCTACTAGACCCAATACTCCTAACCCATACCGATAGGAGAACCGGTCTAATAAAAGTCTGAACCCCCAATGTTAAGTTCCATAATCATGTAATGACCTCACCATCAAAAATAAAATACATAACATCCTCAGATAAAATATAGCACTCCAAACACTATACCATCAAGATAATAAAGTAAAACAGTGAATGGAAACTACATCACAAAAATAAGATCCAAGTCCAACAAATACAATATCATCCAACTAGATACATAAGTCAGAATTACCCTCACATAATACAAGACATAAAAATAACAGTCTCACTGAATACATCCAACAGCAACAATCAACTAATCAGAATATCTCAAAAATCACAGATCAGATCTGCTCCACTAGCCTACTGATCACGATCCCACCTAAAGCTGGGTGGCGTCAAGTCTGCCGAGCCACTGGAAAGATATAGATAAAAAAGGAATGAGCTACGCCCAGTAGGAAAGACAGCTAGTAAAAACTCACATGCAAAAGAAGGATAATAGCAAGAGTATAGGAATACAGCATAACAATGTAGGGTGGAAAGGCACTCCCAGTCCCAGACTCCGACCAATCACAGTCACCCCCAGTCACAACAGAGTAGCTCTCCTCTATGCTCCCAGGTAGCATGCCAGCGGGACACGCCCATCTCTGCGCACGCATGGCGCCTAGCACCCGACACCGCAGCGTCTCTCGTCAATCATTCTTCTGGAGACTATAGACAAACCCGTCACATAGATCTCTAGCTAACGTGAGACACCCTGGCTAGCCACGGCGAGTCACCCCTGCCGCTACCACTCTCAGGCACGCAGGCCTACACTCGTGGACCAGAAGAGGTCGACTCAGCCACCGTCCCAAGAAGTCCTCTCCCAACAATTTCCATAGAAGCCACGCCCCTACAGTCATTGCCAAGCTTTAACTCCAAGATTCGGCAACATGTGTCCAGATACAACAAGGCGCATACCAGTCCACATGTATACTGTGAAAGTTAAGTCTGAACCGCACAGTTACCTACCACAAGTACCCTAAAACATCATATAGGGTCTATAGTAGTCCGGTCCAGTATGCCAATCCATAAAATATGCCAACACTAAGTAAACTGACTCAATCCATGCCAATGTCATCCAAGTAATACAAACTGTATCGAAATTCTGACTATTCTGGTAACACTTACCCAAGTGTCACACTTCCTTCCAACTGATCCAGCTGCACTGAATTTATGGATAATTTCCAACAGTAACTTTCAACTTGTCTATGTGATTTCCCTAAATCACCTTTTTCTCGTTTCAGGAAATTTTAAATTTCAACTTCAATTTCTGCCCTTTATCCATTTTCCGAAAATTTGAAATAAATTTCCGAAAATTTAAATTTCACATATTTTTCGAAAAATTCGGATTAATTTCCGAATTAAGTTTTTTTTTTTTTCCTCCGCCGTTCGTCCGCGCCCGCGTTCCGCTGAACCGGGTTTCGCTGCCGGTTCGGAAAACCCGCGCTGAACCGCGAACCCACCGGTCGAACCTTTAAATCAAATTTTCCAGCCGACGTTTAGTATTTAATTATTATTAATTATTAATTAATTACAATTATTTAATTAACTAAGCTGAAATTAATCTAATCCATCTCCTTCCTCCGCCCGGCGCCTGCGAAACCCTAGCCGACGATTCCTCCGGGAAATTCCGTTTTCCCCGTCGATTTTCGGCGACCGAGATCAAGGAGAACATGTTCGTACTATCCTAACATTCCAATGATGTCACTAATTCCTAAGATTAAATCAAAATTTCCTTCCGAAATTTTCATCCGATCCTCATTTAACAATTTATGAAATTAAACAAACAATCTATGAAATTAAACAATTTTCAGCATTTGATACAATCTTAACATGATTAAAGCCCATAATAGAATCATCAATTGCTCGGTAAAATTTCCAATTTGACGGGTATAATTTTTCCGAAAACCCTAAAATGCTAAAATCAATAATTTGCATTAATCACTTTCAAAAAAACACAATTCACATGTTCTGGTAGTTAATTGCAAAGTAATCCATATTTTTAATTCGCTAATTAACGAAATTTAAACTGAATTTCCTACCTTTCTTCTTCGGCGACGGTGAAGCTCGCACGCGACCAACCGCTGCTCCTCGCCGAACGAAACCGGTACCAATCGATTCTCCTCGATCCCGCGAATCTCCAGGTACAAAAAGCCCCTTGCCAGGCCGCCGGAATCACGCGCCGTACACCGAAAAACTTCCTCTCTCTATCGGTCGGTCGAATGAACCCTAATCGATGTATTTCGTGAGGGTTTTTATATTCCTGGCCGACACGGTGAAAACCCGTTACGCACCGTTGACACGCTTTCGACACGGTAAGCACCCGATCTGCTGGTTCAATCCCAACCGTCGATCACGACCGTCCGATCCGCTTATCAGAACGCACGCGCAAACTTACTCGGCGAACCGCCCCCCGCCTTCGCTGAACCGCTCCGGTCCGGTTCACGCGCGGTAATAACCAAATTTCCGGTTTAAAAATAGATTTTCGAATTTCCAAAAATCAAATAAATCCAATTAAACAGGGAAAATTACTTAAAAATTTCCTCGGTGCTCCGAAAAATCCCCAGAAAATTTCAGAAATTCCAACAGCCTCCAATTGAACTCCTGGCTCATCCTACTGTCGATCTGAAATCATCTAAGCCACAATTTAATTATTGAAGATTAAACATATAATTTTTACCGGGTATAACAACTTTGTTTGGTAATTCATAGCAATTCAAAATGGGAATTATTGGAGATTAAACAAATATTATTTGACTTATCACAATGAGCTCTATATAATTAAGTGGTCTTCTTTATATTTTCAATCATTTTAATTTTTATTGCCATAGTAGGTTATATAAGGCCTTTCAATTCATTCTTTAATTGACATCAAGGATATTACACTCAATCTACTAAGTATTTTCAAATGTTTGTTTCCCAAACCATTTATCTTATTGTTTCAAATCTTTTAGTTTTTTTAATATTACTTGGTATGTTTCAATCTCTTCTCATGTTAAATTGTCGTCCCTTTGATTTAGTAATATTATATTATTTCAGTTTGTTTTGTTTATGACATAATAAATATAAAATTATTAATTTTCAAATAATAATTTTTATTATTTATTTTTAATTTCTTTGACATTTCATAACAATTCTGAAAAAGGTCTGTTTAAGATGAAAAAACTTTATTGAATTTTTTTCGACAAACTCTATCAAATTATATATATAATATATATATTCAATTCTATGACTTATTTAAAAAATAAATTTTCTAACTCTAAATCTCTTTTCATGTGACATTTACTTCATTATTTTTTTGTCACATTCCATTGGTCCAATTAATCTCGTTTTAGGTTTGTTATATTTTCACTTAACATTAAGATAGTAATTTATGATTTATTTATTTTTATTTACTTGTATATTTCGTGGTAGTTCCAAATTATGATTAATTGAGAATAAGCAATATTGATTCGAGTGTTGTTGTCGAGCTCTATCTATTTAAATATTATTTTTAAGTTATTAAAAATGAAATTTTGACTCATATCGAATTTGATGATAATTAATGTTACACAGAATCTTCTTTGTATTTTAGATTAATTATTTTTTGAATAAGTCATCTCATTTTTTAAATATTTTAAACGTAATTTGTTCTATTACTGTGTAGGTATTAATCTCTATCACGAAGTTATTACATCGCATTGATTTGGTTATATTATATTATTTCAAATCATCACATTTTTAAATACATATATTTTTTCCATTAAATATTAATTTATGAATATTTATGCTTATTTATTTTCCTAAATTACAATAATTAGAGTTGAGATTCATTATAAGTGAAACAGATGTAATTGGACTTGTGTCAAAGTGCTATTATCAAAAAAAAAAATTTAATATTTTTTTATATTTTTTAATTTTTAAGAATTTTTTTACATTCATGAGATATTTTTATTTTCAATAAATTTAACAAATGTAGGAGTTATGTTTGATCTCTTAAGTATCTTAGAAATTTACTTTCCTATAAAACTCATCTCAGTTTTTCAAATTAGTCACTTTCATCTCATAATATCATAATATGACTTTAATTATTTTTGCATATGACCTTTACATGTCTTTAATTTTGTTATATTATATTATTTTAATTTATCTTATTTATAATTTAATATATATAATTACATACTATTAAAATAATAATGTATTATTATTTAGGCTTTATTATTTTTGTAACTGACAAAACTTTAAAAGCAAGGTCAGATTGAGACAAAAAAAACTATACTTGGACTACTCCTATTAAGTTAATGATATTAAACATTCATCTTTATATTCTTAAATATTAATTTTTTAAAGATTTTGGCATACATTACAAGATAATAATTGAGGATGCTTTACTAAAACTCTTAATATCTTGAGTGCAAATATACCATAAAATTTATCTCAATTCTTTATTTTTTTTCCATTTTATTTGGTTGTATTATTATGAAACTCTACATATTCTGTCAAATGACCTTTAGATCACCTTGACTTTATTATATTACATTTCCATAACTTATCTTATTTTAACTTTATTTGGAATTTAATTAATATTAAATTATAATTTTTTTATTCTTATTATATTTTGTAAATCAAATTAATTCTAATCAAGGCTCTATGATGAAGAAATAAACAACATTTGTTTCATCCTAGTAAGCTACAACATTTAATTATTCATTATAATATCTTCAAATATTTCATTTTTAATTTTTTTGGAATACCTCATGAAATTTTTTTATTCATACATGAGTTAATGACCATAATTTCACATTCCTTCTCCTTAGTATACTTCAGTGCAATTTTCTTGCATAAATTATCTCATCAATTGTTGGGCTTTCATTTGGTTAAAATACTAAATTTCTTTAAATCCTTCGTTGTGTAGATATTACATTACCTTGACTTGTTTATGTTATGTTACTTCATTTTATCACATTTTAGTATTAGCATACATTTTCTTTAAATAAAAATAACCATTTGAAACGTTTTTTTGTTAGTTGACTATAATTCAAAATGTGGTTCAATTGAAAAAAAAAAGTTCATTGGACTCATATTAACAAGCTTAATTCAATTAAATATATTTCCTTTTTTTATTTTTTTTGAACTCTTTACAGAGAATTTTATTTCATATATTATTTAACAATTGAGGATTTTACTCACGAGCATCTTTGTACCTTAAAATACATGTTCACTAAATTTATCTTATATCTCTGATATTTTTGTTAGAGTGTGTCGTATTACTGTGTAACACTAAATCTTTCATGTGTCCCTCATATGTCTTGCATTTGGTTTTATTACATTTGTCCAATTTATACCAATTTATCTTTCCATATATTTAATTAATTTGAAAATAATAATTTCTTTTATTATTTATGCATATTAAGTTTTTTAAATTCTTACAAATTTGAAATGAGATCTTACGAAGAAGAAAGAAATGTTGGTTGACTCTTGGCTAGCTCTCTTAGTGAATTTCTTTTATGTTTTGAAATATTTTTATTTTTAAGGTTTTAAGCTACTTTATAAGATATTTTGATCAATAATATATTTAGTGATTGAGAATGTCATGCCCAATCTCATTGGAACCCTAGATTGTAACTTTCTCATATAATTTATCTTATTTTAGCTTTGGTTTGGTTAAATTATAACAAAACTCGAATTCTCTTCTCTAATGTCCATTACTTCATTTTGATTGAATTTTATAATATTACATAAATTTATCTCAACTTAGCTTTTATATTTTTTTTAATAATATTTAAAATATTTATTAATACTTATTATTCTTTACTTTCAAAATTCAAGAAATTCCAATTGAAATCTGATCAAGATGAAATAATCATCATTGGACTGTCAGCTCTATCAAATTAAATATTTAATTTATACATTTTTTTAATTTTTTTGTATTTTTTAGAAGTTTTATGAGGTATTGCAATTCATACTATTATTAATGTTCAACTATATTACTTTTGATCTACTCAGTATCTTGGTATGGGGCTTTTCTATACAATTTATCTAATTTTCTCTAACATTTTTGAATTTCTTTAGTTTTAATGCTTTGTAACTGAATTTCATATCAAGTGCCATTTACAGGGCCTTGATGTAGTTAAATTATAGAGCTTCTTTTTATCTTATCTAATATTAAAATAATAATTTATTATTAATTATTCTTCTTTGCTTTGTCATTCAATCAATTTCAACATGAGGTTCAATCTAAATTAAATGAACATCATTAGACAAGTATCGACAATATCTATCAAAATAAAAATACAACATTTCTGTTTTTAAATATTCTATTTTTTATGTCTTTGGCATGTTTTAAGAAGAGTTTTTATTCATACTTGATTTTACCATTAAGGATTTTTTGCACGATCTCCTCACGATCTTGCAATGTAAATTTTTCTTACAAATTTTCTAGTTTTTTAAAATATTTTTCTTTCATTTATTTACATTAAAATTTTACTCTAAATCTTATCTCATGTCATGTTTACTTTGTTTCAAATTATCTATATCACATTGCTTAAATTTATTTCATTTTTTTAACAAATATTTAGTTATCAATAAAAAAGCTTAATTATTATTATTTTTTTACTTTCTTTGGTACTTCTTTGTAATACCAAATGAGTATTGATCATGATGTAATAAATATTGTTGGATCTCAATGATCTAATTAAATATTCATCCCCTTTTATTTTTAAATTTTTTTCCGAACATTTTGCCATGTCTCTAGAGAAATTATGATTAATAACATATTTGATAGTTAGTGATTTCACACTCAAACTCCTATGTAAGTAGAAATCTAGATTTCGGTACAATTTCTCTCATTTCTTCAAATTTTTTTGTTAGATTTTACATATGTTTCTATTTTATTTTTAATCTATACTGATGTAACCTTCACATTACTTTTAATTAGGGATATTATATTTCATTAATTTATCTTATTTCAACTATAATTTTTATTTAATTACAAAATGAAGTGTTTCGTGCTAAGGAAATCCCACAAGAGGTGGAGGTGAATTGTGTCTTTAAAATTTGGTATAACTTTCAAAATTAAAACTTAAAAGTTAAAAGCACGAATAAAGAAATTTGAACACAAAAGTTTTTAGGTGGTTCGACTCAAAACCGAGTCTATGTCCACCCCCAACTAGTGTTGGGAAAAATCCACTAAATGCACCAATTACAAGTGAGGTTTTTCGTATGGTTCACCTCAAACCTACTTGGGATTTTTACTACGGATAATCCCAAACCTACTTGAGTTTTTCTCCAGGCTCAACTCAAACCCGAGGCTTTAGCACTACTGCCGGGATGCCCTTAACCCAAAACGAAAAATACAACTATTGGCAAAAAGAATTTAGGAGAAAAAGGAGGCACACAAAATTGAAAAATTAGAAGGATAGAAATGAGAAAAATTGAATCATGAAGCTCTAATTTCAAGTGCCTTGTTGCAGTTTTCCTTTTGAGCTTGAAGGCACCGTTTTCGCTTGTGATTACTCGAATTTGAGATCTGAAATCTTTTAAAGAATTTAGCAAAGGTAAACTAAATAAATCTTAATTCTTCTCTATTTACAGAGCTTAAAATTGAGCTCAAAAACAAACCTTCAACGGCTCCTAAAAAACAACTAGCCGTTTGGGCAACGGATGGAAAGCAGCCACTGTCCGTTCCAGGCCCAAAATCGAACGATGCTGATCAAATTTACGAAACAGTCATTCGATTTTGATCTGGAGCGTTGGATCCGCTCGCTCAACGAACGACGCCGATTAAACTTGCGAAACAACCATTCGATTTCAATCTCGCGCGTTGGATCTGGGAGGGCTTGATCTGCGCCTTTGGATCCTGCCGAAGTTATAAGGTGGGATTTTAGTCCCACACTTCAAAACTAAAGTCGACGTGCTACTTTATAAGGAATTTGCGTTGTTTAATTCTCGAGCCTCTGTGGGCCTGGCTCCCCCCTTCCTTGACCGAGATTTCTTCACCTGGTCGGGTTAACTTGACCATGCACTGTTCATTGAACGTTGACCGTCACTGTAGTTTGACCTAGCCGAGCTCCTCTCTGTGCACTTTGGGCGGGCTTGGCCTAGCCAAGCACTGTTCATTTGACAGTTGACCACTACTATAGTTTGACCTCGCCGTGCTCCTCTCGGCGGGCTTTGGGCGGTCTTGGCTCGCCCTTTTTGGGTCAACCAATTTTTAATTTCTAAAAGACCTGGACGGGCTAATCGCGTGACGGGTCGGCCCGCCCATTGCTACAGTGAATTTTCCCGGTACTTAAGCTGTTTTAAGGTTGATTGGAAGAATTTTTGTGCTTAAATTTTAAATATAAGTGTACCAAAAAAATTTTATATTATCATAGTATTATATGTTTTCTAAATGACATGAAAAAGATTTATGAAAAATAATTCCTAAATAATTTTGAAAAAATCAAATAACAATGTCTATACTTTTTGTTAATAAAGCTTGGCCCAAAAATAAAAATTCAATAATTATTAATTTTATAACATTTTTAAATATTAATACTACTAGTGTGCCTCATAATCCTAAAAATTAGACATCTCAATTTCAAGAAAATTAATAAAAACTCAAATATGAAAATTCTAGTACATGTTTCAAATTTCCTTGAAGGATGTCATTGCTTCAAGGTCCTTAGAGACCACTATTTTAGACATGTGAAATACATGGCTTGATTAAATATTAATAATTTTACTTAAAATCAAGCCTAAATAAAATATAAACATTTATGCTTGGCTCATCAAACACAAGGGTGTAACACAAAAAAAAATTATCATTTATTATTATTATTTTTTAATTCATAGTAACACCAAACAATGTATGATTGAGATGAAACAAATGTTTTTCTACTTCTCTTTAGGCTTTCTATATAATTAAGTATGAATTTTTATAATTTTAAATATTTCTTTTTGTTGTGTATGAGAACATTTTAAGTGACAATTAGCTTTGTGGTTGATTTGATTCTAAAGAGTGATATGCTAAGTTTCCATAATATCTTAGAATGTGACATTTTTAGAAATATTGTCTCATTTCTTAAATTTTATGCTTATATTTCGTTATAATATTATGTTTCTACATAGCTCTTCTCTGTTTATCTTTACAACACATGGTTAGGGTTTTTAGATACTTAATTATTATTAAAATAATAATTTATTATTATTATTTATTATTTAACGTTAGGTATTTCAGAATAAGATGTAATTAAGGCAAAAGAAACTTGTCCAATTCATCCAAAACATTCTTTAACTAATAAAAAAATTCATTTTTTATATTTGGTAAATAATTTATTTTAAAAGGTTTTAATATTGTAGACATGACATTCTGATTTTGAACTAATTTTATGGTTAAACATGTTCCATAATCTCTATAATATCTAGGAATGCAGCTTTACCAAACTATTTAACTTAATTTCAAATTTTTTACTTAGACTTTGTTAACGCAATTTTAAATCTACTTTTGTTTAATCTTTTAATCATCTTGGTTTGGTAATTCTTAGTAATCTGAAAAAAGTTTCATTACAGAAAAAGTAATTGTCATTAGACACTTGTTAATGAGCTCTATCTAATTAGATGTTAATTTTTTTTAAAATATTTTTTCTTTAATTTAGACGTACTTAAAGAGATAGTAAGATTTGTACCTAATTTGATGATCAAGGATGTCGCACTTGATCTAGTTGGTATCTTTAAATGAAGTATTCTAATATAATTTTCTAATTTCTCCTAATGTTTTCCTTTGATTTGGTTATATTACATATAACTATTAATCTCCTCTCATAGATCATCAATTCTTTTTTTAGATTACATTTCTTCAATTTAATCTTTAATATACCTTTCAATAATATAGAAATAATAATTTATTATTATTTAACCTTATTAAAGTTTATAATTCATAGAAATTTTAAATGTTGTTTTTTGGAGATAAGATCAATGTAATTTGGCTACCCTTAATGACGTCTATCTAATTGATGTATTATTGATTATTGAAGTCAAAACCATGCATATGAATTTGTATAGAGTATGTGATACTGCTGTATTGATATAACAATATTATCTGCAATTATATGAAAAATTTTACTTGAAATTAGATGAATTCCTTTTAATATTTATAAAGAGTAATGCTAAATTATTGGATATGTTTAGTTATGTAAGCATGATATTCAAGCGCTAATACAAAAAAATACATCAAAATTAATATTATAAAAAAATGATTATACTAAATTAAGGGAATTGTTGTCATCAGGTGGCTATTGGCTTCTATGCTCAAGGTTGACATTGCCATGATGAGGTAGCTAGTATCTATTCGGTTACAAAATTGTAATTTGCTGCATAGATATAACTAAGAAATATATCAAAGGACTGAGCATGATTGTGAGTAAAAAAATGATAAATCAATAAAATATGTTTTTGTTATAATTTAACTTAAAATGAGGATACTAACTTACTAACTTGATAGAGAGAGGTAGTAACAGCATTGGTCATCGTAAGGTTTACTTAGTGAAGCAAAAATATTTGTCGTTAAAAAAGTTGAAATAAAGAAAAATAAATTTAAAAATAAAAAAGCTACATGTGATAATTATTTCTTTTAGAGATTATAACATATTGTTCTTGTGATTACATATCATAATTCCTTTTATATTTTAATATGAATTAATCTTTGCTTACATATATGCTATGGTTGATGTTGTGATAAACCCTATATGTGGTTAACTTAAATTATTCTTTATTTAAGTAATTATTTACTTTTAAAGATAGTCTATTAACTTATTTATGGTTGGCATAATGTTTCTTCAACATTAACATTTTAGGTATATTAGAGCCCAAGAAAAGAGTTTTACCAATAATAACAACCTATATGAGAAAAATTAAAAGTATAATGGTTTATGTTACAAGATATTAGCTAATTGACTTATCAAACATGTCATAAATTGAGTATTATATATCAATGCGGAAACAAGTTGTAATATTATAATGAAAATATGAAAACTATGTCAACTAATTATTGTGATTGTTCCAATTATCTATAATTATTAGATTCTTTTGTTTATTATTAATAGTTATGATTATAAACATTATGGTTGTGATGTTATAGTCATAAATGTTCTGTTAATGCATTTGTAAATTAGAAAATAGATAATATCTAATGGAGGTTCTATCTATTTTCATTCTAAAATTTGCTAAAGTATTTATCAAATATGTAACAACAATATAGTATACCACATTTGAGGTATCAAAGAGTTATTTAACTAAAACAAATTTAAGTTGAGTGTATGGTAAGAAAATAATAGATTTCCATAATGGTGGTATCAAAGTATGAATTAAATCTACAAAATAAATGTTTTCTTGTGATGAAATAAATAGGCTTATCACATGTAGTGCCAAAGTAGTTCAAACCCTAGGGTCTAATTTTTTAAAGATGTAGTGCTCGAAATATTGATCCAATTTTTTTTGTTGAATTGTGGATCTAATTCAAAAAATACAAATAAGTTAGGGCCATCATCTACTATAACTCATCCTACACCATAATGATCTTATCTTTGAATCGTGTCTTACAGCACATTTTCCTTTGAATATGGAATAAGGGAAATGAAATCAATAGTTTAGTGGTTGAATAAAAACCATCATGAAATCTATAACAACAAAATAATCCAATGCATCGTAGGATGCATGTGTCACAAGTGAAGCGTAGGTTTCTAAAGCTCTACAATAGATTACAAAACCCTGCATTTATGCCATCACCCAAAAGGGGCTTTTACATCACTTAATGTTATTACATTTACTATTATGTTATAAGATATACAAATAATGGCATTATCTGATCATGCTGTATCACAATGTTTTATTTCAATCTATCTGATTACCTGATTGCTTATTGAAATATACATATTGAAAACTCCTCTTGTAATAAAACTACTATTATTTGTGAAGATGATGGATGAATGTTTAAAGATATTCGTTAATTATAGTGAATTAAATAAAATCATAATTAAAAATGAATATCCTCCACCTAGATTAGATGAATTATTTAACCAATTATAAGGAGTTAAATTTTTTTAAAGATTTTCTAGATATATAGTTTACATTAATAAAGAACTAGAAGAGAAGACATTCTAAAAAAAATACCTTCCGAACTAGATATTTTCATTTTGAATTTCTCATGTTGCTTTTCGATTAAGTAAATACTTCAATAGCTTTTATGAATTTGATGAATAAAATTTTTAGGAAATTGGTAGTTCATTTTGTTATTATTTTTATTGATGATATCTTGATCTATTCCATAAATGAAACAAAACAGAAAAGACAATTCAATCTTGTGTTACAGAGGCTATCGGATCACTAACTATATGTAATGTTTTGAGAATATAATTTTTGGGTATCTAATGCAACTTTCTTGATGCATGTAGTAATGTAAAAAAATCTCTATAGATTTTTAAAAAGTAACATCTATTATTAATGACCTTGGTCTAAAAACATAATAAAATCATGATGCTTCTTATATTTTGCTAAATATTAAAAAAATTTGTAAAATAATTTTCTTAAATTTTTGTATCATTTAGAAGATTAATGTAGAAGATAATGATTCTTTAATAGAATTAAGACAACAAAACAGTATACAAACTTTAATAGAGAAATTGGTTTTAACAGGTATCTTAGCATTGCCTATTGAGAAACTAAATTTTGAGTAGATACTAATGCATCTTTGGAAGGACTTGGGTGTGTATTAATGCATAATGATAGATATCTTGTGTTTACTATAATTATGTGTTTAATATTAGAGACGCTATCTTTACGATATAAAAGGTTATTTATTTATTTATCAACAATATTTCAATATATTTCCACACAAAAAATAGCTAAATTTATGACCCTAAAAGTGGTTGAAACTACTTAAGGATTATGATATGGAGATTTTTTATTGTTTAGGTTAAGCCAATTTTGTAGTGTATGCATTGAGCATGAGGGCTAGTCTTCATAGCATGATATCAAGCTTCAAAAAACCATAATGAATTGTTAAAATCAATAAATTGGAATAAACGCAATATGAGCTACTATTTGAAGAAATATTTCTTAATTATCTATTGTAGAGGAGTAGTTGTAATCTTCAAAAGTTGCTCTAGTTAAAAATGAAGACATCTAACAAATCAAGGCCAAATCTTTTTAGAGAAAGGAAACAAATTTTAATTTAAATAAAAGATTTTTATTTAGTAAGAATAGAATAAATATTACTAAAATAGGTACATTGAAATGAATATTATCAAATGATTCTAATGGTATGTGTGTAATGCATCAAAAAATCACAAAAAGTGTAATTTTACATGAATCAGAGATGTTAAAGGAATGGTTTTAAGAAAGATATCTATGATTGTGTAAGTCGATGATACGTTAATTGTGACAGAGGAGCAACAGAGTCCAAGTGGATTGTTGTAACCTCTTTTTATTCTAATATAGAAATAAGAAGAAATATCAATCGATTTTATAGATTGGTTTCCAAAACTTGTTCATGGATATAATGCTATATGATTAATTATTGCTAGATTAATAAAACTCAATCAATTTTTTACCTACTAAACATATTTACTTAGCTAAAAGTGAAGCAAAAATTAATGTTCATCAAATTATGAGATTATCTAGAGTATTGAAGTCAATTATCAGTAGTCGAGATTCAAAATAAATCTCATTTCTAAAAGATGTACATGAATCATTTAGTCATAATTAAGATTTAGCAAAATATTTTAACCTCAAAGAGGTGGATAGAACAAAAGAACTATAACAACTTTGGAGGGTATGTTTAAAGAAAGAGTATTTGATTTTTGTGGAAGCTAAGATGCTTATCACATATTTATTGAATTTACTTATAGTAATAGCTATCAATACAACATAGGAAGGAATCATATGAGGCATTGTACAATAAGAAATGATTGTGTTACAATGAAGTAGGTGATAAAGCTCAATTGGGGTGAAAACTAATATATGAAAATAACTCAAAACTTTCAAATGAATAATAAAACAATATAAAAGAGTAAGATAATCAAACAAAGTAGTTTGATATAAAACATAGATCATATAACTCTAAGAGGGGTACATGCATTCATAAATGTTTGTCCAACGAAGGGTTTAACTAGATTTGGTAAGAATAAGAAGCCCAAGAAAACATACTTTGAACCTTTTTAGATATTGGAAAGACTTTAAGAGGCTCTACACAAAGCAGCACTACCTATAGCTTTAACAGATATGTATAATGTCTTTCATTATTCAACTATTTGGAAATGAAAGTTTCATCCATTCCATAAAGTGCAATATGATCCAAACATTATAAAAGCGTTACAAAATCTTAGTTATGAAGATAAGCCAATAAGAATCTTAGTTAAAGTGATCAAATATTTTGGAATGAAAGTAATTCTTATTGTAAAAGAATACAACACAATCAAATAGATCATGAACCTACTTAGGAATTCGAGGATGAGATGATGATGAAGCATACTAACTTATTCTAATCCTTTAGGACAAAATTTCTAAAACAATAGTAGAATTTCTAACATCCCTAATCATCAAACTTAGTATATGCTGAACTATCTCATGATACATGCAAAACACTAAAAAAAATAAAGTACTTACAAATAAAAATTAAATACAAAATTAGATATATCTCGTTAATATGAGATCAAAATTATTTGTTTCTTCTTAATCAGAGCATATTTGGAATTTATATGAATTCTCAAAGCTAATAAAATTTAAAAAATATTATATTATGTGTTGTATACCATATATATAATATGCAGTTTCTATTTTCAAAGATAGAATCTTCTTCTCTCTAACTATGCCTGATGCGCATGATGTAGTCATTCCCTTATGCAATTAGCCAATTTTTAACTAGAGAATGACTTTGCAATTGATGAAGACAATGATTGTCGTCATCCTTTTAAGGGAATCAAGTATTTGAAGTTGATCTACATCTTAGAAATCTCATTTAAATCAAAAGAGATAAAACCCAAATCATATTTATTTCTTTAATATTTAAATTATAAAGCATGAGATTATTAGCAAAAAAATCATTAGTTAAGATCCTAATTATAGTTTTCTATTATTTTTTTGAAAGCTTAGGGAGAAACTATTAGTGGCAAGGAAAAGTAGAGTTTTAAAAAAGGGAAAACAAAGAAAATGAGGGAATAAAGAGATTATTTTTGTGATTAAAAAAGTTTGTCTTGCAATTCGATATTGATAACTAAAAAATTTTCAATTCATACAAAACTCTTTAAATTAAGTTCATGAAATTACAATTGACAAATAAAATGGGACGAAAAAGGATAGTTGAAAAACTACAAAGCTGTCCTAAACAATAAGAAACTTTATGAGAAAGGAACTATAACAAATATATATATATATATATATATATATATATATATATATATATCTCATGTATTGTTAATTACTAAAATTTAGACTTTACATATAAAGTAAGCACACTAACGTAAATATTATGCGCCTATGTTTGATGTAGTGCTAATTTTTAAATTTAAGACTTTTCATATGAAATATGAGATCTAGCATAAATATTATATTTGTAAATCTCGTGTAGTGGGCACTCTAATAAAATTATTATGTGTAAATGCCTAATTTATTGTTGATTGATGAAATTAAGACCTTGTATATGAATTATGTATCGAATATGTGATATTAATGAATTAATGTAGTACAAATTTATGTAAATAAATAAGAATTCATATTGTAATTGGATGGAGGCATAAATATGGTATCCATATGTCTAATGTATTGTTGATCGTTGAATTTAAGGCCATGCATGTCAAATTCAATAGAAAAGTGATACTAATGTAACACTATTATATACAAAAAAAAATCAAAAATTATACTTGTAAGTATATCTATGTCATTTAATATTGATAACATTCAAATGTGAAAATTTTTGGCATGATTAACTATGTAAGCATGACATTGATATGCTAATGTAGATGCATACTATTAGAATAATATAAAAAATAAGAACTATTTAAGGTAGTTTTCATCGTGAGGTGGTTAGTAGCTACTTGACTACATCATTGTAATTTGCTGCAAGGACATAGCCATTCAAAAATATAAAAATTCTAAACAAAATTATGGATGAAAACATGATGTGGTAAATCAGCAAAAGTCGTTTCTATTAGAATAAAGTAAACAAAATGGAGGTTACCAACTGAGAGTAAGGTAGCACTAGCATTAGCCATTTTAAGATTTACTTAGTTATGTGCAACTGATGTTTATAAATAAGACCACATCAAGAAAAACTAAAAATACAATAAGTTGCATGTTATTGTTATTTTTCTTTTAGAGATTGTAAAATGCTTTTCTTTTAATAGAATATGATAATTTGAAACTACATTTTAACATAAATCAGACTCAACATACTTATATGCTATGATTCATGCTTATGCTAAATCCTATATATTTTTTCCAAAATTATTGCTTTGTTTGAATATTTTTTTTATTATTAGAGATATCCTACTAAGCAAATTGTGATTGGATTACCTTTATTTGGTGCTAACGTTTTAAGCATATTCGTGCCCAACAAAAAAAAGTATTACACATAAGGATAGCCAATAAGATAAATAAAAACTACAAAGGCTTACATTAAAAGAGTTGAGCTGAATGACATGTTAATCATGTAGTAAATTTAGTATTGTATTTAATCCTAGACATAATTTGCAATCCCATAAACTGTGTAAATAAATTGTAATATTCTAGAAAAATTATAAAAACTATAACATGTTATTTTTGGGATTGTTTAGTTGTTCATAATCATTTGTAGTTACTAAATGTGAATATAAAGTATGTGAATATCATGTTGAAAATGAAAATGTCATATTAATGCATTTGTAATTAAACAATAGACAAAAATTAGTGGATATTCTATTAAATAAATTCTAAATTTTGAAAGAAAAAATTTATTAAATATGTTATAAAAATAAGGGATGACATGTTTATGGTATTAGAGCATGTTCTAATTTAAAAACAATTTTGAGTTGAGTATATGATAAGAAAATAAATAGTTATAAAAGAGGTGGTATCAAAGTATAAATTAAATCTAGAAAATAAAGGCAGTCTTCTTATGAAAAAAATAGCCATCACAGCCATGCATGCTTAGTTATACTAATATTTGCATCAGGTCCACCAAATGGACAATCTCTAGTTGATAATGCAAAGTGCACAAGCGATTTCTAAAAAAATGCATTTGTAACTTCAAGAACATGTTAGTCTCTTAGGGTTGGGCAAATGGGTCCTAAATCTTTATGCTATCATTTAATTGCTTGAGCAACTCACATTGTGAAAGTGGGTCAACATGCCTCGACTAGAAGATGGATTGGTAGGAACCCCTATGGGGACTTTCTCTTGGGTGTATAACAATGAACTTATCCTTGGTGTAGACCTAAGGGATCATACTATTTAATTAAAATAAACTGTTATCATGTTTCTTGAGGATGCTTGCAAAATTTTATTTATTCCTAGTACTCTCAATGTTGAAGTGAAGAAATTGAACTAAATATAAGTAATTGATAAGTGTATCTATGACTCTCTAAAGGGAACAAAACACCTAGTTATCTAATTAGTGATATGCATGAATAGATTAATGAGATTTTCACTATCCTTGTCTATTATAAAGGATAATCACAATCAAAGGAATGGGCTAGGTAGAATCAGTGAGGAATGAAGGCCTTATTGAGCTTGACTCTACTTCAACTTTATGAAATGACTTGAGAGTGTAGCATAAATGGAGTTATCATGTTGACTAGATTGAAATGTCAACTTTTGACATTATTTTACTTATATTTCTGATATAGAGGTGGGGCCTAACTCCACCTTTTTGATCTAGGTCCATTTTTTATGGGTTGATATGGGCAAACGACATTATCTGGGTAAGCACTTTTGTAAGGGTGACACATTTGTTAAACGATATCACAAGTGTTCAAAGACGAACTCAATCATAATAGAAATCTCGTGTAGAACAAATAGGTAAATGCTTATTGAATTTTAATTTATATGACAAATTTAAATAGTGAAAGAGTGGCAAATTCACCGTTTAGACATTGTAAAATTTGAGCTAGAAATGTTAAAAATTTCCATAGAAATGTTGCGGAGACGGGATTTGAGCCCATGATCTCAAGGTTATGAATCTTGCGAGCTACCAGACTGCTCTACTCTGCACTGAATAATCAGTCGGGTGTGAGCAACTCTCATACTTTATTTATTGGAACTTGCATAATTGATGGATTCCTATTTGACTAGCTAACTAGTGCGAAACTTCCTTTACCAATAGGGTTGATCAAGAAAACAGCTGTAGCAGCAGCAACTGGAGCTTCATATGCAACAGCAATCCATGGTCGCATATCCAGACGGAAACTCAGTTCCCACTCACGACCCATGTCACAAGCTACACCAAGTCAAAAGGTAACTACCTTATGGTGATCATATGTTCATAGAAATATTACATTTTGTCCTTCAATTTTGCTCTCTTTATCATTACTAAATAGAATTCCCCAAGAGTTGCGAATTGTTCACCTATAAAAAAACTAATTTGAGCTCGATTTAGACTACCATACGATAAGTGAGTTTAACTTAACTTATGAATGTATCATGATAGTTGTTCAACCTAGTACAAGAGAAACCATTGATTCACATAATTACTCACCACACTTGGTTGAAAGGCCACTAATGTGAAGATATTGCGTGTAAGATTATGCTTCAGTGCCTTATTGTCAAACTCCACACTAAGATGTATACCTAGGACTATAGTTCTCCTATTGGCTGATTGTAGGGGCTTTGTATGCCAAGGTCACAGCACCGCAGGTTTGACTAGAGTCAAAAAACATTGGGATTGTACAAGCACATAAGGAAATGATAACTAATTGTAAATGGTGGCTACAATCCTATGTAGATGACTTAAACTGGTGCACTATTGTTAGTAGTGTCATCTAGCATTCATGATCCATGGAGTTTAAACCCTATGTCACCATAGATTCATCTCATTAGAGACATAGCATCATAATTGTTTCAAAACACCCCTTGCTTGCTCCCTCACCTTACTCCACATGCTTTACCTATTATAATACTTATTGCAGCTTTTTGTGTGGTGCTCCATGTGGTACTTATTGTGGTACTTCATGTGGTACTCCATTTGGTAATTTATGTAGTACTATGAGATTCATGTCACATCCCTTGGATGATTGCTTGGCTACAAGGAGGAAATACCTTACATTGCTCGTCGTAGAAGTCTGAGGTGTGATATGGGAATTATAGCACATTCTCTTCTCAACAAATTATCATAATACAGTGATATCCAAACCCATCACTCAGTGGATTCATCTCAACGAACCCAAAGATATTATGTAAGTTTCAAAACTTTTGCTTGCTCGCTCACAACATTTATTAGAGCGATAGTTATAGTAACTACATGTGCATGGAAAAAGTGTTATTTTTTTATGTTATCCAATGCTTATGATTAGTTGGACATGGATGCAAAGCTTCTCTATAAGAAGGATTGCATTCTTACTTGACAAAATTATTACAATATGCAATTCGCATGGGGCATTGAGCAACACAATACAATGTGCAACATTGACAGCATTGTGAGGTATGGCTTTGCTTCTGTTACAGTGAATGTTCAGTGGTGCTCTATGTACTAGCAATGTCTTTGTCTTCTGTTTGACTACCCTTCATGTGTCATATGTGGGGCCTGGCTCATGTGGTGGCTTTCTTCCTGTGTGGCATTTTTCCCAAAATGCATAACTCATTTTGACCATTGTCATTACATCAGAATACTAGTGCAAGATTGATGTGTGCTCTAATAGGGACTTGACTTAGTGAAATGTGGAGCTACTTCAACATTCTTACAACTCTGCCTTTCCTTTGTGTAGTTTTTGCCCTTATTGTAGTGAAGCTTTTGTAGTGCAACTTAGATTAAGCTATGAGTTAGTTGATCATGTTATTGCCTTCTGTATGGTGTGGTATGTAGTGCAAATTAGATGTGAATTACAACTTTTTTTATGTGGTTAACTTGGTGTTGCTTGGTAGATGGCCAAGTTTTGAGCATATAGTGTTGGCTTCTTTCTTAACATCGACCTTGGAAAAAAACATTTTTATAGTTGCATTAGTCATGCTCAACATCTTTAATTTGAAAGGTACAATAATTTTTAGTAATTTTAATTATTATTTGATCAATGCATGTCACTATGGATCATTTGTATGCTTGTTCCCATTTTGTAGGGCTTGCTACATGTGTCATGTGGATGCTTGCCAAGGCCTTCAATATTAGGAAGAACCTTTATTCTTCTTTTGGTATATCATTGGTGCCCTTTGTGTTAACAGGATGAGATTGGCTTCAGACTACTTTAGAATTGAGATGTTTTTTATAGTGCTACTTCTTATGTCTCGGTTACCTCTTAATGTGATTAGTCATTATGTCTATGGCTTTATTAAGAAATCAAACCATCCCTATCGATAAAGTTCATATGTTACCCACTTTTTTATTGGATGGGTAGGCTTCACTCTATTATTCAGTTTATTTCACATTTCTTTTTGCTTACACTTTTCGCATTCTGTAATGCTATCGTATGTGTCATCATCCGAGCTCGTGCTAGCATGGACTTGAAAATCATTGATTTTTTTTTTATCATCCATAGGGGTTGATCATCATCAAAGAATGCTATTAACGAGAGAACATTTTTGAACATGATGGACTGTAACCCATCTTGGGAGCATCTCCTCCTCCTTTATGGAGCATTGCAAGAGATGACGAACATGTCAATTATGACATAATGTTCTTCTTTGTGTTCATCATTGTATTACTACTTGGTTGATTCTATTAGTAGTCATATGCTTGTCTCAAAGATTAAGCCATCCATATGTAAGTATAAACAATTTTAGGCTATAAAACTTTGAATGGCTCATTAAATAAACTATAGTTTGTTTAATAGTGAATTTTACTTAAAAATATTAGTAGTTTAATTGCCAATATGTGCACCAAACTGTGACTTTTTTAAAGACGCATTTAATAAGAAAAAGAATTATTTAAATTTTGCTCGACTTCTTGATGATTTGAATCACATGACCTCTATTTCAAAGATGCATCCTTCAAATTTTTGCCCTTCAAAAATTTGATTATATGATAATGGCCAACCATGGAGGGTGACAAGAGATGGAGAATTAGGCCCTGATTCTGTAGATGAAGCTTCAGAGATAGCTACAACATCCAAAGAAGGCTATAAGTACACAAATTACCCCATCTTAACACGACGAGTTAATGATATTAAATAGTATACAAGGCTTAGCATGCGTAGAAATTAGAATGAGTACAATCTAAATACCTTAATAAGGATCTATGATGGGTTGGTCTGGCAAAAGCCATCATTGTATTTCCAGCTCTAGTGGCATAAATTTTAATTGTGGTAGTTAATCAATTGATATGTCTTTTTGTGTGTTCTTATCATGCTGATCCATTTGTTAAGGATGAATTCTTACCTTAGCTGTCGATTCATTCCTCAGTGCCACTACTTTGAAGAAATTAGCGAGCTCAAAGAAAGCCACTCCAGATACATTATCATGTGATAATATCATAGGATTTTGACCTCATTATGCCAATTTTTGGGAATTGAGTAATGGTTTAGAAGGGATAGACATGGGCCTTCATATTTCATAGTTGAAGAGAAACTTTTATGGAATTATGAATGAAAGATCCACCATGAAAAGATTTTTCAAGACATTTTCATTTATTAAGAATGATTGATGGGGCTCAAAGATGCCAAGATACCAGCTAGGGGTTGGTGAATTTTGCTTTTAGGACTCTTTCATAAAAATTCTTGAAAAGATAATGTTTCCTTAGTAATTTAAATGGCATAGTGTAAAGGACTGCATACCTTGAACATATACAATGACACTATTCTAGGAGCTATTATTTGTTGCAAAAAAGTCATTTGTTAAGTGTTGCAGGGATTTTAGTTGAAAACTAATTCAATCACCATTACCTTGACATTAGGAACTAGAGTTCTCAGAAGTTTCATTGTGCCAAGAATAGCAGTCATCTCCATGGTAAAAGCTAAACATGTAACAAAATTTTTATCTATAATAATAATTATTCTACATATGTCATTCCTTGCAAAAAAATAAAAAATCTACATTCAAATCATCATGCACCACTATCTTATAATTGAATGTTCCTTTGGCACTAGAGCTCCTGTTTTTGTGACATGTACTTTGGTAGTTTAAGAAGTAGCTATGATGTGAATGTTCCTTTGAAGTGCAGCTAACTTAAATACCATTTGTACATGTGCCAAAAAAAATTCTTGTTCCAACAAAGGTAGACTAAAGTTATAGTAGCACATCTCATAAGAAGTTGTTGCTGCCTACATTATCAATAAACATCAGATTAAGGAGCTCAAAAATAAAAGTGGCATCCCTATAGTTAATCCAATCAAGCATTAATCAATCATTTACAAAGCAACTAGATTAGAGTTCTTTAATAATATGGCACTCCTAAAAATAATGTTGCACTCCTTCAATTGTAGTACATCCCCAAGGACAAAGTTAGAAGTCTCAATCCCTGGTCTATGAAGCTAGGTGCAAGGTAGAAAGTAGATTTAGATGATACTCACCACATACATAAATGTTTACCAAACGTTGCTCTTACACTTTCTAGACCCATGTGAAATCCTTCCTTGAAGGATTATGGCTCATATATCTTCTATCGTGTATAGTCTATATGTTCAACACTGCATCCTCACTCATTTGAAGCAAGGCACATCTATTTCATCAGCTCTATTACTAACGTTTGATGCTCCACGTCCATGTTAAGGTAGGTTGGCCATGTAGTCATAGGAAAAAAGACAACTATCCAACAAAAAGGTAACAACATTAGCTACAATAATCTACCAAGCTATATTGTTTGCGGTCTAGGGGACTATAATATTATGTAACCTACAAATATGTGATGCACCACAATGCATATGAATAGTATTATTTGTTATAAAGTATTTATGACCTAAAGAATTGAACCCACAAACATTCTTGTCTAGTCTAGTCATAAACCTCCTAATAATGTTTTGCATCAAACATTGACCACCGAGTTGAAAAATTACAAATTTCTTAATTGATTTTGTTACTATTATTTGAACTACTCTACTAGTAGCAACACAAAGATTTCTCTAACTCTATAAGAGTATCACTTGAATTTAATATGTAGGCTAAGTAACAAGCAAAAATAGTGGGTAAAAATAACTTAACCATGACATTATGGCTCATCTTGATAATGACCTAACCATCATCTATGCTGCTTTTCAGCATGATTAATAATGAAATTCAATCTTGCTATTGAAGTGTGGTTACTATAATTGGTATTCCTAAATATTTCAATGGAGCAACCTAGCACATATACTTTTTTCTTGTATTCATCTTCTTATATTTATGCTTAATCCCCTTACTAAACAACACTTTAAATTTGTTTAGATTCACCTCCTGACCTAAGTGATGCCTATACTACTCCTTAATGTCCTGAACAATCATTATTATAGAGAATGCATGTGCATAAATCACCATCATTAGCTTATAATAAGGAAAGAATGGCAAATTCATAACCCACCAAAACAACATGATCCATCTGGTATTGAACAAGCCATGAAAGATTCTCAAACATAATAGTAAAGAAGTATGGTAAGAGAGGTCATCCTAATCGAGGATCCTAATTATTTTGATCCATAGTAGACGAATACCACTAAACATATTAAAAAATCTTAATGCAATGGTATAGGTCTAAATCCAATCATACAAAAGAGTAGATTAGAAAAAATTCTTGAGAATATCTAGCACAAATGTCTAGCTTACCTTGTGATAACCTTGGTCCATATATAATTTTAGCACCATCAACCTTCTTCGGAAGTACATATGTGAGAATTGGTAGAATTTTTTTGCGACAAAAAATACTATTTGATATAGAATGACTCGCACAAAAGTAACTAAGTCCATGGAAATAATTGTAGGAACCACCACCTTTACTCTAACCAAAAAAAGTTAGTCAGTGCTTTATAAATCACATTACAAAGGCTAATGCTCCTGAATTGCTCAATTTTGGATACCACTTTAAAATTTAAGGATGAGTATTACAAGTGTTTTTTTCGATGTTTTGGCGTAAAGCTATCATTAAAGAATTGTGCCACTACTTTAATATTGTTTAGTTAAGTCATCATCTAATAATCAAGCAATAATTTAGTCGTGATGCCATCTATAGTAGAGGATTTATTTCTTTATGGACATCAATGTAGTTTTAGTCACACAATCACTAATTAGAGCCCCAATTGTAGTTGTTTATTCACTATTAATAGTTCTCTAAGGTTGGAAGGATGGAGAAGGCTCATACTACAAAAGGTTAAGCAACCTTTTGTTGAACAATTAAAGAGGAATATCTTTAATCTCAATTATGGAAACCAAGGGATTCATAGTAATGTTGCTTTTTGATCCTTTGATGTTAGCAATTCCTATCATTGTCAAGTAGGATTCACCCAGTGTTAGATAATTATCTAACTAAATATGAACATGAGTTGGGTTTAGACCATCATTAGATTGGTGAGTTTCACCATATTAACGAATGTGTCGTTGTTGAAATTTATTGTAGTATGATACGAATTATTTATTCATAGGAGTAGTCATCACAATTAATAAAAAGCTAATGGTGTAAAGTAATCATGTGTAGTAATATGACTTAACACCTCTAAGTTAGAATCCATGCTGTAATGCAACGCATAAACCCTGTCATTTTCCATAATGGCACATGTGTAAAAAGAAAACCTTAGAGGCATTCCTAGGTTGAAGGCTGAAATGGCTCATATTACCCATTATGGAAGTTGCACAATGCAATATAGAAATTATAGCACTCTAACTTCTCTACAAGTAATCACAATCAATTGGCATGCAAGAAAATGTTGAACCAGACTTGTCCCCACAAACTTAAAGATATCATGTAGGTTTCAAACATTTTTCTTTCGTTCTCATGTCCAATATTAATGTCATAACTACACTTGCTTTATGTGCTAAGGAAAAAGTGTCATTTTCTTTAATCTATTCATTAGTTGTGATTATTTGGGCATAGCTGTGGAGTCACTCTATTAAGAGACTTGCCACTTCCTTAATAAAATTGTCGCAATATGCAATCCACAAGGAGCAACGTGCAATGCAATGTGGCTTATGGTTAAGATGAATTTGATTGATGCATTATGTACTAGGTTTTTGTGCATGTTGAGCTTCAGTCCTAGTCGCTCAAGACAATGCACTGTGTTCTGTCACTTTTTGACATTCTATTTGCATCACTTGTTGGCCCACAAAGTGTAACTTTCTTTGGGATTTTTAATGATGTCAACTGCTTGCATAGTCATCAGGAGACTTGTATGAGAAAATTGTTGCAATATGCAATCCAAAAGCGGTAATTCTTACTTAACAAGTTAATCATCGTCTTCTGAATAGCGACCTCAACATTCCTTGAGCAGCAACCACGCCACCAATATCCATCCATAGCTATATAAATATTTTCTTAAAATACAAATAAGACCACCATATGGAGCTACTTCTTAAAGCCCACAGATTATTGATTTCAATACTCTCCAATCATAACGGATTCATACATACAACCTCCTTTAAATAATAGCTTTTCTTAGGAACTAGTAATCTAAAACTCATGAGGCATGTTTGAATTTCTACTTAAAAACCATTATATCATATAATTTCTCACTCTAGCCTACACAAAATATAGCTTGAAAGAATGTTCATGCTCACTAATGTTGTCTAAAAAGATTCCATGCTACATGTGAAATAAAGATTTGGAAAGCTAATTTTAACAAAAAAACATTACACAAATAGTCATGCATTCAGATTCTATGACATATAGGCACCTTTGAATCAACAGCAATGCAGCATAATAGAAAACCTTTTTTTGCCACCCAATTCAACAAAAATACACCCTATCAGCATCAAGTTAAACTATGTGTAATCACAAAGTTTCTTTTAAAGTATTCCCAATAACATTAAAACAATATGGATATCCTCTAAATTTTCTTGAGAGGTGAAGTTGTTGTGTATTGCCTTACCTAACCTTATTTTGACTTATCTTGTCACCTTTTTCTTGTTTTCCAATTTTCCAAATTTCTTAAATATTGCACCTCTTAGTATTCATTTTTGTTTTCATTATCTTGCTAGAAATCCTTCCGCTATGCATTTTCCCTTGTTTCAAGCACCTCGCTTAACCATTAAATTGGAAGAACTTGAAATGCTTGAGAAGACTACCTACATCTCCAACTTCTATAACCAGGCATATGCATAATAGAAAAGGCCTTTCTCCACTCTCCTATTTCTTGGTGGTCTAAAATTTTTTGAAGTTATAAGATGGACCTCTCTCTAACTATACTGCTTTGATACATGCTGCACCATAAGTTTCCCTTTCAACTATCACTTCTTTGATAATGAAATGGCCAAATCCTACATCATAATCTACTTATAGAAGTTCAATCATAAAATTTGGAAAAAGAAAAATGTGATAGCAGTCTGATATGTGCATTCCCCAATTCAACATAAAATCATATAAGGGGTGGCATGAACAACCTAGTCCACTACACGATTTCTTTGATATATTATGTGGGATAGCTTAAAGGACTCCATACCCTACACAATGGTAAGAGCACCATGATATGTTCTCCTTTTCACAATAGATGCAAGAAGCTGATTCTCATTAATAGTGTTTTTTGAAGGATCTAATTCAATCTGTACTTTTTTAATATTACGAAATAACATTCTAAAGAGATCAATAGCTTCAAGAATCGTAATAATTTCCATGGAAAAAAGTGCACTTGTAATCCAAATTCTACTAGAAATAGTAATAGGCTTTCCCAAGTCATCCTAAATAGTAATACCAATTCCATCATCTAGAGTTTCTTATTTTATTATGTTGTAGTTGGTCTTCAGCCACTCCAACAGAGGAGGAGTTCAATACGAGATAACAAATAGACTTTGATGGCTACTAGAGCTCCTATTAAATGGGATTTGGGAAATGGAACATGAAGTTACAACAATAGTAACACAATGAATACTCCTTTGAAGTGTAGCCAGATTAAGCACCTTCCTCATGTGTGCTCACAAATTTCGATTAAACAAAAAGTGATATAATGGTAAAGTAGCAAATTTGATTATGTGTTATGTAGTTGCATCACATATATTAACCATCGTATAATTAAGAAGCTAATTTAATGAATTAAAATCTTTGCTACTTACCTAGTTAAGCATGAAATTAGCATTTATGAAATTGCTCACCCGAGATTCCATTTCCTTACAACAATCTCATATGCTATGTTTTACAATCTCTTTCATCTCATAGTCCTAAAGCCAAAGCACATGCATCACAATAGCTCTTGCTCATAGTTAAGGGTTAGTTAGTATCAAATTCAAAACTATTCTCCACATGAAAACACTAACTTGATGGTATAATTAGAATTTCCAAGCCATCATTGCTTCATGTCTTGTTAAATTCTAGATTATAAAGATGCTACTATAAATTAATTTTTATTCCATCCTTTTTTATCATTATATTTGAAGTAAAACACATCCATTTTTTTGTTTGACTTGGTCCAGGGAAAATGCATAATCTAAAAGACCTAAATAAGATTAAATTTTGTACCTTATCTTGGTACCTCACCACATATCATATTCCTTAACAAGCTTTGCTACATGAATTGGATGTTCACTTCCATGTTGATATCAGTAGGACACAAAGAAATAGAAAGAATGCCATGCAAATTATTTAATAAGAATGTGACTTTCTTATCCTTAGTAATCAACTAAATAATTTAATTTTCTAAGCTACCATAACATTGAGTAACATGTAAGTGTGCAAAGCACCATACAACATATAGAAATTATTATCTAGCATACAATACTTCAATCTGAATGCCTGAGCAAAGACTAGCGTGCAAGAACTGTTCTTGTTTTAGAGCATCTTGAACTTTAGGGATGACAATGACAATTGTGTCTTTCAGTTGTTTTGGCATAAATTTATCTTTAAAGGATTGTTTCACAATGATGACAATACTTGCCTAAGTGTTCCAATAAGCTAAGACAAGCATAATAAAGATGCCATCTACATTAGAGGATTTATTTCTTTCGATAGAAAAAAAACTTTATATCTGATCACCTTTGATTAGAGTGATAATATTAGTTGGGGAGGCTAACAATTCCCTGCTATCATTTTTAAGATGATGTATACAATTGTCTTTTTATGTAGGACTTGCTTCTCAAAAGAAACGGGCATTTGGATACCCTAGGTTGGCCGATTAAGGCTTGGCATGTTACCGCCACCACACTTCATCTAAAGTCATTGCCTTGTGGTAGGAAGTAGTGCATTGTGCTAAAAGATCAATTTTTAGCTTTGTTAATCCTTTATTAGATTCCATTAGTTGGAGCACTTGGATCTCCTTTTCCAACTTGCTAGGCTAATTAAGAATATTACCAGCCTACCTACTCTCCATTTCTTTAATGTTGATAATGCTTTGCTAAATAGACCATCCATAGTTTTTCTTCTAACTATTCTTTTCCATGTTTCCAACATTACATTAGTTGAATGCAAAATTATAGCCATATGTTTCCAAATTGGGTTCTCTTATCAATTTTCGTTAATAACAATTATTTGAACATAATATGTGGAGGGTAGTGGTTCTAATCGATATGAGGTTGAAGTGATGCTATAGTAGTCAAGAGAGTTTGCATACCTTTACTATTAATGTAAGCTTTATCTAGCTTTACATATATTTTTCATTCCCCACCCTATTATTATATAAATTGAACCTATTCCCAACAAATCCCAAGTTAGTTTGATCAAGATCATGAATGTAGTTGGAGAACTCATACTAAGCGTACCCAATATTGAAGTTTTTTTCTCCTTTTGTTCTCCTTCTGCACAAGAAGTACAAAGCAATAATCGATGATCCACCAAACCTTGCTTTGTTTTTAATTTGGTCCAAAACTGTCCAATATTTAATATAATCTTTTAATGCCTACATTGTACAACCCTCTTTGGGTTCCTTGATGCAAAATGGTTAATTCCTACAACATACTCTCTATATAGAGGTCCATACACAAAGTAAAACAACAACAACACATAAGCTATTTAGGATTTGGCATTCCTCAATCACTTGCAACATTAAAAAAAGTGCATGATGCACAACCCAATTAACTACATGATACCTTGGCATAGTATGTGGGAAAGTTTGAAGGATCACATACCAGTCACAAAATTAATAACACTTTGATAATTACACCTATAAGAAGTATATGCCATCATCTGACTTACTTTAGCAATGGCTATTGTGGAGTCAGATTTTATTTTTGCAACATGAATATTAAGAAATAGAGTTGTAAGGAGCTCCATGGCTTTAAAAAAACAATAGCTTCGATGGTGGAGGCCACTCCTAAAGTCCACATTTTGCTATCAATAGTAATCAATTCTCCAAGGTGACCCTAAATAATTATGCTCATTGTAGTATTAAGATTCTCTTTCATTACTGCATAGAGATTAAGCTTAACACACTTTGGTAGATGAGGAGTTCATTAGAGGTTAGACAAAGCCACTGAAGGCCATAAGAACTACCATCAGATGGGTTAGGATGAATGGAACATGTAGTATTAGTAGAAGTAACAAAATGAATTCTTCTTTGAAGAGTAGTAAGGATAAACATCTTACCCACATGTGCTTGGAAATTTTTATTAATCCAAATTTGACACAATGCTATAGTGATAAACTTGATTGTTTATGATGCATTATATAGTTAAATATTAATCTCCATCAAGCAAAATAGACCCATTGATGAATTAAAATGCATGCCATTATTCCCTCTAGAACAAAAATTTATAATTGTCAAGTTACTAAAAATTCTTTCACCTTATGACATTCCAAAAAATACTACATAATATCTTTCTCAACCTTGCATACCAATGCAAAAAATCCTAGAGCTAAGCCCCTCTTGCACACATAAAAGAATTAGTGGGGAAAAATTTGAAAATCAATCTCCATATACTCTCAAGGCAATAGCTTCAAATTCTAGACCTAAACTGCTTCATCTAACATTGAATTTCGGTTACTATATAGGTTGTTTATATAGATTTTTATTATAGCATTATGTCTCTACATTGATTGAAATATAGCATATCCTCTACACATGATTTTCATCCAATAGGGTGCATAATTTTGCAAACAAAAGTTGATGCAAAAAGATTTTGTATCATAACTTGGTCCCAGACATCATGCTCCTTAAATGTTCTACCACATGATTTGGATGTTTGATGTCCATATTGATATTTTGGCCTTAATGTCATGAAAAGAAAGACAGTCCAAATATTTGACATTAAGAAAACCTGATAGCCTTTAGTAATTTTCCAAAACATATTCTTATTTGTTAAGGTACAACACTACAAAGTAGCCTACACATATGTGAAGCTTTGGATGGCATACAAAGATTAGCATTTGCTATAAAAAATTTGTACCTAAAGTCCTTAACCAATAAACCTTCTTTCTAAGCCATAACTCACCTTTAGCACTTTGTAATCATTACTAATTGCAATTTAAACAAGCAAAGAATTGCAAGGCCACCACTTTTCTCAGATAGAGTTTCTAGATTTTTAGCTTGCATTATGTATAGAATTATGTACATTAAAGCCACTCAATAAGAACCTACATATCAATTTTTCTAACTCCACAAAAAACCCTCTTGTAATTAAAGAATGGGCTAAGCAATATCCAAGAATAGTAGTAAGCATCGAGTTGATCATGAAAATATGCCTCCTCAAAAATAGTGCCCTGATCCTCAATTTAGCCATGCAATTTCCAATTTAATCAATAACAAATTTGAAACCTTTTTTTGTGACTTAGTATCTACAATAGTAATGCATAAATATTTTAATTAAGCCCTTGGGACATATATAACTCCCTTAAAATCATCTTCTTATGCTTGCATTTGATTCGTTTAGAAAGCAACACTTTTGATTTGATAAGATTGACACTTGGCCTAAATGTAGTCCATACAATTTCATAATATTCTTAAAGGTCCTTACTAGTACATGGTACTTACAAAATAAATCAAAATAGCATCAGTATAAAGAAGGTGAGAAATCATAGATGAAGAAAGGCCACTTTGGATCCAACTATGACAATAAGCTCCACCTACTACATAATAAGCCAAGGGAGATATTCATATACAATAGTTAAATGTTATGGTGACAATGGAAACCCCTACATAACACCCCTCTTAGCCTTAATCCATCATAGGTGAATCTTATTTTACATAATCCAAAATCTTGGTGTAGTGATACAAGCCTCAATCAAGTACTACAAATATTGAAAAAGAATAAATGCTTAAGTATATTTGGCATAAACTACCCATTGACCTTATCATAAGCTTGATCTATGTCCACCTTAGGAGTTTTGAGCCCTTCTTTTGATGTAGATGAGTCCATATAAGCTGCCATCTACTATGTCAAAAATATTTTGTCAAATATAACTTAACTAGCATAAAAGAAAATTGTTCTCTTAGAGTAATACTCAAAAGGAGCATCTACAATTTACCCAACAAAATGTTGATATAATTTTGCATATCACAATGTAAAGACTTATGTGTTTAAATTATTTATGTCTTTAAGCACCCTAAAACTATGGAATAAGAATAACCACAATATCTTTTAATGTTGTAGGCATAAATCTATTATTAAAAAATTCTTTCACAACTACGATAATATTTCACAATGTATTATTTTAGTTCCTATGCAAAAACTTGACAAAGATGCCATTGATGCTTGGTGCTTTATTTCTTTTTATAGTGATAAATCAATCCTAGTCTCAACATCACTTTTTGATGAGAAAGGAGATGAGAAATACACATTGTTAGTAGTTCTATAAGGCTGGAATGATGGTGAAGAAATATATTATGCAAAGCTACTCCAATTTTTATGAAAGTACTACATGAGTATTTCTTTAATTAAAATTAGAAAAGCTACCAATTCCCCACTATCACTTTTACGTTGATGAATATAATTGCTTCTATACGTAAAAGTAGCCATAATCTAGAAGAATGAAATGTGATCTGCAACATTATGCCAATGTTGCCTGGCACAATACCACTTCCAAGCTTCCCTTATACTTGTAATCCCATGATATGAGGCAATATGTTACGCCAAATGCAATTGAAGCATGAGGGTTCCTTGATGATAGAAATTGTTGAAGTCTACACTATAGTCTCCTTATGGAAGTTCAAACATAAAGTCCAAGTAAAGATATGATAGAAGTAGTTTATGAAGGGGCATTCCTCAATCCCACACAAAATCATACGCAAGAACTCCTTCTTTATGGGGTAGGCAGGCAAGAACATGTAGCAATAGTAGTATAAAACTATATTTTCCTTAGAAGAATAGTAAGACAAAACATGTTACCCACATGTGCCAACACACTTCAATTAATCCAAAGTTGATACATTGCAATGGACAAAAGTTATTTCTTTTGAAACATTAGCAACCTAATTATTACTCTCCATCTAACTAAACAACAACACTTTTAATGATTTAAAATGCATGCCATTCTTCCCTTTAGTAGCAAGATTCATGGTGGAGACATTATTCCCTTAGATTTCTCTCACCATACGGCTTTCCCAAAGTCAATGTTCAATATCTTCATCCTCCTTACAACACTATGTGTAAGATGCCTATAGCCCTAAATGTCTCACACACAACCATGAATGATTAGGAATTTAATTTAGAATCCATCTCCACAAAAACACCATCAACCAAGGTTATAAGTTTAAGTTCCAGACCCAGACTACTTCCTTTCTTTGCATATTTTGGCAACTATGAATGTCATTATTGATATATTAAGATTCCAACATTGTGTCTTCTCTCTATCTTAAATACAGCATATCTCTTTCATGAGACTTAGCCCATGGTAATTGCAAGATGATGGAAACCAAAGTAATAGCAAGAAAAATTTTAATCTTATCATTATCCCACATGCTATGCCCATTAACAAGTTCCTTCACAAGAATTACATATTCAACATCTATGTTAGAAAAATCTTGGCTAGACTTCAATTGAGAGAAATCTAAGCCAATTGTTTAACATGAAGGGTACTTGTTTACCTTCAACAACATCCCATACTATATTCTCAATTATCCAAGGCATTGCATAAACTAGTAAATAACATGTAAGCAAAGCTTCACGAGACACACAGAGGTTACTATTTGTCATACCATATTTAGACCTAAAGATGTGAGCTCATAAACCTTCTTAACTCATCAAATTCTTATAGCACATAGTAGTCAGTGTGATAAACCAATTACACAATTCATGAATGCAAAGGCCACCACACCCCTTAAGCAGCATCACCTAAATTTAGCTTGCATAATGAATATTATTAATCACACTAGATGCACTCCGAAGTACATATGTATCAATATCTCCAACTATTTAATGATACCATTTAGAATTAAATGGTGGGCTAAATAATCAGATGCTTTCTTACCATCCAACTATTAACCATAGTATTTGTGCCAAAAGTAGATGTAGCACTAAATCATGTGTAATAATTCTTCTAATGCCACACTATTCAAGGAACTTAAGGCATGTTAGAGTTTTTGCTATACCTAAGGTTTTAATAATAGTCTATATAATTGAAGCCAACAAAGCAAATTAAGTTTTCCCTAGCAATTATGTTGTCAACGTACCTGGAGATCCATAGTACCTTATAGTTTCTGAAACCATCTTCCACAAAGTACATACTCAAGAGTTGTACTTCCTTCCAATTTCCTATGCAAAATGTACCTATGCTATAGACTATGGAAAACATTCCTAAGCTATTAATAACCATAACTAGTACCAAAGCTATCATGTATCCCCCTGCCCATAACTATAGCAACGTTTGAGACTAGCCTAATCATTAACTAACAAAATAAGCCAAACGCAAGTTATCCAACACACCCAAATTCTATGACATGTAAGTCTAATGCAACTTATGCCAATTCAACAATACAAATAACTTCTTTGTCCTTACCAAATCAAGCCATAGTTACCTTAATTCATTTTAAGTTAAAACCATGGGCAATCTTGAATAAGCTTTGTAAGTGATCCCAATATAAATGTGTTTATATGATCATCTTATAAATGTTTTTGGAAAATGAAGTTGCTACTTAATGCTCCACCCAAAATTGTATTTACATTCCTTGTTACAATTGTTTGATTGTTTTATTTTCACAATTAATAGAGAGTTTCCCCTTCTATTTTTCACTTTTCCTTTATTTATCTTAAAAAATCATTCCATAATACCTTTGCCATTTTGCCAGACTCTTAGTGGGACAACAATAAAAGATGGATTTGAAACTCATTGGAATGTAGCATAGTTCTCCTATGTCTACATCTATGTATGTGAAGAAATGATAGGGCCTCCCTCATCTCCTCTACTACTTAATGGATTGTGCTTCTTATTTGTAATATGACTATCTTCTCCCTGAGTTATTTGCTTTGATACTAATTCAGCCTTAAGTGTGCCTCCAATATGCCCATCTTGCTTGGAATAGGACCTACCCTTTTGCATTACATACTCCATATCTTCATGTTGGTGTTGTTTTCCTATCTGTTATTTATCTTATACCTTTACCTATCTTAATCCTCCACTACTAAGTTAATGTAATCAACCTCCTCTTCCATGGTTTAACTAACAACAAAGGTCCAACTCCTTATCTCTTCTCATCATGCTCCCTTATTCACATCTACTTTGAGGCATCCCCCACATCATTTTCTTGACAAAGTCTTGTATTTAAAAGACAAGAGCTCTTAACTATAGCAATAATGTGAATCAACTAGTGAGGTATACATTATCCAAAGACTATTTTACCAAGCCAAATCTGAAGCAAATAGTACATAATTTCTTGCACAAAAACCATTTAAAAGACCAGCCAATAGGTCAAATAGTCCATAGTCCCACTTTAAGTAACCTTAAAAGGTCTATTCTAATGCACACACTTGCGAAAGATGACCTTTGCGTTTTGTTGTCCAACCCTCAATCTGAATAAGTCCCTCTATAGATTTTGCTAAGGAAATGTTAATTTGCTTTGTTCCAATAAGCAAGTAGAATTGCAAAAAAATTAATCTATACTGAAGCACATATAATCACGAAAATAATCATTTTCAATTAAGGTGTCCTTATGTCAACCCAATGCAAGGATAACAACTTACTATGGTTCTCCTAACCTAACATAATCTCAATCTATAACTGAATAACAGTGTAAATTGAAATACCCAACCAAAAACACAAGAAAAAATATTCTCAAATGACCCCATCTACACTATAGTGGTCTAGCTATCTATTTAAAGGACAAACAAAAAATGCCTACAAGGTCAAACTGGTGGTAGTGGATTCATCATTCACATGCCTCATTAAATAAATGCATTTCATCATTAATTATGAATGAGGTATCCATTGGTGCTAGCATCTTCACATCTAAATTAGATGGTCTCTCTGAGTTGTTAATAGAGAGGTCTCATTAGTTTCCTATTATCAATGGCCCTTCTCTATCAAATAAGTGCTTCCTTAAATGTGACCTTAATTGGTCCATGTGATCCATGTTTGCTATTTTCATCATTATCTTCCATGCGAATTGTAGCATTTTTAGAGGTATGTTATGTGTAACCACACAATTAACCATTATCAGTACCTTTTGAATAGGGAGACTTCTCTTGTGGAATAGTACATATTTTTAGTATGTTCATTCAAATCCTCTACACTATCTGGTGGATTATATTTGTCCTCTTCTTATAGCACTTTTTGTGATATGGCAACTTTGTCTAATTCAAAAATAATCTCATTCTAACTAGCCTCCTCAAACTAAGACATTTTCATAAAGTGAATTACATTCATCCCAACATAGTGGCAAATTTCACCAAAAAAACTCGCTAATGCTCTAACATTAAGGATTATGCTGACATTTATGATCATCGTGCTTGTCTTGCTTAGATCTAAGTTCTGTTTAGTTGAATGAAGGACATTAGTACCTAGCATCTATGATGGGGACAATTGCAACAAATTACTTTTTGTTTCCTTCACCATCTTAAGAGATTTAGTTAACTACGTTGTTAACCATACCCAATGTAAATTTAGATGATTAGGAGTTTCAATCCATTTTTTAAACAATTGGAAGAAAATCGAATAAATAAAGAATTATAACCTTGCCTACCATACTAAAAATGTTGGATACATCTATTCTCCATCAACCTCAAACTTTTTGCCTCAATCTATCATTGATGCTACCAACCAACCAATCATACATCACCATTTGTATGTATGACTCCGTCTCCTACACCCGTGACACTTATCTACTACATCTGTACATCTCATTTGACCATGCCTATAAAATATTTGGGTTCCATGATCAGGAAATTTTCGAAGGCAACATCATACTCTTCTTAAGAAGGTTCATACCTAAAATCAATAAAAAGTAAAAGTTGAAGTGATTTGAAAAAAAGCATTACCTAGTCCTAAAGAAAGTCATACAAGAATGCATGTTAAGCCATCTAATCTACAACACAATTACTTGGTACATTATGTAGGATTGTTTGAAGGGCTACATACCCTAAACGTAGGAATAGCTCGATGGTAGGTGCTTATATTTTTCTTAGACAACAACAATTGGTTCATTATAATAATTATCATCTAAGAATATTATTAGATCTCCAATCCTTGGATACATGTGGAGTTCTAAGGTGTTCCATTACTTCAAGAATAGCAATAATATCCTTGGCCATATTTGAAATTAAAATCCAAGTTCTTCCAACAATAATAATAGGTCTACCCATGTTGTCTTGAATAACTATAATAATTCAAACATTGACATCTTCCTGCACTATTGCATTGTAGTTGAGTTTAATGCATCCCATTCGAGCAGGAGACCAATAATGGATTACTGACAGCCTACGGAGGTTGTTAAAGCTCCCATAATAAGAGGCAAGAAAGTTGAAAAATGTTATAATAGGCAATCAATATTTCTTTAGGGTGTAGCTAAAACTGAGAGCCATTTCCTTAGGAGATTACAGATTTTTATGAAAGCAAAGATTAAATAAGACACAAGATGCAAAATTAACTATATGAGTTGTAATATCCATTCTCATATTCATAACAAATTTAGCTAAGAAGCTCCATTAATAAGGCAATTTTCCTACATTTTACAAAACACATATTGAAATTCTCATTATTGAAGCAACTGGACCATAATTCTTTCACACTAAATAATTCCCACAAATAGTGTTTCATATTTGAAAACACATTAGCATCCCATAAAAAATGCTCCAATTTCATAATGCCTTAGGTACATAGATAAGAGCAAGTGGGAAGTTAATTTGGCATTAATCTCCATGATAATATGTTAACCCAACACTTCACCTTAACATTCCAGAATTTTGGCACATATGCATGTAATTATAGATGATCATTTTGTCCAAAAAATGTGTTCTCACATTGTTTGAAGTACAACACATCTCTTTTATTTTATTTTTCCAACAAGGAATGCATAATATGAGTTCCCAAATCTAAAGAAAATAAGTTTTTTATCTTACAAAAGTCTAACGCATCATGCTTAATAACTAGCTCTGCTTCAAGTGTCGGTTGGTCAACTTTCGTGTTATGATATGTTGGTCATGACGAAATAAGGATGATGCCAAAAAAATTATCTTAAGTGAATGAAATAGTATTACCCACAGTAATCCTCCAAAACATATTCTTAATTATCTAATGAGTCTCAATACTCAGTAACTTAGATGTAAGGTACGTAGACCTAATGTATTGAACCCATAAACAATCTTCTTGAGCCATCACTCACTTATAACGTTTTACAACAAAAAATAATTTCCAAGTTGACAAATTATAGATTCTAAGTCTCCTACAATGCTTTGGATGAGTAACCATTTTATAGTAGGAGTACTGTATTGTGTTGCTAACATTTGAACTGCTCCATAAATAATAGATTATCAATTTCTCCAACTCTATAATAGTATCATTTAGTATTAAAGAATGGGCTTAGTAGTACATTGCAATAATAATTAACTCTAAGTCGATCATATGATTACGGCCCGACCTCCACAATTACTTAATCATTTACCTTGACATAGTTTTCAACTCAACTATTGATAAAATTAAAGTCTTTTTCATAGTGTAATTTTTGTAATTAGTATAACTAGATATTTCAATTGAATAACTTAATGCATATGTAATTGCTCTACTACGATCTTCCTTCACTTGTGTTTCATCCCCTTATTGAGTAATGCTCAAGTCCTATTAAGAATCACCACTTAATCTGGGTATCATCTATATTGCCTCATAATATTCTTAATGGTCCTCTCTATAACACATATTACTTATGCATAAATCATTATATGATTAGCCATATAGAAGGTGTGTAATCATTATAGAGGAATGGCTAATCCTTAAACTAACTAAGAAAGCATACTCAAGGTTGTAATATATAACTCAAGGGAGATACTCAGACAAAAATAAAAAGGCATGATGAGAGTAGACATCCTTGTCTAAGCTTCTTACCTCTTCAATCTATTATAGATAAACACCATTAAAGATGATCCAAAATCTTGGAATAGTGATACAAGCCTCAATCCAGTCACTACAAAGTGTTCAAAACATCATTCTTTAGCTTATTCAACACTTTTTGCTTATTTATCTTGTCACAATCTTGGTCCTCATCTAAGTTTAGAACCACCAAACCCTCTTTGGAAGTAGATATATAGAAAAAGGAAATCATTTCCTATGCTAATAATATATTTGAGCCACAAAAAGTTTAGTCATTAATTTATTAATCACATTGTATGGGCAAATCAGCTTAAAATATTCATGTTTAGAATTACCTAAAACTTTAGAATTGAGAATGACCAACATTTCATTCCATTATTTGGGCATGAAGCTATCATTAAAGAATTGTTTGATAATATCCACCTAAGTAGTGGTCTAAAAGCCATACACAAACTCATCAAACATGTCATCCATACTAGGTGATTTACATTTGTATGTGGACATCACAACATTTCTACTCTTATAATTAGTAATTAAATCACAACTATGGCTACTTGATCATTATCTATGGTTCTTGAAGTTTAGAAAGATGGAGGGTCATACTTCCTTTAGCTACACTTCTTAATAAAAAACTACAAGAGAATGTCTTTAATTTGAGTTGGGGAGGCCACCAATTTCTAACTTTATTTTTAAGTTTGTGGATATAATTGCTTCTAGACATAGAAGTAGAAACTTCCTAAAAAATGCATGTGTTGCAATCCACAAGTGTGGCCAATGAATCTTGGCATGTTGCTACCGCCATGCTTCTTTTGAAGCCACAACTTTATGAATGGAAGTATTAAGTTGTGCCAAAAGCTCACCTATAACTCGTTTGAGCCATTTACAAATTTCTTTAGTTAGATGCTTCTCGATTTCTTATTCCAACTAACTAGGCTTACAAAGGATATTAATAAGTTGTGCCAAAAGCTCACCTATAACTTGTTTGAGCCATTTACAAATTTCTTTAGTTAGATGCTCGATTTCTTATTCCAACTAATTAGGCTTACAAAAGATATTATGAAGTTCGGTTGCACTCTATTTCTACAAAAAAAAAATAAGGAATTACTAAATTTGGTGAAAAGATTTTCAACAGAGTTTCCTCTAATCATACTTTCCACGCTACATATTCCATAGTAGTTTATTGTGGAAAGGAGAACTAGATGTTTTCAAATTGAGTTCTTTTATTAGTTTTGTCTAATTACAATTTTCTAAACTTTATATGTAGTGGAACCTATCTGAGCTAATGTGAGGAAGATGGGTCAAAGTAGTGCTTAGAAAGGCTTTTATACTATCAATATTCATGAAAGCTCTTTTTTATATACATGACTTCTCCTTATTATTGTTGCACTAAGCACATCAATTCCAAATAAATTACAAGTCAGTCTAATCTAAAACATGAATGAGATTGACATCTCATATTGAGCCTACTTATTGGTAAACATTTTCCACCTCTTTTGTCTCCCAATTCAAGTTAGCCATTGATGTCCTCTACAATAAGTAACAAACCTCCAAGCTCTACAAAATCTCCAATTTTGTCTTAGGATACCCATAAGTTAATATAATTTTTTGATGCATACACAAAATCGCACCACCAAATCTTATTAGTGCATAATTTGACCTGAATAGTCAACACTTATGGAGAGTACATAATATTAAGCTAGAGCCAATCCCTCTATAATACTACAATGCCCCCAGATAGCCTTGATGAAGATTGCACAATAGTAGTTCAGTTTGTACACAAAAACTAATCTACCTCGTGTTGATTGAAGGTCTTCAACCATATTTCTAGTAGTGTAGTTTCAAAGACCCTATTTTGCCTCACTAAATGCTACAATTAGCCACAATAGTTTATTACTTTAATAAATCCTCATTATGTTCCACACAAGAAAAGAACTCAAAATTTTTTGATAAAAATACAATGGCCTTGGGAAAAATGGAACCCTTATTACAGATTTTATCAATTCAAAATATGCATTTTATAGCAATAATAATTCCACTATAGTGCATACATGTCAGCTAGGTTATGAGATAACTCAAAGTTTGAAAAGAACAAACCTTCCCAAGCAAATTTCTAGATGTTTACAATTGATAAACATTAACACAGTTAAAAGTGTGCACTCCCTTTGTGATACTAAAACAATATGTAACCCACCCTACTAACCTAATGATTAGACAATGCATAGAAAACTATTCATTGTAGTAGCCATTCACAACAATTGTCCAAAAATGTTATTCTAAGACCTACTTTACAATTAAATTACACATACATTGTATGCTAGAGTGACCAATCTTCCCATTTCTTTAATGAACTTGAAGTTATTGAGCTGATTATGTTCAATAATAATTCTTATGTATCAATAGCTATCCCTATCCTTGTATATTATTACCATGCATTGCTAATCCAAGCCAATTATAGAAGTGGAATTCTTGTATCTTTCAATATTGCAATAATTAAAAGAACAATTTACTTCCCACCATACATAGCAATGAGTCCCAATGTAATAATTGAGCACTGACAACATAGTAACAGTCATGCTACGTTGCCACAAGTTTCACATTACAAACTTATTCTACATATATGTAATAAATTATTTTCAACTCTCCCCCAGTTCTTCTAAATACTTGAAATGTCTTCCCCCACTCCAGTATGTAGCTTATCACTAACCTTTTATATTGCCATCCTGAGTCATTGATCTATACAAACTTGAAGTGATGCTCCTAGTTGCTAAAGTGAAGAGAACACAAGAAAACTTAACCCGATCCTTTATGACACATCATTTTAGATTAATAATGACAAATTAGAATTGCTACTTCTCATAGCAAATGTTCATATTTTAAACACATTATGACTACTATAGTATTGTGTCAACATGTTAGGAAAAAGTTTTGAGAATGCATTACCTCAATACATTACATGTTTTGAATTTGATGTATGGTTGTGGAATTATCAAAATAATTTGTACAAGAAGTTTGATGTTGCTCATGGATCTAATGTTCATGTATGAAAATGCATCAAAATTGATTTTACAAACATTGAAGAGGCATATGGACTAAAGTTGTAGGTTCCATAATTATCATAATACATGGCCTTGAAAAGAGTTTTTGGAGCATATTTACCCACTAAAGTGTCGAAGTGAAATTGTAATGACATGAAGTAGACTTAAAGTGAACAATGTAGGATATCCAAGAGCATATCTACCCAAAATATATAAGTTTCATCTTATTACTACTATAGCCAACACTTTTTGCCACATTGTTTCAATCTAGTTAACCAAAAAATGTCCTTTCTCTAGATAATTATAATTTAAAATTCAAATTGAATATGTTTAAATTTTTAATAGGATTAAAATAAACTTTTAATTTTTAAATATAAAATATGAGAATTTGAATTATGGTTGAGTAGAAAGACTTGAGTTATATAACATAAGCCATGATATGACAAGACTTCAAGCTTTAAAATCATCTTGTAATATTATTTATATTATTTTGTTTAAAATTATTTTTATTATTAAGTATTGGTTGAAAAATGAAGATATAGATAGTATTTTTGAAATTAGAAGTTAGTTGTTTAGTCATGATAAGAGGATTAAAAAGGGAAAATGATTTGTGTTGCCTATAGGAATATCTTAAGATAAAATATATGAGAAAGAAGAATATATGTCAAATATCTCTATGCCATATCATAAATAGATTCCTAAATTTTGGTTGCTTGATATGAAGAGCCAAAAAGGCGAAAATGAAGTAAGGTTTAACATAAATGGGTGAAGCATGGCATAAAGTAAGCAAACCAGTTTTTCTTAAATACATATGTGGTTTAAGGAGATATGGAATACTAGAGTGCAAATTAAGATACGCCATGAAAAACAACAAGAAGAAAGAGGGTTCAAGTTTTCAAGAGAAGAAAAAGCTATCCAAGGAGAAGAACTCTATATGACTTTTTTGGTAAGGTGACCCTTTTGAACATGCAATAAATCTATGTATGATCTAAGAAAGATTGGAAAAATATTATCTTATTAAATTGGAATGTAGGACCTAGGGAATCGGATTTGGTTAACAGAATGTTGATTCTATTCTAGAAACCTTGTTTTTAGAAAAAGTGGAACCTGTTATACCCTTGAAAAATGTGTATTGTTGTAAGCATATAATGTGAGTTTATAATGCAATTATTATGCAATTATTTTAAAGGAATTCTACAAGAATGTGTGACATTAAGGAAATTTTGATTAAGTCAAATTCTTATTCATACCCTTGCATGTTTACCTTTATTTATTGAACTTACAAGTTTATGGATTTAAAATGGTTATTTCTAGTTAAAAAAATAACTGATTATTGAGACATTATCATGAAGTATGCAAATGTTAAAGCTTTGATTGTAATATAAATAAGTTTTGTACAATTAATGTCATAAAACATTTAAATGATAGCATAACAAATCCTAATGTGTATGGGTCACAAAACTACAAAAAGATTTCTTTATTTTATTTTTTATTTCTTTGAAAAATATTATACTCCAAGCGTGTATGTAAATGTGTTTCCAAGTAGTAACCAATGAAAAATATAAAATCTCAACAAAACAAAAGCCTTAATTCGATTTCACTTCATAACATGATATAAATGTGTATATTTGTTACAAACTCATGTATAGAAGTATGCCACCTATTATATAAAAAAAATTAAATTTATTTGATGATGAATAATGATATGAAACTAAGAACTACTAGTAATACACTAGATGAAAATTTATGGTAAATTATCTCTTACCATAAGTTTGCTTTAAAAACCTGGAACCAAGGCTTGAGTATGTTGTGGGATCCACAAGTTCAACCCTTGAAGGGAATCAAGATGGTTTCTATGGTATGTTTGTGTTGCCCTTGGTTTTTGGTTAGAAGTTTTGGAGAGCTCGATCTAAGGCCTTAGATGAAGGCTTGGTTGAGTCGAGATATTGTTGGAAACCAAAGAGTTGGTTATGACTAGAAGTGCTAAGGCTATGGTTAGACTTGAAGGTTATATGGATAATCCCTAATGGAGCTTAAATTATAGATTTTAGGTGCATTGGTATAGCTATGTAAGTAAAGCTTAGTCTTGGAATTATGCTTAAAGGGTTAGAATTAATTCATGAAAAAGGAATCTATAATCAAATGTGTTAATGATGTGCTAAGTAAATACCACTGTCAGAGCTCTATGAATATTGTAAACTAAGGTTTGGTTGATTAGGCTCCATATTGAGTCCTTAGATGAAACTAAAAGAGCCTAAAATAAGACTTTGAAATGCAACAATGTTTTGACAAGGAAATAATATGGTAAAAATGTTGGCTAGACCCCTTTGTCGATTGGGTCATTTGGATAAGAACATGACTAAGCTTATTTAATCTCTTTGAGTATATGATAGGACCCTACATGAAGACCATGGGGACATGCAATGCCTTAGAAGAAGCATTAGTATAGTTATGGTGACTCATGGTATCCTTTGGGACATAATGTCCATTAATAATACTTGTGTGAACATAGACATTTTTATAATGATAATAGCGTATAAATGGAACATAAGAGAAAAATGAAAAGCTTTGTAAACACTAAGGTTAACTTATATAAGAAATGGCCTTAAGAAAAATATAGATAAGAATAAACACAATAAAATGTGTTATGATATTATGAAAAGAAAAATTATTGTTTCGAAGAAATGCTATGATATTTGGTTAACAATGACATTAAATAAATGAAAATTAACTTAGGGTATAAAACATAAATTGAGTTAGGGCTTGAGGAATCCTTAATAGTTATGGAATAGTGTTAGTAGGATGCTGCACCTTAAGGTCATTACTTTGATCAAGTGAGGTTTGAATGTAGTGGATCCTTTATCATGCATGCTGATTCTTGAGATAAGTAAGTTAAGCTACTCTATTATGTTGATGATGAGGTAGTTACATATGGCTGGTTGAGCCTATGAGATTAGTGCTAGATTACATTATAATATTTTATAGAATTGGCTAAATTTGATCATAAAAGTTGTCCCATGAGGGAACTGTTACACATTTGGCCCCATGGAGAATCATTTGATATCCTTTATTTTGGATGGGAGCACATATGGTTTTTGAGGACTTCTTGAACCAGATGGGGTTGGCCCATGTGATCAATGCTCCTTTGTTAAGTGCTAGATCATCTCGTGTGATAGGGGCTCCAAGACCTATCATGATTCTCATGGATAAAATAATGTAGATCAGACAAGAGGTACTTAACAACAATATAAGAAATATATGAATATATATATATATATATAGGTGATGATGTCATGTAATAGTTAAAAAATATCATTTATTAGCATGATTTATTAATTGTTAAAAACAAACTTCTTGGCTACTAAATAATAGTTTTATGTTATGGATCAAGAATTCCCTATTAAGGCTCCAAGTATAACCCCTTATATTTTTGTTGGATTTGAGAGGAAAGGGTTCAATAGTTAGGAAGCTAGAGAATATTAAAATGAGTGCATTAGTTGGACAATTCACCATCTTTATTTTAGCATCAGTAGTGGTCAATTTTATATTTTTTGTCATCAATTATTTTATTAGACACATGATGCAATTAGATTATTAAATTAAGCTTGGTAGTTTCTTAATGAGTTTTTTTTAATTTTATGTAGTTATTTGTGGAGATTGGAGTAGATAGAAATGGTTTTTTGTTTTTGTTCATATATATTTATGCTTTTGTTTTATGGATGGCCAAAAACATTTGGAATCTTAATGTGATAGTATTTTGAATAACGTTATATTATAAATTGTCTATACATTTGATATTGGCATTATTGAATTTTCATTACATTTATGTTTAAGAAAATTGTTTCAAAAGGCATGATGATCTTGAAATATGAATAGTGTGAATGATCGCTTGTTATATATCTCTATTTGCTTTCGATTTGAAATTCCTACATTTAAGATGATATGATTTTACTTAGGATAAAGCCTAATTAGAGATAACTTAGATTAGGCAAATCATCTTATTATGATGCTAGTATTTTAAAAGTAGTATGTGATTTGCATAGTATATATGATGAAAAAAAATTGTCATCACATTAGAAATAATCCTGTAAGGTGATGCTTCGTACCTAGTACAATATATTATTGTATGAGATTTGAACTTTGTCTAATCGACCAATAGCTTTTCTTATCTTTGAGGTATTTTGCACATCCCAATTATATAACTTCTTAAGATTGTACTACCATTTGTATGTGATAATTCACCACTCCATTTACTTCTTTGTGAATGTAACTCTAGTGTATTATTATTGCACTTTTGTTATTCTTGATTTGTTGAATAACGTTTGATAGCTCTCAAAGAAAAACTCATTTGACCTTTTTCTATTTTAAGTATTACTATATGACCCATTTCTATGACTAACTTTTGTATGTTCTTGCTATTACTCAAAAAAATACCAAGGAGCACAAAAAATAGTTTAGTTTCTAATAATGATTTACTAACCACAATGTGAGAAATGGATTCTATTATTTGTCTTTTGTGATTACATATAATTCCAACATAACTAACCTAATCATGATTATTCATAAAACCATCAACATTTAGCATACGCATTTTATGTGGACAACACCAATTCACAAATTCATTGCTTTGCACCTTATAATTGAATATGGCACTAAACCAAGGTGAGTCATTTGATGGTTCTCCTAAGATGTTTGTTTGATGGAAAAGTAGGTAATAGTTTTTTAACAGTTCCATATGACACCATATAAAATGGTGTTTATAGGTTGATAAACTTCCTCAGATATTTCAGTTATTAGAATACCATCTATCCCATAAAATAATATGAAGAGAGATTGCAATACCTTCTCTTCAAGAAATGTTGTTGTCTCATAATGTACATTAATGCCATATTTTGTGGATAATTCTTGTTATTTTTACTTGTTTAGTTTGAAGAGTATTGCCAAAGATGGAATATGCTCTATTTTTTTTATCAACGTATAACGACATGGCAAATTTAGCCATCATTAGAGTTGTGAGGGCTCTTTGAATCCTTCTAAAAGTTGATCTTTGCTAAGCACTCAGAGAATTTTAGAAGACTATTAAAACTTCTCAAAATTGAAATGATAGTTTAAATGCACATTTAAAAAAGATCCAAATCTTCTACTTTGAATTAAGTATTAGAATTTTTCTACTGGTTGATTTCCAGGCAGATTGAGTGCTAAAGTTTCCATCAATTATGAGTTTCCAAATGATATTTTCATTTATGTTGAAGAGTTTAGTTTGTTTTAAAGCTACCTCCAATTTTTTTAAGTCCTTCAAGGTGTCAGATATGTCATCCTTCCTTCTTGATATCAATTCCTTCCTTTTTTACCATAGTGAAATGTCTATTGTCAATATCTAATTGTGTTTCATGCAAAATGTAAACTTAGTCCGTTCATGTTTTCTTCTATTAGAATACAAAATTTTCATAAAAACTAAATATATTTAATACTTAATCACATTTACATGATAGTTCAATAAAAGCTTTTCTAGTAATATAACACAATTAAAAGTGATAGCCATGAGAAGAAATCATAAAACAATACCTTTTTAATATAAATATCTAGTGTATTACTTTGTGAAGGAAAAGCTTTTCAATAAAGGAGCACGATGTCGAGCCCATTGTGCATGAATTGTGAAAATCATAAACTTGAATAGTCTTAAAGTACTACAACAAAAAAATATCCCTTTCATGAAGCCATTTAAAAAAATTTGTTTTAAAAATAATTGTTAACATTGAAAATTTTAGTGAGTGAGCATTAAGAAAAAATAAACAAAAACTTTTCACATTGTTCAATCCTAACTCAATTCAACACAATAAAAAAAAGAAATACATTTTATAAAAGCTAGTAGACAAAAAAATGTTGAACACTTCTCAAAAAGATTCTATAATCGCCTAGAGAAAACACTTTAGACAGCAACACATCGAATCCTACAACGCTAGTGAAAGTAGTATCGAAATTATTAGAACAAAAGCCATTAAAATGTTTAGGCCAAAAAACCCTAAAAAATGACGACAAAAATAAATTACAACTAGCTAGATGATTCAAACAAAAAGAAAATACAAAGCCCCTACAATGGGTTAAAGAAATCTCTAATATCTCTTAAATATACGGTTCTATGAGAAAAAAAATTGAAGTAATGGGCTCACTAAAATATCATTAAAGTAATTCAAGGTAGGTATGTAAATTAACTTAAAGTACTCTCTAGTGGCTCCAAACAATCCTCAAATACAAATAATCATTATTTTTAAAATCTAGGCAAATTAGTCATCACTCACTAATCATTGTCTAATCTAAAGATATGCATTTTTTTATTTTTTTCATACACCTGACATGTAACTAATAACTAATTTTGATTTGTATTCTTCACATACTAAAAAATAATCATATCGATACCATAACCACATCACACATATATGAACAAAATGACAATCCAAATCAAGATTTTCATCTCTTATATTTTCATAGGGTCATATAATAACATGAGAATTATTGTACGTATTCAAAGCCACTGACATGTACTACTCTCACTATAAATAAAGCATCACTTGTATAAAATATTGGAATCATGCTTGTAAGAACAAGTGACTTTGCTTAATGCCTTTGTCACAAGTTTCATGTCCCAAAAAATGTTGTCATACAATTATGATATATGGTACATATATGATAAGTCAAATGATAAAATATATTTAATAACCTAGTATAAACAACTTTTAAATTTCCACCAATGAATAGACCATAAAAGTATGGCAAGGATATTGAATTTTACGAGGCCCGATAGTTCTAGACCTCTACTTGCCTCCTCATAGTCATAGAGAAACATTTATATAGTGTGGTTGTTGCACATGTATAAATCAAATTGATCAAGTTTTCATAGAATCAACTGTGTTGGACACTTTATCAATCTCATGGCTAACAACTCATATTGTGTGACGATTCCATAATACAAGTAAAATTAGTGTATTTTTAATTTTTAAATTTTTTCAACAAAGTATTCATTCTCACTTGATGACATAGTACACACAATAGTCCTCATAATTTTAAAATATTTTGAGGTAAATTTATGTGTAAATAAGCCTAGATAAGTTGTTTTTCTTTAAAATATAGCAATATGAGCTGAAAGATGACTTCAAAACAATTAAAATTTAGCATCAACCTTATCAACACCTAGTGTCTCATGTAAATGTTTTATTCCAATTAAAAATCTAGTTAAAGATTTTTTTTATTTTTTTAAAGGTTTTGCTCATTTCAAGAAATTTTTCATTCATACCCTATTTGACGGTGAAGGATGTTATGTTTGATCTTCTTAGAATATTTGAATAAAGTTTTCAAATACAATTTATTACATTTACTCAAATGCTTTGCATTTTGTTTTTTATATTTCTATGAAACTCTTATTCTTCTTGCATGATATAAATACATCACTTTCATTTGGTTATTTTACTTTGTTTAAATCTATTTAATTTCAATTTTAATATATATATATATACATATTTACTTAATATAAAAATAAAAAATGTATTATTATTTTTTAATTAATTTTGTAATTCAATATAATTCCAAATAAGGTCTATTGGTTAGCAAGCAAACATCATTTCATTGACCTGAGGGAGCTCTATATAATAACATAATCACTCTTTCCACTTCAACTTATTTATTTTTAATTGTTTTTAAACACTTTGTGGGGCAATTTTAATTCATGCATGACCTGTTGATTTAGATATTCACACTTGAAATTGTCCTTGATCTATAATCCCTAAGTTTTCTACCGCAAATTATATTGTTCCTTTCAATTTGTTTTGATGGAATGTGTTAGGATGAAACTATAATTTGCTTATCTTTTGATCATTACATCTCTTTGATTTGGGTATATTACAATACCTCTATTACATTATTTTTTTTATCATGTATTTTATGCATGCTTAATTTGTAATTTATAGAAATTTCAAATGAGGTTCACTTAACAATAAACAACAACAATAAAACTTAGCTCTTGGAGCTCTATAAAATTAAATATTCAATATTAATTTTTTTTAATTTAATTTTCTTTATTTTTGACACTCTTTTTAAGAAATTTTTTTGTACTTGATTTCATAATTAGGGATGTCTCACTCGATTACCTTAATATTTTTGTGTTTAATTTCCTCGCATAACTTTTCACATTTGTTTAATTTTTTTATTGTTTGGTTATATTACTATATAAATATAATTCTCTTCTACTATGACCCTTTAATGTCTTCAGTTTTATTACTTTATTTAAATTTAATTTATTAGATTTCAACTTTAATATATATTTATTTAATATTAAAATAATTATTTATTATAATTATTTCTTATTTACTTAGTTAATTACAGTCATTTTTTGTGGAGATGTAACAAACATTTTTAGACTCATCTCAACTAGTTCTATCCAATTAAAAATTCACTTTATTATATTTCTTTGTGTTTTATTTTCTATAATTTTTGCATGCATTTTTATTATTCGTACATGACTGCATAATCGAGGAAGATGCTTTGAATCTCTTTAGTATGATGGAAAAAAATTTTCTTGAACAATTTGTCTCATTTGTTCAAACTTTTTATTTGATTTGGTTATATTACTAATTAAAACTAAATTGATTATACTATGAGCATTACATTTCTTTGATTTCGTTCATGCATTGATTCAATTTAACTCATTTCAACTTTAATCTGTATCTTATTAATATTATAATAATACTTTTTATTATTTTCATTGATTTGCATTAATAATGTTTTAAAATTCCAAATTTCAATTGAGACAACACAAAGTCCTTGGAGATGTCTTGTCCAGCATTATCAAGTTAAAACTCATTTTTATATTTTTAAATATTTTTTCTATAGATTTTGAACATTTTATGAGTCATTTTAATTCTTATATAATTTTACGATTAAAATTTTAAAACTTGATGTCCTTATTGGTTGCATTGTAACTTTCTTTAGAAAATGATCATTGTAACAAATTTTTGGCATTTATTGGGTTATATTAGTAAGAAACTATAATACACCCATTATGTGAGCTTTACATCACAATGATTACTTTACATTAAATTTGGTAAATTTATCTTTTCTTTTCCATTTTAATATATATTTCTTTATTGTCATTGTCACTATTATTTATGCTTATTTATGATGGAAATTATGGAAAATTGAAAAGCAAGTCCAATTGGTATCAAACAAATATCCTTGGACTCAAATCATTGACTCTATCAAATTAAAAATTTAATTTCATATTATTAATTATTTAATTTTATTGGATTTTAATTTAATAAACGAGACAATTTAAAACATACCTAATATAATGAATTAGGATGTTAAACTTGACGCCCTTAATTTCTAAAAATGAAACTTCTTACATAATTTATTTTGAATTTTTAAAATTTTTTACTTTGGCTTAGCTGTATTATTTTATAACTCTAAGTTTTCTCTTATGTGATGTTTAATGGCTTTGATCTTTTATATTAAATTGCTAAAATTTATATCTTTTTAGAATTAAATTTTATTTATTTAATTTTAAAATAATAGTTTATAATTTTTTATTCTCATTTATTTCTATAATTTGTAGTTATTTTAGACATGATCCATTGAAGTCAAAACAAATTTCACTGTAATTATCTCAATGAGTGTTATTATATTAATAATACTTTTTTATATTTTTAAATATTTTAATTGCTTTAGATTTGGTCATGCCTTATGTGTTATTTTGATTTGTACTTGATTTAATGATAATGCAAGGAACTATCTCCTTAGTGTCATTGAATGATGCTTTTTCAAATTATTTGTTAGATTTATTGAAATGTTTTACCTTGATTTGGCCATATTATGAGAATACACTATTTGTACTCTTGTTCGAGATTTACTTCACTTTTATGTTGTTATACTACATTCATTTAACTTATCCCTTTTCAGGATCAATATATATTTGTTTAATTTTAAAAATAATTTTTTTTATTTACTCTTATATATTTTAGGAAATTTTAGACAGTTTAAAATGATAATGATCTTGATGAAACAAGCATCATTGAACTCATCCCGATAAGTCCAAATCATTCCAAATTTTTTTTTATTTTTTTAGATAGATTATTTTTGGTGATTCTTCATAGATTTTAAGACCTTTCAATTTGTACATAATTGGAAGATTGTTAATGTTACAGTTGGTCTTCTTCCTTTCTTGAAATATAATTTTTTCCATATAATTTATCTTACTTCTTTAGATGATTTTCTTTGATTTGGTTATATTATTATGTTTCCCCAAAACTCCCATTATATCACCCAAATATTTCTCTTATTTAATTTATTAAAGTCAAACACCTTATTATAATTTATTTGGATATATTACTATAAATATAGAATATTACATTGATTCATTTGTCTTATTTTTTATAATATATTTAATAATCAATTAAATAATTTTTTTAAATATTTTTTCTTATTTATTTTGTTAATTCATAGTAGTTTCAAATGAGGATAGATTAAGATAAAACAAATATTATTAGAGTCATCTCGATGAGATATATCTAATTGCATATATATATGTATATGTATATGTTATTAAATATTTTTAATATTAATTATTTAAGTAAATGTTTGATTTTATTTTGAATGTTTTATTATGTGAACCTTAATCTCTTGTAATTTGATCATTCAATTTCGTTCATTTGGTTAAATTACTTTGGATCAATTTATCTCTTTTTATCAAATTGTTAATTTTTATGCTTATTTATCTTTTAATTAACAATATCTCCAAACGAGATCCCATCAAGAAAAATAAAATATTGCTAGCCAACCTCAAAAAGCACTATTTAAAAAACATTCAATTTTATATATGTTATTTTAGTATAATATTTTCTAGTGTTTTTTACACTTTAGATGATATATCAATTCTTACATTATGTGATGATCGAGCATATCACACTATTTCTTCTTAGCATCTTATAATTGAACTATCCCTTGCTCTTTCCATCAATTTTTTTTCAATTTTGTCATATTATTAGGTATTTCTTTAATACTAAAGCAATAATTTATCCTTATTTATGCTTGTTAAAGTTAGTAATTCATAATAGTTTCGAATTATGGTCAAACAAGGTCAAACATTTCTCATTAGAAGTCATCTCAATGAGGTCTAACTAGTTAAATATTTAATTTTGTTAAAATATTTTATTTTCTTGTATGTTATGATAGTTGCGATATTTGTTTATTTTTAATCTCCTTAATATCTATTACTGCAACTTTCAATTACAATTTTTCTCTTAAAAACTTTCGCTATGTTAAACTAAATGTCCTCTACGGTCACCTTTATAGAAGTTTGATTTGGTTATGTTACATTAGTTAATTTTTCTCATTATTGCTTTAATAATTGTTAAAATAACGTTAAATTAATAATTTATTCTTATTTATACTTTTTTAATTTTTTAAATTTTTAATAATTCCAATCAAGTCTGGCCAAGGCAAAACAAATATTGTTAGACTCATCTCAAAAACCTCTACAAAATTAAATGTGTTTTTCTATATTTTTTAAATATTTTATTCATTTGATTATTTGCATGCTTATAAATACATTACGATTCATACATGACTTTGTAAACAGAGATATTTTTCTTGATCTCTTTATTATCTTGGAGAGAAATTTTCTTATATGATATGTCATTTTTAATTTTTTTTCATTTGGTTATATTAATAAGTAACACTAAATCTTATCACTTATGACATTTACATAATATTGATTTGGTTATGTTTTATTACTTTAATTGAAGTTATTTTTCTTTTGTTACAAATGTATTAAGTATAATAATAATAAATCTTCATTATTCATCCTGATTTACTTTAATAATTTTAAAAAATTCCAAACAATGTTTGATCGATATAAAGCATTCATTGTTCGACACATCTCGATAACACTAATTAACTAAATATTAATTTTTTCAATATTTTATTTTTGGTGTTAAGGGTTACTTTATGAGATATTTTATTTCATACTTGATTTAAAATAAAGGATGTTATGCTCAATTTTTGGTATTTTTTAAAGTCACTTTACTACATAATTTATCCCATTTCTTCAAATCATTTTCTTTGACTTGGTATATCACTATGAGACTCTATTTCTCCTCACATGTATATATTACAACACTTAATGTTTTTCATATTAATATGCTTTAATTTATCTTATTTCTACTTTAATTCTTATCAAGTCATTATTTAAATAAGAATTTAATAATATCTATGTTTATTTACTCTGGTAATTTACAATATTTTTAAATGAGACCTAATGCTGACTTTAAAAATGTCATTGGGCTAACAATGAAAAGAATTACCTAACTAAATATGTTTTTGATGTTTTAAACGTCATTTTCTTAGACTTTGGCATGCTTTACAAGATATTTTTAGTTTGTGCCAAATTTAAGATCAATAATTTTGCACATAACCTTGTTCACATCTTGGAGTACGACATTCTTCAATAATTGAAGTCATTTCCCCATCATTTTCTTATTCGTATGATTATATTACTAAGTAATTTTAAAATCTTCTATCATGTGACATTTATGTCCTAAGAAATTATCTTTTTCTTACAAAGCTATATCCAAATAAATCTTTATTTGTTTAATTTATAAATATTATATTTTTTTAAGATTTTTACATGTTTTATGAGATATTTTTGTTTGTAGCAAATTGATGTTTCAAAATAATGCACTTGATCTCCTTAGTATCTTGGAATGGAACTTTCCCATATAATAAAATAAATTTCTCCAAATGTTTCACGTGGGCCTAGTTATATTAGTATAGAACTCTAATTTACTTTTTATGTGACAATTACATCATTTGATTTTGCAGTATTATATTACTTTAATTTATCTTATTTAAGCTTTACTATATATGTATTTAATGTTAAAATAATATGATATTATTATTTATGTATATTTAAGTTTGTTATTCAAAGTAATTCGAATTATGGTCTAATGAATTAAGACAAATGTCATTAGACTCATCTTGATATGCTGTGTCAAATACAATATTTATTTGTTTTATGTTTTTAAATATTTTATTTCAATATGGGCTTTGAAATGCTTTACAAGTCATTTTTTGTCTATGCTTAACTTAACGATTGAGGATGTTAAGCTTGACCTCCCTGATATCATGGGCTGCAACTTTCCTAAATAAGTTTCTTATTTCTTCAAATCTCTTGCTTTGATTTGGTCATATTATTGTGAAATACTAAGTCTCCTCCCATGTATCCTTTACATTACTTTCGTTATACTTTATCACATTACATCAATTTACGCTACATCACATTTGATTTATATTTAGTTATTTTAAAAATTATGAATTTTTATTGATTATTTTTATTTTCTTTGGTAATAAGACAAACATTGATGGATACATCATTAAGGGATTTCTCTAATGAAATATTATTTTTTTTATATTTTCAAGCACTTTATTTTCTATAGATTTAGTACATTCTATGAGATATTTTTATTATTAGTTTATGTAATGACTAAGGATGTTGCAATCTATGTCTTAATTTCTTTAATTGTTTTACTTTGATTTATTTATATAACTATATGTTTCTAAAACTTCTATCATGTGAAATTTAGATCACTTTAGTTTGGTTAGATTATAAATCCAAATTTATCTAATTTTATATTTCTTAAAATTTCTATAAACATTAAAGTAATAATTTTTTATTATTTATGATTATTTAATTTGGTAATTCATAGTAGTTCCAAACATTGTTTGATCGAGTCGAAACAAATGTTGAGGGACTTGTCTCAACAAGCTATAAAAAATTAAACATTATTTTTTTATTTTTAGGATCTATACTTTCCAAGTTTTTTGCATGTCTTATAAGATGTTGAAATTGGTACCTGATTTGATGAACGAAGATTAAGCTCAATGTCTTTACAATCATTAGAATATTTGAATACAACTTCCAATATAAAACTTCTCATCTCTCTAATTTTTTCACTTTGATTTGATTACATGACAATGTAACCTAATTCTCCTCTTATATGGCTTTTATATTATTTTGATTTAGATTAATTACATTACTTCAATTTATTTCATTTAAAGTTGAATATATATTTGTTTTGTAATAAAAGAAAAATTTATTAATTTCTATGGATATTTATTTTAATGATTCACAGAAGTTCCAAATGAGTTCCAATCAATATGAATCAAAAGTCAGTAAACTCATCTCATAGAGTTATATCAATTTTTTAAAATTTTTTAAATGTTTTTCATACTAAACTTTTCATAAATTTTAAGAGGCATTATAATTCATACTTTACTTTAAAATCTAAGATGTTACACTTGATAACCTTAGTTTTTTGGAGTGCAATTTTTCCAAAATATTTAATTCATTTCTTCAAACTTTTTTCTTTACTTTTGTTATTTTACTAGGTAACTATAAACCTCAACACAAAGGGCTTTTATATTATTCCATTTTGATTCTACTGCATTGTCTAAATTCTCTCAATTTTTTTAATGTTTATTTATTTATTGTCAAAACAATAATCTATTATTATTTATTTATATCTAATTTGATAATTAAGTGTAGTTTCAAGTGAGGTTTGATTGAGATCAAGAAATGTACTTGTACATGTCTTAATAACCACTACCTATATAATTTTACTTACTATATTTTTAAATTTTTTATTATTTTTGCTAGCTTTACGAGGATTTTAAATCATATCTCTTTTATAAATGAGGAAGTTACTCTCGATCTTCCAAGTATCATGAAATGCAACTTTCACATACACTTTTTTCATTTCTTCAAAGGTTTCACATTAATTTGGTTATATTCCTGTGTAGCCGAAAACATTTTTTCTTGCAGCCTTTATGTTGTGTTGTTTAGGTTATATTAAATTGCTTCAACTTATCTCAGGCTTGCTTTAATAAATATTAAGTTAATTTTAACATAGAAACTTATTATTATTTATGCTTATTTACATAAGTAAATTGTGTTATTGTTAATCAAGGTCCAATTGAGACAAATGAATGCAATAGTACCCTGGACAAAATCTATGTAATTAATTTTTTTATTATTTTTTAATTTTTTTTATTTTCTAAGTTTTTATCATGCTTTATCATGTATTTTAATTTCTACCAATTTTTAAAATCTATAAGGACACACTTAATCCTCTTATTATCTCGAATTGCAACTTTACCATTAAAATAATCTCAATTCCTTAAATTTTACAAATTGAGTTTTTTTATATTACTATGAAATTATACCTCTCTTCTCATGAGATGTTTACATCATTTTAATTTCAATGTATCACATTGTTATATCATTGTTTTTTTATTTAGTAGTACGACTCAATATAATTAAAAATGATACGTAATTAAGATAAAACAAACTTCGTTCAACTCCTCTAGACAAGCTCTATTTAATTCAATGTTCTATTTAATATTTTTTAAATTATTTTAATTTTTTATGACTTTGGTATGATTTTCATGATATTTCAATTTATAACTAACCATACTATGAACATTTCTACACTCAATCTATTTAGTACCTTACAATAAACCTTTACAATAAATTTTATCTTATTTCTGTAAAAGTATAGCCTTGGTTTTGCTTTATTGCTTTGTAACTCCAAATCTTCTAACTTGTCTCCTTTATAATGCTTTGATTTTTTAATATTACATTGCTCAAATTAATATCTTTTCATCTTCAACATATTCATTCATAAAATTAAAATAATAGTTTATTATTATTTATTTCTTGTTTATTTTCGTAACTTCTAGCAATTCTAAAAGACATCCCTTAAGATAAAAAAGTAAATGTAGGACTCGTGCTGCTAAGCTCATTCATATTAAATTTCTATTTTTATGTTTTAAAAAATCTTTATTTTTTGTTATTCGAATATTTTTTTGAGATATTTTTATTGATACAATATTTCATATTTAATAATTTTACACTTAGTTGTTTTGCAATCTTAGAACACAAATTTTGTGTAAAATTAGTTGACTTTTTCAATTGTTTTGCTTTAATTTTCTTATTTTGCGAGCATACTTTAATGCTCCTCTTGTGTGACGTTTATATTATATTTATTTAGTTATATAACATTGTATCAATTTATGTCATTTATTTAAAATTTTGGAAATGATTTTGTAATTTTACAAGGACACATTAACTCTCCTCTTAAGTAACCTTTATATTGAATTAATTTTGTTTTATAACATTGTATTAGTTTATCTCATTTTTCACAAATCTTTTTCATTGATTTTATTATTTTATGAGGTTACTTTAATTTTGAACTTGAGTGAATTTATGTTGTATTGTTTTGGTTATATAAAATTGCATCAACTTATCTTGTTTCATATTTATTATATATTTACAAGAAATTACTAAATAGTTATTTTGTACTTGTATTATTTTGGTAATTCTAAATGATTCCAAATGTGCTCTATCTTAAAGATTGTTAGACTAATGTCAAGAAGGTTTATCCAATTAAATATTCATTTCTATATTTTTTTTAACTATTTTATTTTTTATTGTTGTGACATGATTTACAAGAGATCTCAATTCGTATCATATTTCATCATTCAGGATGTGATAATTGAATTCCTTAATATCACAAAAAAGAAATTTTTTTGTACAATTTATCTCATTTATTAAATTTTCTCTCTTAAATTTCCATCAATTGCTATGAAATTCTTATTCTCCTCTTGTGAGAGCTTTTCATTAGTTTAACTTTGTGGTACATACAATTTCAATTTATCTTATTTACCAAAAATTTAAAGATATTTAATTATTATTAATGCTTATTTATTTTTTTAATTCATAGTAATCCAAATGAAGCAAGATAAAGATAAAAAAAATCTCTTTGGATTAATCATGGCAAGTTCGATCTAATTAAATATGCATTTCTGTAATTTTAAATATTTCAATTTTTATGTTCATGGAACACTTAACAAGGAATTTCTTCTCATATATAATTTAATAATAAAAAATATTATACTTAATCATCTAAGTAACTTACAGTCCAACAATCTTGTGTCATTTTTCCCAATTTTTTAAATCTTTAATTCTCATTTGTTTACATTAGTATGAATATCTAATTCTTCTATCGTGATACATTTACGTCACATCATTAGGCACTATTATACAACTTAAATTTATCTTAATTTAGATTTAAAATATGTTTATGTAATATAAAAAATTTAATTTATTACTATTAATCCTTATTTATTCCTATAATTCACAATAAATATAAAAGCAATTTGTTTTAGAAGAAACAAATGCCATTGGACCCCTCTCAAAGAGTTCTATCAAACTTTATATTATTTTTTAATTTATATTTATTTAATTTCTATATTATTGGCATATTTTATGAGTCATTTTGACTTCTCGATTAATGATCTTACGCTCCATCTGCTTTGTAACATGAAATACAGCTTTAATTCATAGTTTATGTGATTAATTCAAAGTTTTTGCTTTAATTCAGCTATACTATTTTGAAAGTGTAGATCCCCAAAAGTGTTCCCTTTAAATGGCTTTGATTTTGTTTTACATTTCCTTAATTTCTCTTTTTTGAGATCAATTTTTATTTTCCTAATTTTGAAATAATAATTTTTATTTTTTATGCTTATTTACTACAATAATTCATAGTTATTCTAAACATGGCTCAATCAAGATGAAACAAATACCATTGGACATCTCTCAGCAAGCTTTATCTATTCTAATATTTATTTTTATATTCTAAAATATTTCATTTTGTAGTATTTTGCTAAATTTTTTATTGAATTTTGATTTGTATTTTATTTGGCAATTAAGGATGCTACACCAAGTTTTCATATTATTTTGAAATTAAATGTTTTTGTAAATTTATCTAAAGTTTTTAAATATTTTTCTTTGATTTGCCTATATAACTTTGGAATAATAAATCTCCTTTAGTTTGCCCAATATGTCACTTTGATCATGTTACTTACATTACTTCAATTTATCAAATTTTCATTTTTTTTATAGATTTACCTAATTAAAAAACAATTATTATTATTTATGATTATTTAATTACATAATAACCAATAATTCCAAACTAATATTGATTAGAATAGAACAATCATTATTGGAGTCATCTTTATGAGCTGTGTCTAATTAAATATTGTGTTTTACAATCTTAAATATTTTATTTTAATGGAGTTTGGTAGACTTTACTAGGTACAACAATTAGTATGGATTTTAATTCTGTCATTGTATCTAAATTAACCAAATGTTTTGTTTTTGTTTGCTTACATTACAATTCACTCTAACTATCCCTATGTGTCACCTTTACATTGCTTGATTAAGTTTTAGAAATTAATATTTTTTTGTATAGAGCTTTATTTAGTGAGTCCAATGATATTTTTTTTCCTTGAAATAATGTAATATATGCAAATCAAAGTTATTTAAAGGTCACAAGAGTTAAGATTTATAGTTACATAATGATAAAACAAAAAGATAAAAACATTTGAAGAAAATAAAATAAATTACATAAGCAATTTGAATACTTAGATATCAAGGACATAAAGCATTAAATCTTGAATCACCAAGTTAGGATTGAGTCAAATTTCTAATAAAGCATAAAAAACCATAGAAAAGAATTTTTTTAATAAAACAAAATTGAATATTTAATTTGATAAAACAAGTTCAAATTTGTCTAACAAATTTTGTTTCATCTGAAAAAAAAGTTGTTTGGATTTAGTAAGATTAACAAATATAAAATGGTACAAAAATAATAAATTATAGTATTAATATTAACTTAATGTATATTAAAGCTAAAAGATGAGTATAATCTATCCAAATGAAAGCTATGTAGATGTCACATGAAAAAAGGTTTAAACTTATATAGTAACATAACTAAATCAAAAAGAACAATTTGTAAAAATGAGAAATTATACTTTACTCCATGTTTCCAAGGAGATCGAGTAGAGCATCCATGATCATCAAATTAGGTATGAAAAGAAATGTCACATAAAACATACCAATATTTTGAAAGAGAAGTAATAAAAAATATATAAATAAATATTTTTTAGATAGCTCTCATCAAGACGAGTCGAATAAAATCTTCCTCCCCTTAATCAGACCATATTTTTAATTATTATGAATTACAAAAATAAATAAGCTCAAATAATGTTAGATTGCTATTTTTATATTAAAATAAATATACTCTAAAGGACAATGAGAAAAATAAAGCAATAAAAGGTGATGAAATAAAAGAAAAAATTTATTAAATGAGATAAATTTTATAAGAAGTTGCATTTGAAGATAAAAAAGAGCTCGAGCTATCCTCAAACATTAAATCAGTTAGAAATTTGAATGCCTTGTAAAATAAGGCAAAACTACAAAGAAGAAAATATTGTCAAATATAGAAATGAAAATTTAAATTGATGGATCTATTTGAGTAGATCTAATGACATTTTTATTAACTTTGTTAGGCCTCATCTGGAATTGCAGTTATTACTAAAGTAAATAAGCTGAAATAAAAACAAACTATTATTTTGTTATTAAGTAAATGTATATTGAAATAAAAAATGAGATAATTTGAACAAAGTTAGCAAAACAAAATCAATGTTATGTAAGGGTCACATGAGAGGAGAATTAGAGATAAATCATAACATAATCAAATCATAGTGAAGTAGTTTTAAAAATAAGATAAATTATATAGGTGTTAATTGACAATGTAATATGGAGATGAAGTGTAACATCCCAAATCATCAAATTTGGTAAGGATAAAAATGCCTACTAAAGAAATCAAAAACCCTAAAAAGTAAAATATTTTAAAGTATAGAAATAAATATTTATTCAAATAGATCTTAATGATACTACTCCAACAACATTTGTACTACCTCAATCATTGACAATTACCACAAAGTATAAAGATAATTAAGCATAATAACAACAAATTTTGTTTTAAATATTAAGTAAATTATCAAAGTTAAAATGAAATTAATTGAAATAGCATAATATAAGTAAGTCATGGTGAAGTAAATGTCATAAAAGATGAAATTAGGAGATGCATGGCATAATTATTAGCTCATATAAAAAGCTTTGAAAATATTAGACAGATTATTTCAACAAATGGCCTTCCGAGATAGTAAGATGATTGAATGAAAATTTCTTTTTCATAAAATAATTTTTAGTCAAATGATCATGGTTTTATCTCAATTAGTCCATCTTTAGAATTATTATTAATTATAAAAACTAATAAGATAAATAATAAAAAAATTAATATATTAATACTAAGTATTTATTAAGGTTGAATGAAATAAATTAAAATAAAATAATATAAAAAATAAATAATATTATTTAAAAAAGTGATATCTATTATGTGAGAAACTTACATTCGGAGATGCTAAGGAGGTTATATGTAAAATACATGATATTCAACTTAGGTGTGAACAAAAATACCTTATAAAAAATGCCAAATTCATAGTAAATAAAATATACAAAAAGAACTTAAAATTATTTAATTAATTGCATCGAAGTGTTTGAGATGATCTAATTATTATAATTTCCTCTTAGCCGAACCTCACACATTTTTGCTATGATTTACTAAAATTAATAAGGATAAATAATTATAATAATTCTTTATAATAAGTAAATATATATTAATGTTAAAAATTTTCAAATTGAAGGCAATGTAATTTAAAAGCAACATGAGAGGCGATTTTGAGTTAAATAGTGATATAAATAAATAAAAGAAAAAACTTTTAAGGAATGAGATAAACTATATAGAGAAGTAAATCTTCAAAACACTATTGAGCTTGTGTATAATATCTTTGATTTTTAGCCAACGTACTAATTAAAATCACTCATAAAACATGCAAAAATTTAGAAGATAATGAAAATAAATATCTAAAATTAAATTCAAAATAATCCTCTTGGTGGTGTTGTTCTTTACTCAAAATCATCTTTTTTGGATTTGACGTTTACTCTTTTGTATGTTCCCCCATGAACATAAACATATGTTATCCAAAATTTTACAATTGACTCAACCAACTTTATTATAGATTTTAGGTTTAGTTATAGTCAATCAAAGTAATATGGGTAGGGTTAAACACCATGACATTAGTGGTGATGTACAACATATATCTAACATGAATCAAGGTGCCCAAGATAATATCATTTTTTCTTCTCACTATATTATCTTCTTTTGCCTCTTTTTTTCTTTCTGGTTTTTTTTTCTAATTTATAGCGTTGAAATACTCAAAAAACTATACATGTGGAATTGTATTCATTTTTATATGCCAAATAATCATAGAGTACTATATTTAAATAAGAACATTTGTAAAAAGCAATTATGCCTTCCAATGGCATGTCACCTAACATTCCATTATAAAAATAAAAGGAACTTTAATAACCCACTTATATCAATATTTTTTAGTTTGACTAGTTAATGTTGCCAAGATTCCTCTTCTATTATTTCACCACTCAATTTATTTAATCTTCTCATTCTCTAGAACATTTAACATGAATATTTGTTAATAACAATTCAATTTGCATTATAAATGTACATCCCAAAAGCTATGTTTACGAGAATGCCTTCTTTTGGTATGTTGTCATGTTATTATATAATATGATCAACATTATCATATAATATAATAAGAGCTTTACAACGGTTAGATCATTGAGTTGCAATACTCTTACCAATTCAATATAAGTATCACACTAGTATAAGCTAACAATATTAATGGCTTATATTGGGGACAATATAAATGATCAAAGTAAACTTGTTTATCAAATAATTGTAATAATCTATATATTATTTCATATTATAAAAATAGGAGTTAGTTATTTCCTAATTTCAAATAGTACAAAAGGATATTGCATTTCATCTATACAATTCATTCCTAATGGTAATCAAACAACCAATCATGGAACAAATGTTTATTGAGCTATAAAAAACCATATTGTACAAGCTCTTCCCACTTTTTAGAACATTTTGATCTATCATTCAACAAGTAGTACATACCTCAATCATACAAGTCCATCAGTACTTTCATACTTGTATGATAGATAATAAGTTTATATGCTAAAATTACAAAATCATACAAGTATGAAATGCTAATTGCACTAATATGATTTTAAGGAACCTCCATTTTTACACATTTCATGAAAGCATTGCAATGCTTAAGTCATGGTTTTGTAAGTATGATCTTGTTGACCATCAAATACGATAATTTTATCTGAAAGTTAAAATAGGATCAAACCACCATTGACCCTCATTCTAGCTCATAGGTAGCTATTAGTTATGGAGAAAGCTTGTGTAGGATCATTACCTTGACGGGCAGCTCCTACAAAAAAGAAAAAAATCATAAGCTCAGTCATTCCTTTCTTAATATCCTTTTTTCCATAAAAGATGGCATGATCTTTCTTCCTCAATAGCCATCTCCTCCCTCTCATCCCATCTTACTCTCTCTCTGTCCTTATGGTTTCTTCAAAAGAGAAATTCACTCTTGGGTAAGGGAAAAGATTATCCTCTTATTAAATAAAAGCATTAAAAAATGAACTTTTTTTATCAATAATAGCATTACCAATTTACAAAAATTGTGATTTCCCTCATAAAATTACAATCCGCACATTAGAACATTCTCGTTAAGAGATATTTATAATTGTATGCTGAAATATAAATTTGTCCCTCCACTATTTTAACACATTTTTTTAGCTAATTCCAATTCAATTCATTTATGCATTTTAGATTTGCATCACTTCTAATTTTTTTTATAGAACATGCTTTGAGGGATTGCAATGCTTTTATTAGGTATTTGACATCACAATTTCTACCAATAATGGCTTATTTTAATGAGTTGATGACTAACTACATCTAACTACAATAGTGCATTGCTACAATATATTTATTCGGAGCGTCAGCTTCATTGAATGTGCCACTTAACCAAAATAAGAAAAGTTTGTGTAGACTGACACAGAGATGCCAATACTTTATGACATGTATTTTCTAACTCTAATTATGTGGGATCACCACTTAATTTTTTATTATAATGACAAATTAGAATGGTTACTTATGATAGCAAATGTTCATATTTTAAACACATTTTAATTACTATAACATTATGTCAACATAACAGGATAAAGTTTTGAGAATGCATTACTTTAATGCATTATGTGTGTCAAATCAGATGTATGGTTGTGGAATTATCAAAATAATTTGTTCTAGAAGTTTGATGTAGCTCTTGGATCTAATGTTGATGTTTGAAAATGCATTAAAATTAATTGTTCTAACATTGAAGAGACATACTAGACTAAAGTTGTAGGTTCCAAAATTATCATAATGCATGGCATAAAAAAGAGTTTTGGGAGCATATTTAGCCAATAGAATATCGAAGTGCAATTGTAATGACATGAAGTACACCTAGAGTGAACAACATAAGTTATGCTAGAGCATATCCAACCCAAAATCTAAAAGTGTCATCTTAGTACTGTTATAGCCAACACTTTTTGCCACATTGTTTCAATCTAGTGGACCAAACTGTGTCCTATTTTGTTAATTGTAATTTAAAATTCAAATTGAATATGTTTAAATTTTTAATATGGATAAAATAAAATTTTAATTTTTCAATATGAAATATGAGAATTTGAATTGTCGTTTAGTAGAAAGACTTGAGTTATATGACATAAGCCATGATATGACTAGGCTTCAAGCTTTAAAATTATCTTATAATTTTATTTATGTTTTTTTTATTATCACTTATCCTTATTATTTAGTATTGATTGAAAAATGATAACATATATAGTATTTCAAAAATTTTTAGTTAGTTGTTTCATCTTGATAAGAGAATTAAAAATGGAAAATGATTTTTTGCATATAGGAATATTTTAAGATAAAATAAATGAGAAAGAGGAATAGATATCAAAATATCTTTTGGCCATATCATAAATAGATTCCTAAATTTTGGTTGCTTGATATGACAAGCCAAAAAGGTGAAAACGAAGTGAGCTTTAACATCAATGGGTGAACCATGGCTTAAAGCAAGCAAACTAGTTTTTCTTAAAGACAATATGTGGTTTAAGGTGGTATGGACAAGGAAATTTAAGCCCCTAAGATGATTCTATTTGGGTATTACAAAATGCTGGCCATAATGGTGATTTGGTGGTGCTAACTATTGGAATACTAGGGTGGAAATTAAGATAAGCCATGAGAAACAAGAAGAAGGAAGAGGGTTCACATTTTCAATTAAAGAAAGAGCTATCCAAGGAGAAGAACTCTACATGACTTTTTTTTGGTAAGATGAACCTTTTGAACTTACAATAAATCTATCTATAATCTAATAATGATTAGAAAAATATTATCTTATTAAAATGGTATGTAGAACCTAGGGAATGGGATTTGGTTAATAGAAAATTCTTTTTGTTCCACTAACCTTATTTTTCAAAAATTCGAACCTATTATACCATTCACAAAAGTGTATTTTTTTAAGCATATAATGCTTGTTTATGCTAATTTTATTATGCAATTTGTTTAAACGAATTATGGAAGAATTTGTGAAATTAACTTAATTGTGATTGTAAGTCAAATTCATATTCATATGCTTGCATGTTTAGCTTTACTTATTGAACTAACAAAATGATGGATTTGGAATTATTATTTGTTGTTAAAAATACCTCATAATTGAGACATTAGCATGAAGTATGTCGATGTAAAAGCCTTGATGATAATTTAAATAACTTTTGCAATATAAAATGTTTTGCAAATGTCATAAAACTATTAAATCATAGTACAACAAATTCTAAGGTGTATGGGTCATAAAAGTAATACATGATTTCATCATTTTATTTTTATTTCTATGCAAAAGATTGGACTCCAATCTTATATGTAAATGTGTTTCCAAGTAGTAATCTATCAGAAATATAAATCTCAACCAAGCAAAAGAATTAATTATATTTCACTTCATGACATGATATAAATGTGTATATTTATAGAAAAAACATGTATAGAAGTATGCCACCTATTACATAAAAAATTAAAACTTATTTGATGATGAATAATGATATGAAACTTAGAACTATTGTCAATACAAGAGATCAAGCGTTATGGCCAATTATCTCTTACCGTAAGTTTTCTTTGAAATCATGGAACTAAGGCTTGACTAAGTCATGTGAGGCACAAGTTCAACCCTTGAAGAGAATCAAGATGGTTTCCATGGTATGTGTGTGTTGTGCCCTTTGTCTTTTGTTGGAATCTTTGGAGAGCTTCATTTAAGGCTTTATAGGACACTTGGTTAAGTAGAGATATGGATGGTAAAGTGCTAAGGCTATGGTTAGACTTGAAGGTTATATGGATAATCCCTAATGGAGCTTAAATTATATATTTGAGGTGCATTTATATAGCTATGTAAGAGAATCTTAGCCTTGAAATTATTGTTAAAGGCTTGGAATCAATTCATAAAAATGGAATCTATAAACAAATGTCTTAATGATGGGCTAAGTAAACACCATCGTTAAAGCTCTATGAATATTATAAACTAAGGTTCGGTTGGTGAAATTCCTTATTGAGGAATTAGAAGAAAGTAAAAGAGACTGAAATAAGACTTTGAAATGAAACAATGTCTTAACAAGGAAATAATATTGTAAAAATGTTGGATAGAACCATTTGTTCATTGTGTCCTTTGGATAAGAACATGACTAACCTTATTTAATCTCTTTGGGCATATGATAAGACCCTACATGAATATCATGGGGACAAGTGATGCCATAATAGAAGCATTATAATAGGTACGGTGACTCATGGTTTCCTTTGGGACATAATGGTCATTAAGAATACTTGGGTGAACATAGACATTATTGTAATGATAATAACCTATAAATGGAATGTAAGATAAAAATGAAAAGCACTATAAAGACTAAGGTTAACCTATATAGGAAATGGTCTTAAGAAAAATACGTGTATGAATAAACACAATAAAAATTGGTTATAATATTACAAAAAGATAAATTATGTTTTAGAAGAATCCTAATGACATTTAGTTAATAATGTCATTTGGTAAATGAAAATTAACTAAGGGTATAAAACCTAAATTGAGTTAGGGCTTGAGGAATCCTAGATAGTTACGGAATAGAGTTAGTAGGATGCTGCACCTTAAGGTCATTACTTTGATCAAGTGAGGTTCAAATATAGTGGACCCTTGATCGTGCATGCTCATTCATGAGATAAGTAAGTTAAGCTACTTCGTTTTATTGACATAGAGGAAGTTACATATGGTTGGTTGAACCCATGAGTTGAGTGCTAGATTGCATTATAAGATTTTATTGAATTGACTAAATTTGATCATAAAAGTTGTCCCACAAGGGAATTGTCACACATATGGAGAATCATGATATATCCTATATTTTGGAGGGGAGCACATATGGTTTTTGATGGCTTCTTGAACCATATGAGGTTGGCCGATGTGATCAATGCTCCTTTGTTAAGTGCTAGATCATCTTATGTGAAAGGTGTTTCAACACCTATCATGATTCTCGTTGATAAAAGAGTGCATTAGATCAGATAAGAAGTACTAAGCCACAATATAAGAAAAATAAATATATATATTATGTAGACATAGATTATGATGCCATGTCATAGTTCAAAAAATTCCATTTATTGGCATGATTAACTCAATTGTTAGAAAGAAACATCTTGGCTACTAAATAGTAGTTTTTTGTTATTGATCAAGAATTCCCTTTTGAGACGTATAACCTCATATATATTTGTCAGATTTGAGAGGAAAGTGTTCAATAGTTAAGAAGCTAGAGAATATCAAAATGAGTGCATCAGGTTGACAATTCACCAACTTTATTTCAGCATTAGTAGTGGTCGATTTGAAATTTTTTTCATCAATTATTTTTATTAGACATATGATGCAATTCGACTATTAAACTAAGCATGGTAGCTTCTTACTAAGTTTTTTATGAATAGTGTGAATGATAGCTTGTTTTATATCTCTATTGCTTTCGATTTAAAATTCTCACATTTAAGATGGTATGATTTTACTCAAGTATGTCTGTAAAGCATAATTAGAGATAACTAAGATTTGGCAAATCATCCTGTTATGTTGCTAGTATTTTGTAAGTAGTATGTGATCTGCATAATATTATGATGAATATCATATCATACAAGATAACTGCATGTGAAGTAAAAAAAATCTATCATCATATTAGAAATAATCATGTAAGGTAATGCTTCATATCATACAAGATAACTGCATGTGAAGTAAAAAAAATCTATCATCATATTAGAAATAATCATGTAAGGTAATGCTTCATACCTAGTACAATATATTAATGTATGAGATTTGAACTTTGTCTAATCAACCAATAGCTTCGTTGTTATTGGATTGTTAAATACTATTTGATAGCTCTCAAAGATTGCTCATTTGACCTTTTTCTATTTTAAGGAATACTATATGACCCATCTTGATGATTAACTACCATAGGTTCTTGTTATTACTAAAAAAAATACCAAGGATCAACAAAAATCCTTTATTTTATAATAATGATTTATCGCACACAATGTGAGAAATGGATTCCATTATTTGTCTTTTGTGATTGCATATAATTTGAACATAACCAACCTACCCATTGTGATTATTCACAAAACCATCAACATTTAGCTTATGCATTATATGTGGATAACACCAATTCACAACTTCATAGCTTTTATAACTTATAATTGAATATGGCACAAAACAAAGGTGAGATGTTTGATGATTCTCCTAAGATGTTTGTGTGGTAGCAATGTAGGTAATTGTGTTTCAATATCACACCATAGATTAAGGTGTTTATAGGTAGATCAAGTCCTCATGGATATTTCGGTTATTAGCATACCATCTATCCTATAAAAAATAAGAAGATACATTGGAAGGCCTTCTCTTCAAGAAATGTCAATTTTTCATTCTACACACTAATGCGATATTTTGTAGATAATTCTCGTTATTTTACTTGTTTAGTTTGAAGAGTATTGGCAATGATAGAATATGCCATTTTTTATTCAACATATAATGGCATAGCCCATTGAGCCATCATTAGAGTTCGTTGAGCTCTTTGAATCCTTCTGAAGGTTAAACTTTTTTAAGAACTCTAAGAATTTTAGAAGAATATTAAAACTTCAAAAAATGGAAATGACAGCTTAAATGCACCTTTAAAAATCAAAATATTCTACTTTGAATTCAGTATTATTATTTTTCTACTGGTTGATTTCCAGGCTAATCGACTGCTAAAGTTTCCATTACTTGTGAGTTTCCAAACGATAATTTCATTTTGTTAAAGATTTTAGTTTGTTTTAAAATTAACTCAAATTTTTTTAATTCCTACAAGGTGCCAAATATTTTTCCTTACTTTTTTGGACTGTAGTGAATTGTTTGTTGGCAATATCTAATTGTGCTTCACTCAGAATGTAGACTTAGCAAGTTCATGTTTTCTTCTATTTGAATGCAAACATTTCATAAAAAGTAAATATTTTTAATACTTAATCACATATACATGATAGGTCAATAAAAATTTTCTAGTAAGATAAGACCATTAAATATGATAGCAATGAAAATAAATCATATAGTAATACCTTTTTAATATGACTATCTAGTATATTACTTTGTTAAGGAAAATTTTTGTAATAAAGCAGCATGATGTCGAGCCCACTGTGAAGAATTGTGAAAATCGTAAACTTTAATAATCTTAAATGTACTACAACAAAAAAATCCCTTTCTTGAAGCCATTTAAAAAATTTTCTTTCGAAAATAATTGTTAACTTTGAAAAAATTTAGCTAGTGATCATTAGGAAAACATAAGCAAAAGCTTTTCACATTGTTCAATTCAAGCTCAACTCAACATGTTAAAAAATGAAATACATTTTACAAAAGCCAGTTGCACAAAAATTTTACACATTTGCCAAAACGATTCTGTACACCTAGACAAAAACACCATAGAAAGCAGCACATTGAATCCTTTAACACTAGTGGAAACTATGATATAAATTATTAGAACAAAAGGCATTAAAATATTTTGGCCAAAAAACAAAAAAAATGATGGCCAAAAAAAATTGCAACTAGCTAAAGGATTGAAAGAAAAAGAAAATAGAAAGTCCCTACAATGGGATAAAGAAATCTCTTATAACTCTTAATTATAATGTTCTATGAGAAAAACAAATTTAAGTAATGGGCTCACTAAAATTTCTATAAAGTAATTCAAGATAGATATGAAAATTAGCTTATAGTACTCTCCTGTAGCTCCAAAATATCCTCAAATACAAATAATCATTTTTTCAAAATCCAATCAAATTAGTCATCACACACTAATCATTGCCTAATTTAAGGATGTACATTTATGATTCTAACATATGCCCATCATCTAACTACTAATTAATTATGACTTGTATTCTTCACATACTAAAAAATATTCATATCTACCATAACATCACACATATATGAAGAAAAGGACAATCCAAATCAGAACTTTCATCTCTTAAATTTTCATTGGCTCATACAAAACCATAAGAATTATTGGATGTATTCAAAGCCATTAACATGTACTACTCTCACTATAAGTAAAGCGTCACTTGTATACAATATTGGAATCATACTTGTAAGTGCCAGCAACTTTGCTTAATGCCTATGCCACAAGTATCATGTCACAAAAAACTGTCATACAGTTATGATATGTGGTACATATATGATAAGTCAAATTGCAAAACATACATAAGCACTTAGTACAAATACCTTTTTAATTTCTACCAATGAATTGATCATAAAAGTATGACAAGGATATTGAATTTTATCTTGCATGATGGTTCTCTACATCTACTTACCCCCTTGGAGAAATACAACAACATTTATATGGTGTGGATGTCGCACATGTATACATCAAATTAAATAAAGTTTTTATAGAATCAACTATGTTTGACACTTTGTCTAACCTCGTGGCAAACAACTCATATTGTGTAATTATTCCATAATACATGTAAAATTTGTATATTTTTTAATATTTAACTTTTTTCATCAAAGTATTCATTCTCACTTGATTGCATAGTGCAAACCAAAGTACTCTTAGTTTTAAAATATTCTGGGGCAACTTCATGTGTAAATAAGTCTAGATAAGTTCTGTGCTTTTAGACTATAACAATATAAGTGGAAAAATGACTTTAAAACAATTAAAATTTAGAGTCATCCTTATCATCACCTATTGTCTCATGCAAAATTTTTTATTACATTTAAAAATCTAGTTAAAGATTTTTCTATTCTCTTAGAGGCTTTGCTCATTTCATGAAATATAACATTCATACCTTATTTGATGCTGAATGATGTTATGTTTGATCTTCTTAGCATTTTTGAATAAAGTTTTCACAAACTATTTATCACATTTATTCAAATGCTTTGTTCTTCGTTTCTTATATTTCTATGAAACTCTTATTCTTCTATCATGTGAACATTACATCACTTTGATTTTGTTATTTTAATTTTTTTAATCTATTTAACTTCAATCATATAAATATATATACATATGCACATATTTACTTAATATCAAAATACAATGTATTATTTTTTTTTTAAATTAATTTTGTAATTCAATATAATTCCAAATAAAGTATATTGGTGAGGAAGCAAACATCGTTTCATTGATCTTAGGGAGCTCTATCTAATAACATAAACATTTTTTCCACTTCAAATTGTTTACTTTTTATTGTTTTAAGCATTTTTAATTCTTGCATGACCTGCAGATTGGGATTATCACACTTGTGTTGGTCCTTTATCCATAATCCCTAAGTTTTGTACCACGAATTACTTCATTACTTACAATTTGTTTTTGTTTGGGTCTCTTAGTACTAAACTATAATTCTCTTATCATGTGATCATTACATCTATTTGATTTGGCTATATTACAATACCTCAATTTATCTTATTTTTTTTTTATCATTTATTTTATTAATATAAAAAATGGTATTTTTCATTATTTATCCATACTTAATTTGTAATTTATTGAAATTTAAAATGAGGATCACTTGAAATGAAACAAAACCTATAAAACTTAGCTATTTGAGCTTTATAAAATTAAATATCCATTTTTAATTTTTTTTAATTTTATTTTCTTTGATTTTAATACTCTCTTTGAGACATTTTTTCCCTCTTCATTTCACAATTAATATTTGATTGCCTTAATGACTTGGAGTTTAATTTCCTCACATAATTTTTCTAATTTGTTCAATTTTTTTTTTATTTTTAGGTTATATTATTATATAAATAACATTGTCATCCTCAATGACCATTTCATGTCTTCTATTTTGTTACATTACATTACCTTAATTTGTTAATTTAAACTTTAATATATATCTGTTTAATATTAAAATAATAATTTGTTATAATTACTGCTTATTTATGTGGTAAATTATAGTAACTTTTTATGGAGATTGAACAAACATTATTAGACTTTTCTTGACTACTTCTATCCAAGTAAAAATTTACCTTATTATATTTCTTTGATTTTTATTTTCAATAATTTTTGTGTGCATTTTCATTCGTACATAACTTGATAATCAAGGAAGATGCTTTGAATCTCTTTAGTATGATCGAAAATAATTTTCTTGAGCAATTTATCTCAATTGTTCAAACTTTTTATTTGATTTAGTTATATTACTATGTAACCCTAAATTGATTATACAATGAGCATTACAAAGCTTTGATTTGGTTATTACATTGTTTCAATTTATCTCATTTAAACTTTAATCTATATCTTCTTAATGTTATAATAATTATATATTTTTATTTTCATTTATTTGCAATTATAATGTTTTAAAATTCCAAAAGTGTTTCAATGGAGACAAAACAAACACCTTGGACATGTCTTCATGAGCTTTGCCAAGTTAAAAATCTTTTTTAAATTTTTAAATATTTTTTCTATAGATTTTGAACACTTTATGAGTCATTTTGATTCTTATATAATTTTATGATTAATATTTTTAAACTTGATCACCTTAGTTGGTTGGATTGCAACTTTCTCTAGAAAATTGTCATTTTAAGAATTTTTTCCTTTCATTTGGTTATATTAGTAAGAACCTCTAATTTTCCCATACTGTGAGCTATACATCACATTGATAACTTTACATTATATTTAATAAAATTTATCACTTCTCAAATTTAATATATATTTCCTTAATATTATTGTTGTTATTATTTAAACTTATTTACATTGGTAATTCATGAAAATTCAAAAGAAAGTCCTATTGGTATCAAAAAAATATCTTTGGACTGAAAGCATCTATCAAATTAAAAATTTAATTTCATATTTTTGTTTACTATATTTTCTATGATTTTAAATTGGTAAACGAGACAATTTGACTCATCCTTGATATAATAAATTAGGATGTTAAACTTGATGTCCTTAATTTCTACAAATGGAATTTCTTGCATAATTTAATTTTTAATTTTTAAGATTTTTCTACTTTAAATTGGTGGTATTATTTTGTAACTCTAAATATTCTTTCATGTGACTTTTACATGGCTTTTATTTTTTCATATTAAATTGCTAAATTTATATCTTTTTCGCATTAATGTTTATTTATTTAATTTTAAAACAATAATTTTTATTTTTTATACTCATTTGTTCTAATAATATTTAGTAATTCTAGACAAGATCCATTCAAGTTGAAACAAACTTCACTAGACATATCTCGATTAGTATTATTCAACTAAAAAATATTTTTATATCTTAAAATATTTTAGTTGCCTAACATTTTGTCATGCCTTATGTGTTATTTGGATTTGTACTAGATTTAATGATTGATAGTGCCAAGAACAATCTCCTTAGTGTCTTTGAATGAAGCCTTTCCATATTTTTTATTAGATTTATTCAAATGTTTTACTTTAATTTGGCAATATTACTACAAACTCTAGTTGTACTCTTGTTTGAGATTTACATCACTTTGTTAAGGTTTTATTACATTCACTCAACTTATCTCTTTTTAGAATTAATATTTATATTTGTTTAACTTTAAAATAATAATTTATTATTTTTATTCTTATTATTTTTTGGAAATTTAAAAAAAATTTAAAATTATATTTGATCTTGAAGTGATAAGAACCTTTCAACTCATCTCGATAAGTCCATATCAAATGCAAATTTATTTTTTAATTTTTTTTAAATAGTTTATTTTTGTGGTTCTTCATATTTTTTAAGACTTTTTAATTCATACATAATTTGAAGATTGTGAATGTTACACTTGATCTTTTTCCTTTCTTGAATTATAATTTTCATCAAATTAATCTTATTTCTTTTGATATTTTTCTTTGATTTGGTTATATTATTTTGTTATCACAAATCTCCAATTATATGACCTATACATTTCTCTTATTTAATCTATTGCATTATCTCACTTTATCTATTTTTATATGAATTTATTAAATATTAATATAATTAATTTTAATTATTTATGCCTATTTAATTTGGTATTTTTAGTAATTCTAAACATTGTCAAATCATGAAAAAATAAAGATATTTTTCTCTTCTCAATGAGCTCCATCAAAATTAATATTAATTTATTTATTTCTAAATTTTTTATTTTCAAGGGCTATGTTAAGACTTTTGAGAAATTTTGATTTGCATCTTATTTTTTAATAGATGATATTAGAATAAACCACCTTATTATAATTGATTTGTTTATATAATAATAAATATAGAATACTACATTGATTCAATTGATCTCAATTTTTTATAATAAATTTAGAAAAAATTTAAATAATTATTTTTATTACTATTTTGCTTATTTATTTTTTTAATTCATAGTAGTTTCAAATGAGGATTGATTAAGACAACACAAATATTATTACAGTCATCTCAATGAGGTATATATAATTATTACTTTTGACAAATTATTATTATTTATGCCTATTTATCTTTTAATTAACAGTAATTCCAAACGACAACCCATCAAAACAAAACAAACATAGTTAGCTTTGCCTCAATAAGCACAATTTCATAAAATATTTATTTTTACATATATTTTTAAATATAATATTTTATAATGTTTTTTTACACTTTAGATGATATTTCAATTGATGCATGATGTGATGATCATGGACATTACACTTGTTCTCCTCAGCATTTTATAATTGAACTTTCCCTTGCTCTTTTCATTGATTGTTTTGTCAATTTCGTTGTATTATTAGATATTTTTTAACATTAAAGAGATAATTTATCATTAATTATGCTTGTTTAAATTAGTAATTCATAATAGTTTTGAATTAGGGTCGAACGAGAACAAACAATTCGCATTGGAAGTCATCTCAATAAGCTATATCCAATTAAATATTTAATTATATTTTTTTAAAATATTTTATTTTTTTTACTCTAATGACATTTGTGATATTTCTTTATTTTTAAGCTCCTTAGTATCTATTACTGTAACTTTCAATTAAAATTTTCCTCTTAAAACCTTTCGATATGTTAAACTAAATGTCCTCTAAGGCCACCTTTATAGAGGTTTGGTTTTGCTATGTTTCATTGCTTAATGTTTTCTCATTATTTATCTAATAAATATTTAATTAATAAATAAATAGTTTATTATTATTTATACTTTTTAAATTTATTTTATTTTTAATAATTCCAAAACAAGTCTAGCCAAGGCAAACCAAATATTGTTAGACTCATCTGAACAATCTCTATCAAATTAAATGTGTCATTCTATATTTCCCCTGACCTACCATAGAGTTTGATGTTACCACCTTCCTTGGGAGTTGAGTTCTTCCTCAACTCAAAGAGCTGTTCTACTAACGCCATAGCCACTGCAAGGTCTTGAACACCTATGTTTTCTCCCAAAGGTGCACAAAAAGAGGGGGGTCTAATAAGGAGCTGTGTATCTTTTTCTCTTAAAGGTGTACAAAAAAGTGGGGGGTACTTTTTTAAAATTTAATTCGTTGGGTTATTTACATACTTTATAATACATTTTATTCATACATGTCTTTTTAAATAGAGATATTATTCTTCATCTCTTTTTATTACCATGTAGAGCAACCCTCTTATATAATATATGTTATTTCAATTGTTTTTTCGTTTGATTATATTCTAAGTAACTCTAAATATTATCACAAGTGACATTTACATCACTAAAATTCCATTATATTCTATTACTTCAATTGATGTTTTTTAACTTTTGTTACAAATTTATTAAGTATAATAATAATAAATCATTATTATTCATCCTTATTTACTTTAGTAATTTGAAAAAATTCCAAACAATGTTTGGTTGATATAAAGCATTTATTGTTCAACTCATCTCAATGACCCAAATTAATTTAATATTTATTTTTTTAATAATTTTTTAAGGTTTAGGCTTATGTTAGGAGACATTTTTGGTTATATTACTATAAGACTCTTTTTCTCCTCACGTGTATGCATTACATCACTTGCTTTTTTCATATTATAATGCTTTAATTTATCTTATTTCAATTTTAATACTTATCAAGTCAATATTAAAATAAGAATTTATTATTATCTATATTTGTTTACTTTGGTAATTTAAAATATTTCCAAATGAGGTCCAATGTAGACATAAAAGATATCACTAGACTAATAATAGCAAGGCTTACCAACTTAAATAGGCTTTTGATGTTTTTAAATGTCATTTTATTAGATTTTAGCATTCTTTACGAGATATTATAATATGTGCCTAATTTGATGATCAATAATTTTGCACTTAACTTGTTCACATCTTGGAGTATAGCTTTCCTCAATAAGTTAAGTCATTTCTTCATCGTTTTCTCTTTCGTATAATTATATTACTATGTAATTTTAAAATCTTCAATCATGTGACATTTATGTCCCAAGAAATTTAATTTTTCTCAACAAGGCATATCAAAATTAAACCTTCATTTGTTTAATTTATAAATATTATATTATTTAAAGTTTTTTGTTTGTTTAATGAGATATTTTTGTTTTTGACAAATTTTATGATTCAAGATCACATGATCTCTTTAGTATCTTGGAATGGAACTTTCCCATATAATAAATCAAATTTCTTCAAATTTTTCACTTGGGCCTAGTTATATTAGTAAAGGGCTCCGAATACCTTTAGTGTGACATTTACATCATTTCATTTTGTTGCGTTCTATTAATTTAATTTATCTCTTTTAATCTTTATTATATATGTAGCTAAAATTAAAATAATATTGCATTATTATTTATGTTTATTTAGGTTTGTTGTTCAAAGAAATTTGAATTATCGTCTATTGAATTAATACAAATGTCATTAGACTCATCTTGATTTGTAGTGTCAAATACAATGTTTATTTTTTATGTTTTTAGATATTTTATTTCATTATGTGTTTTGAAATGATTTACATGGCATTTTTGTCTATGCTTATCTTAGCTATCAAAGACATTAAACTCTACCTCCATGATATCTTGGATTACAAGTTTCCTAAATAAGTTTCTTATTTCTTCAAATTTTTTACTTTGATTTCATATTATAATGAAACCCTAAGTCTCATCCCATATATCCTTTAGATTACTTTGATTGTACTTTATCACATTGCATCAATTTATGTTATTTTGCATTTGATATATATTTAGTTATTTTAAAAATTATAAATTTTTATTGATTATGTTTATTTTCTTTGGTAATTTGCATTATTTCTATATGAGGTCGATGGGGATAAAACCAACATTGTTGGATACATCATTATGGACTATCTAATTAAATATTATTTTTTATATTTTGAAGCATTTTATTTTCTATGGATTTAGTACAATTTTTTAGATATTTTTATTATTAGTTTATTTGATAACCAAGGATGTTGCACTTTATGTTGTTAATTTCTTTAATGGTTTTAAATTGATTTATTTATATTACTATATATTTCTAAATCTTCTATCATGTGTCATTTAGATCACTTTAATTTTGTTACATTATAATATTTTAATTTATCTAATTTTAAATTTCTTAAACATTTAATAAATATTAAAGTAATAATTTATTATTATCTATGATCATTTAATTTTGTAATTCATTGTATTTCAAAACATTGTTTGATTTAGTGGAAACTAATGTTTTGTGACTGCCTTCAACAACGTATAAAAAATTAAATATTATTTTTATATTTTTAGGATCTATGTTTTCCAAGGTTTTGGCATGTCTTATAAGATGTTGCAATTGATACCTAATTTAATGAATGAGGATTTTACACTCAATTTCTTTACAATCTTTAGAATACTTGAATACAACTTTCCTATATAAAATTTCTCATCCCCTTAATTTTTTCACTTTGATTTAATTACATCACAATATAACCTAATTCTCCTCTCATATGAGTTTTACATTATTTTGATTTATCAGCATTACATTACATCAAATGTGTTGGACATGTCTTAATGAGCACTACCCATTCAAATTTTAGTTACTATATTTTTAAATTTTTTATTCTTTTTGCTAGCTTTATGAGGATTTTAAATCATAACTTTTTTAAAAATGAGGAAGCTACTCAAGATCTTCCAAGTATCATGAAATGCAACTTTCTTATACACTTTTTCATTTCTTGTAAGGTTTCACTTTAATTTGGTTATATTCTTATGTAGCTAAAAACATATTTTCTTGCGACCTTTAAGTTGTGTTGTGTAGGTTATATTACAAGGTTTCAATTTATCTAAGGCTTCCTTTAGTAAATATTAAGTTAATTTTAACATAGAAACTTGTTATTATTTATGCTTATTAAATTAGGTAAATTGTATTATTATTTATCGAGGTCCAATTGAGACAAATGAATGTCACAGTCTACTCGACCAAATCTATCAAATTAATTTTTTTTTATTAATTTAAATTTTTTATTGTCTAAGGTTTTATCATGCTTTATTATGTATTTTAATTTGTACCAATTTTTATAATCTATGATGATACACTTAGTTCTCTCAGTATCTTGAATTACAACTTTATAAAATTAACTCATTTACTTAAATTTTATAAGTTGAGTTTTTTTGTACTACTATGAAATTATACCACTCATCTCATGAGATGTTTACATCATTTTCATTTGAATATATCACATTGTGATATCATTGTTATTTTTGTTTATTTAGTAGTACAACTCACTATAATTCAAAATGATGTCTAATTAAGAAAAAAAGTTTCGTTGAACTCCTCTAGACAAGTTTTATTTAATTAAATATTTTATTTATGATTTTTAAAAATATTTTAATTCTTTATGACTTTGGCATGATTTTCATGAAATTTAAATTTATAACTAACCATACTATCAATGTTGCTATGCTATAACAATTTAGTATCTTACACTTAACCTTAATAATAAATTTTATATTATTTTTGTAAAAGTATGGCATTGATTTTTTTATTGCTTTGTAACTCCAAATCTTCTAACTTGTCTCCTTTATAATGCTTTGATTTTTTAATATTACATTTCTTAAATTAATCACATTTCATCTTAAAATATTCATACTTAATATTAACATAATAGTTTATTATTATTTATTTCTTATTTACTTTGGTAATTTGTAGGAATTTTGAAGACATTTGAATGAGATCAAAAAGTCATTGTAAGACATGTGCTACTAAGCGCTTTTCTATTAAACTTTAATTTTTTATGTTCTTAAATATTTTTATTTTCTATTATTCTAATATTTTTTATGAGATATTTTTATTCATAAGATATTTCATATTCAATGATTTTACACTTGGTCTCTTTACTACCTCAGAACACAAGTTTTGTGTAAAATTAGTAGAATTTTCCAAATGTTTCGCTTTAACTTTCTTATTTTATGAGCATACTTTAATGCTCCTCTTATGTGACCTTTATATTATTTTTATTTAGTTATATAACATTCTATCAATTTTCTTATTTATTCAAATTTTCTGAAATGATTATTCAATTTTACAAGGATAGTTTAATTCTCCTCTTAAGTAGACTTTATATCGAATTGATTTTGTTTTATAACATTGTATTAATTTATCTCATTTTTCAAATCTTTTTCATTAATTTTATTATATAATGTGGTTGCTTTAATTTTCAACTTGAGTGACGTTTATATTATATTTATTTTGTTATATAACATTGCATCAATTTATCTCGTTTCATATTTATTATATATTTACATAAAACAAAATATTAAATAGTTTTATTGTATTTGCATTTAGTTTGGTAATTCAAAAAGATTCCAAACGTCATTTGTTTAAGAAGAAAAAAATGTGATTTGATCCCTCTCAAAGAGTTATATCAAACTTTATATTATTTTTTTATTTATAATTATTTAATGTCTATATTATTTGCATAATGTATAAGTCATTTTGACTTGTCTATTAATGATCTTATGCTCCATCCTCTTTGTACAACTTTATTTCATACTTTATGTGATTAATTCAAATTTTTTGTTTTAATTTAGCTATATTATTATGAAAGTGTAGATCTCCACTAGTGTTCCCCTTACATGGCTTTGATTTGGTTATATTACATTTCTTTAACTTGTATTATTTGAGCATCAATTTTTATTTTCCTAATTTTAAAATAATAATTTTTTTATTTATTCTTATTTACTATAATAATTAATAATTATTCCAGACGTGGCTCAATCAAGATGAAACAAATACCATTAGACCTCCCTCAGCAAGCTTTATCGAATTAAATATTTATTTTTATATTTTTAAATATTTCTTGTATAGTATTTTGCTATATTTTAGATGGAATTTTGATTTGTATTTGATTTTGTAATTAAGGATGCTATTCAAAGCTTTCATATTATCAAGAAATTAAATATTTTGGTAAATTTATCTAATATTTTCAAATATTTTTCTTTGATTTCCCTATATAACTTTGGAATAGTAAATCTCCTCTAGCTTGCCCATCAGGTCACTTTGATCAATTTACCTACATTACTACAATTTATATCATTTTTATTTTTTATATATATTTAATTAATTCAAAATAAACAATTAGTATGGATTTTAATTCTCTAATTACATCTAATTTCACTAAATGTTTTGTTTTTGTTTGTTTACATTACTGTTCACTCTAACTGTCCTTATTTGTGACCTTTATTATTTACTTTAATGATATTAAAATATTATTTTTTAATTTTTTATTCTTTTTTATTTTGAAAATTTATTATAATTTTAGATGAGAATTAATCAATATGAAAATATTTTCTCTAAATTTCCACAATAAGCTTTATCAAAATAAAGTTTCATTTTTGTATTTTCAAATATTTTATTTTATGGGAATTTTTCATTTTTAAAAGATTTTTTTGGTCAATACCTAATTTGATGAGCATGGATGTTACACATTACCTCTTTATTTTCTTGTAATGTACCTTCTTATAGAATTTAATTAGTTTTTTCTTAATTTTTTTCTGTCTTAATTATATTACTATATATCTCCAGATCTCCTCTAATGTGACCAGAAAATCAATTTTTTGTTACATTATATTGCTTCAGTTTATCTCATTTTCACATTAATATATATTTATAAAGTATTAAAACAATATTTTCTTATCAATTTTTTTTATTTTTTTATGTTATTACATCGCTTCAACCTATCTCATTTTCTCTTAAAATTAATTTACTTCTAATGAAAGCAATAATTTATTATTATATATTTTTTTCTATTTTATCAATTCATATTAATTAAAAAAGTTTCGATTGAGTTGAAATAAACGATGTTTGACACAACTTGACAAGATTTACCAGGAATTTTTTTATTTTCAAGTGTTTATGCATTCTTTCTAAGTTATTTCTATTTGTGACAACTTTAATGATTGAGTGTGTTACACAAATTAAAAATTTTCTTGTGAGACGCTTATAGAGCTGAGGTTAAGATATATTACAATACTTCCATTCATGTTATTTCAACTTTAATATAATTTTAATTTATATTAAAAAAATTTATTAGTTATATAAATGTATATTTATTTTAAAATTTTAGAGTAATTTTTACATAAGTTCTACTTAAGATGAAATAAACATCTTTTGTTTGATTTTTATGAGCTCAATAAAATGAAATTTTATTTTTTTTATTTTCAAATATTTTATTATTGACTTTTTTGTCATGATTTTGAAGATGTTTGATTGATACAAGATTTAAGGATTAAGAATATTACAATATCTTGAGAACAATGTAATGCAACCATCCAATAAATATTGTCTCATTTCATCAAATTGTTTCTTCAACTTCGTTATACTACTATGACAATGTAATTTTCATCTCGTGTGATCTTTACATTACTTTCATTTAGTTAAATTACACTACTTTAATTTAACTCTTTTTCACTTTAATATCTATTTATTTAATACTAAAATAATAATTTTTAATTATTTTATATTAATATCTTTTGTAGTTTGAAGAAATAGTTTTTTTAATTTTCACAACATATGGAACTTTTTGATTCACGTTAGATTTCATGAAATATCGAAGTACACTCAATGTCATTAGAAGGTTGTAGTGCAACTTTCTTATGTAACTTATATTATTTCTTTTTGTTGTTTTGCCAAGATTTTGTTATACTCATATATGACTCAAAATCACATCTTCTATGGCCATTACATTGCTTTAAGGTAGTTATAATACATTGCATTATTATATCTGTTTTTTGCTTTAATATTTAATTTCTTAACATTGAATTAATTTTTTTATTATTTTTTTGTTCAAATTTGTAATTCACTATCAATCTTTAAGATTTTCTTTTGATTGGATACAAACATCATTGAACCCTTCTTGAACAGCTCTACCTAACTAAATAATCTTTTCAAAACTTTTAAATATGCTATATTTAGTCATTTGAGAGCATAAAAAATGCTTTTTAATTCATACTTGATTTCAAATCGAGTATGTTACACTCTATGTCCTCACTATGTTAGAATAATATTTTCCTATGCAACTTATCTAATTGTTTAAAAAACATTTATTTTCATTTTGCTTATATACTATTTGAACACTTTATGCATCATTTGGATTCTTATCCAATTTGATGATAGAAAATTTTAAAATTGATTTACTTTGTACCTTGGATCACAACTTTTTCTCACAAATTATATTATTTTACGAAATGTTCTGTATTTATTAGGTTGCATTACTATGAAACTCTTAATCTCCTCTAGTGTGAGCTTTACATCATTTAGATTACTTTATATTACATCTAATTAATTAAAGACATCTGTAATTCATTGAAATTCCAATAAAAGGTTCAATCAAGACAAAACAAGCACCATTACACTTGAATTGTCATCCTCTATTTAATTGAATATTTGATTTTATATTTTGAATTACTTTGTTTTGTAGGATTTTTGAACAATTCACAAGTAAGTTTGATTTATACTTCATTTAATGATCCAAGAAGTTCTTAATATCAAAAAATTTAACTTTGTCACACAATTTATCTCATTTTTTTCAATTTTTTAACTTCGAAATAGCTACTTTACTAACTCTAAATATTTGGTAGTTTGACATTCAAATAATTTTGACTTTGTAATAATACATTGTTATTGTTTATCTCTATTTAGCATTTAAAGATATATTTAATTAAAATTAAAATAATACTTTGTCCTTTTATTCTTATTTATTCTGGCAATTTCTAGTTATTTTAGACAATGTCCACTCGAAATGAAACAAACATCGATGGACTTATGTTCATGAGCTCTATTCCATTAGATAATGAGTTTTATAATTAAAAATAATTTTTATTGTTGTTGAATTTTTTATTTAAGATGTCATGATTGATTTTGTTAGTATCTTGGAATGATATTTTCTTAGTATCTTGGGATGATGTTTTCTCATCTTATTTATCACATTTCTTCAACTTTTTTACTTTAAGTTTACTATATTACCACAAAACACTAACCTTTCTTGTGTGCAAGATTTACATCACAATGATTTGGTTATATTACATTTATTAAATTTATTTGATTTTAGCTTTATTATATATTTCCTTGAAATTAAAATATGTTGTTAGATTCACGTTGAAAGAATCTAACAAATTAAATATGTTTTTATATTCTTAAATAAGTTATTTTCTTGGATTTTTCATGCTTTATGAGTTGTTAAAATTTGTTCCTAATTTGAAGACTAAGACTGTTGAACTTAACCTCCTTATCATCATGGAGTACAACTTTTCTGAATAATTTATTTCATTTCTTAGAGATTTTTACTTTGGTAAGGTTATTTTACTAAGTAACTCAAAGTCTACTATTAAATGACCATTTTATCCTAAACATTTTTAGGTATCTCAACAAGCTATATCATATTAAATTTTTTTTTAAAATTTATAAATATTTTTTTAGGATTTTTGCATGCTTTTAAGATTTTTAAATCACACCATATCTCCTTATCCCAAATGTTACATTTCAATTCATTAATATCATGGAATGAAACTTTCTAGAACAATTAATCCAATTCCTTTTAATGTTTTATTTGCTCTTAGATTTATTAATATAGAACTCTAAACCATCTTTTATAGACATTCACATCATTTTAATTTGGTTGTATTATATTACTTCAAATTATCTCATTTAAGCCTTTATATATATATATATATATATATATATACACACACACACATAATTTTAAAAAAATATTATATTATTATTTGTGTATTTTTAGTTTTGTAATTGGTAGTTTCTCCAAATGAAGTCCAATTGTGTAATAAAAAGTTTTTCGGACTCAAGTTGATTCTTATGTCCAACGAAATATTTATTTTTTTCTTAAATTATTTTTTTTTTATTATTTCAGAATTCTTTATATGGCATTTTTATTTATACTTAATTTGATAATCGATAATGGCAAAATATTCTCCATATTGTCTTGGAATGCAGCATACTTGAATAATTTTTCTTATTTCTATAGAACTTTTGCGTTTATTTGGTTATCTTACTTTGAAAATCCAAATATCCTCTATTGCACCCTTTATGTTTGTTTGATTTTACTACACCACATCAAATAAATTTAAGTTATTTAACATTTAATAAATTTTAAATTATTATAAAAATTTAATTTATATAATAAACAATGACATTGATTTCTCCATGGGCGATGTTCACCTAATCTTTCACAACTATGATGGATCGAGACATTCCCATCTTTGAGCCTTGAAACAAATCATTTGATGACATTCTACATTAAACTGAAGTGTATTGTAGCCCCCAAACACTTGCCTTGAGATAATTTGAAGTACTCTTTCACTCACTTTTCAAAGCCCTTTTTATCTTTCCCTTTTGGTACTTGTTTGCTATCAAACTTTCATAAAAATTTTGCCTTGGATAGAATCTACAAAAAAATTTGGGCTGCATTCCCAAACATCCCAACTTGTTGATAGAAGCTTCTAAAATAGCTGGGTCAACTGACGCTCTCACCTTCCCTGGTGTCCCCTTCAATTGGAGTTGATCATTATCCATCACTGAGAATGCCACTGTATAATACAATTTGGGCTTTAGCTAGTCTTTTTTTTCTTATCAATACAAAGGCAATCCTCATAAGTTACCTCACCTCTTATTTATATGCCTAAATTTAGTGGGAAGCCTCACTTAATATGACATCATGATTCTATTATGTGGAGTTTTGAGTTGTATTTCTAAGGAGTATCTTCCTACCACAATGAAAAATCAATTTGTACTGGTCCCCAAACACTTGCCTTGAGATAATTTGAAGTACTCTTTCACTCACTTCTCAAAGCCCTTTTTATCTTTCCCTTGTGGTACTTGTTTGCTATCAAACTTTCATAAAAATTTTGCCTTGGATAGAATCTACAAAAAAATTTGGGCTGCATTCCCAAACATCCCAACTTGTTGATAGCATCTTCTAAAATAGCTGGGTCAACTGACGCTCTCACCTTCCCTGGTGTCCCCTTCAATGGGAGTTGATCATTATCCATCACTGAGAATGCCACTGTATAATACAATTTGGGCTTTGGCTAGTCTTTTTTTGCTTATCAATACAAAGGCAATCCTCATAAGTTACCTCACCTCTTATTTATATGCCTAAATTTAGTGGGAAGCCTCACTTAATATGACATCATGATTCTATTATGTGGAGTTTTGAGTTGTATTTCTAAGGAGTATCTTCCTACCACAATGAAAAATCAATTTGTACTGATCAATGACACCACAAACAGTGGCATCCACCTCCTATAGCATCAATAATTGATAATTGTCCAATGCATCTACATGCCAATATATTGCATGAAGTGTCATCGGTTGCCTCCAAAGAGGGGTGAATAATTGAAATTGTGATTCCTAGCTTTCACAACGAGTGACACGTTGCATGACACCCTTACATGCATGTCATTTGCATGCATCCTTGGTTGCAACTTATGTTTAAAAATTTATGGTCCAAAGGACTCTACAATTTACAACATGTATTCAATTTCATTGTGTTCTTAATTGATGCAAGATGCATTGTAGATAGTTGTTTTCTATTTGGATGCCATTCCCTACGAGACCAAGTAATGGGCAGTAGACACATTGCCAGATTAACATTTTCTCTTTGTTGGTGCTCAATCACACCTATAGGCTTTTGTTTATCTCTTATATCGTTTGGTTTGATATTGAAGCTAGAGTACATGTGATTAAAGAATGTGGCATCAGATAATGATCACACCCTAATAGGTTGCACATATTACTTCATCACTTATAGCTCTTTTGAATGATCCTTTCATATATTCAATTACGAAAACCATGTTATAACTTCTCCTTCTCCTAAATGATAATATCTAATGGACTTCTTATCAAGTAACAAAGGGTTAATATCCACATCATAATGATTTTAACCCTTATTTAGACTATTCAATTAGTAGGATTAACTTATGGTTTGTAAAAGAGGAGGTCCTACTTATTAATAGAATTAACAAATAATTTGCATTACCAACTAAGAATGGCCATGAACCACCATGTATGAAATAAAGAAAAAGTTCTTAATTTATTAATCATTGGAATGTTTGGACCTTGTAAACTTCCTCATTTTGAGTGAAATTATGGTGTATGGTTCGCCCCAACTTGTGATTTTCCTTCAATTCCTTTAAGCTTCATCCTTATGACCATAGTGCCCTTAGGACCCCAAATATTTTTTATTGAGGCTTTTATCACTTTGTGTATATTTTTTTACTATGTTTAGTGGTGTCTATTTATAGTTGATTGAAGTAGCTAGGGCTTGTATCTCTTATCGTTATACCTTTTTACTACTATGTAAGTATCTCTCACAACTTATTTCTTTTCGAGGACCTTTTGAGAAGTTATCGAGCATAATGGACAACACTCAGGTTAGGACTTGAATCATAACAAAACAAAAATATTATTTAGCAAAGGAAGGGATCACTAAGGAAGATGATAGGTAAAAAAATTAAATATACCTCAAGTTGCTCAATTGAAATATCTTGGTACACTAATTGTAGGAAAAAAACAACAGAAAAATGCTCTAATTTTATTATTAGTCAAATTAAAATTTTTGTCCAGATAGCTGATTAGGTCATTACCAATGCTAGGTTATTGTAATGATTAACTAAATGTTAACTATTATTCCAATGCACTAGTTTACCCATTCCTTAATTTTGAGAGACACTATTATAGAATTGAAGAAATTGACACATCAACTCTTAGTGATTCTTCGAATGTTATGAACACAATATGTTACACCTACCAGAAAATTGTTACTCTTCTTCAGAGAAGTGGGGTTCTTAGAGTTTGTATTTTGTCGATCTGTAGATAAGAATGATTAAAAAATATTCTAGATGGGTGATGGCTTAGGAAGATTTTTTATAGGTTTAGTCCAATTGGTACAAGTACATTATGACAAGTAACACTTTCTATATAAATGCATGGTGCTTCTCATATGTGTAATTTACTTAGTATTGTGGCTCCTTGGATAATAAATAATATGGTTTGAAGAATTATTGTGGATAATTTTTTCTTATTCTCTTTAGACAATTGCTACATATTTCCTATTTCTTCATTGCCAACAAATCTTAGCATAGAGGTGGACCATCCGACACTTGTATGGAGTTTGCTAGGTAACATGATTCTTGGGATCATAATAAGATACAAAACTTATTTGCACATGACCGAGTGAGTCAGATTCTAAATATCTTATGGTCTAAATAAAACGAAAATGATGTATTGTACTTCAAATCTAGTGAGGATACAATGCTACACTCAAAGATTTTTTATAATGGCACATATATATGCCAAAATATTTTTTGAAAGGAGTTTGCATAGGTTCTAAAAGTGTGGGTGCAAACTTGGGTTAGCTTACTCTTGTGGAAACTTGTGCTAAATCACTTCTATCTCACTCTTCGCTTCATGGAAGAGTGATTGAGATGTTGAAGCTATTTCCGTGGGTTCTAATCTAATTGAATGTGTGCAACTGTGTTTTTAGGAGCACCATAGTGCGAAAGAATCTTAGTCAAGCAGCTTCACAAAAGAGAATTTCATGCTCGATGTTCTGAACTATTGGGACATTGCATCTTTACTTGAGCATATAAACTAGAAGTCTATCAATATGTGGGTGGCATTACATCTCATACAATTGTTTTCGAAACTTTGCATTATTTAATCTTTGACTTAACAAAAATCTACAAGCACATGCAAAAAGGGCTCTTAACTCAACTACATTGCAAAGAAATACTCAATTTATTAATGTTGTTTATTTCAACTCTCTTATCTTGTTTAGTGGAGGAGCTCTTGCAACTTTAGTAGCCTATTTCCTTTTATTAAACTCCTCTCCCAATGATATGGGTTAATTTCAATTATGATGGAGCTACACAAGAAGAGCATAATGTTCGAATAAGAACTATTCGTCAGAATGATAAGGGTGGACCTATTTTTATTGTCGATAAAACTTTTTTTGGGAGTTTGTTATGGTGAAACAATTCTAGTCTCGTAGCTTTTTAAAAGATTGATTTACACCTTGTAGGATTAAACGTAGGGTTGTCACCTCATTTTTTGATCTTCTTCATTAGATCAAAATGAATATTATCACCACAACTTCTCAAATAGTTAAATTTGCTTCTTTATAATTGCTCCTCCTTTGGCTTGACAACATTCAAAAACCAAATGTGGATAAGGTACTCAATTTTGATGCATTTTCAAAGGAGAATTTGAATTATTGCTACTACTTGCTTCAACTCTATAACATTATCTAGTGGCAATTCAGGTGGCCTTGATGGGTTGGCCTCTCATTAGATTCCCCCTCCAATGGTTTGGATTGAATTCAATTGTGATGCAACTATGAATAATAACTTTAATGCTAAAATTTCTATTGCCATATGAGATGACATAAGTATACATATTACTATTCTCAAACAATTATTGTTTAGGCTCAACATTGGCCATGGAGACCATCCCTATTCTTGAAGAAATGGAACTTCTTGTAAGACTACAACTTAATGTCCAAGCAGTCGAGACTAAATTAGATTGTGCTATAGCAACTATTATAATGAACTAGTAACTTTTTCTACAACAAATAGTGGTTTTTATCATAGCATTATTGCATGTGCTATGAAGTTATTCAAATTATTATATGTAAAACAACCAGACAATGGTGTTTTAGACTGGGAAACTCATCATGCACATTTGTTTGATTTGCTTCAAAACTTGAGAATGCGCATCCCGAAACCACTTCAACTTTGTCTTTTTATTAATTTTATTTATGAACCTTGTTAAGGAGAGGTTTATGTTGGTTTCAATAATTACTTTATCATGGACCCCAAAATACTTTAGTTTCGTCTTATGTATGAGAAAAGTGCAAAGGCATGTGGAATGAATTTTGTTAAGACAATGAAAACAAAAATGGAAAAAGGAGGGGTAGCTTATGGTTAATTTTGAAATTAAAAAAAATAGCAGTTGCCAGGATTCTTGATATAAGCCTAGGTAGAGCATTAAGTAATGTTTCAATTTTTAAAAAAATTTACATGATGATCATTTGGCTAAGATCTTGTTGGGATCCCTTTGAAAAAAATATTTGGATTTGCTCAATGGTTTTACCTTGACTTTAAAAATGGTTACTATGTCTACAACTATTAATGATAGAGTGGTTATTTGCACTATTGCATTAGTGTTGGTTGCTGGGAGTTTACATGTTACAAATTATGGGTGTATTGAATATCTTATCTTTGGCCTATTTTACTAGATAATGTTTAGGATTGGATTGAATATGGCTACCTCTATGAAGAGGAAATGCAATTCCTTGGGTTATACTCGACGGTAGATGGATTTAGAAATTGTAAGTATTGTGTATCTCATTGTTGGCAAAATAATTGTCAAGAAAGGTTAATTTTCTTCATATGTTGTTTTTACATATATTACTACAAACAATCCTAGTATTCCATCAATACTAGCATACCCTGAAAGCATAGAAAAAAGGTCATTAGAAGAATTATTAGTCATGGTACAATGCAACATATACTTATGACATAAATGATATGGTTAGTGGTTAGAAGTTAAAATAACTATAGGTTTGCATGAGCCACTTCAGCTAATTTGTCCTTATGTGTAGAAAGGCACACTTTTGTATTAGTTTGCCACAATAGGTGCAACTTGGAAGTTGTGGCATTTTTTCTTTAATTTATAGCTTCAAATGGAGGTATACTACAATATGAATTGCCTGGTGTGTAAGGGGATTTATTAATGGGCACCTTGGATAACTATTGTATTCTTTAGAAACTTTTAATTGCAATATAGGAGTACTACTAATAATTTTTGCAAGGATGTGAGGACTTCAAATAAAATAGTTTTTAGAAACGAGGGACCCATAAGCAAGTCAATGCTTATGTGCATAAAATTATTATTATATTTGTACTTAATGTAGAATCCAACTTGTGAACATTTGGTTATTGTTTCCCTAATAAATCAATGTATTTAATAGAGCTTTGAAAAGTACTATTAATGTAATCCAAATGGATAGTTTGTCCACAAACTTTAGCAAAGGCATGTCAACATTAAGGAAATGGAGCATAGTAGAACTTAGCAGTAGCTATAAAAATCTTAGCAATTAGAATAAGAAATCTAGGAGCTTCAACATATAGAATCTATGAGTTGTTTAACTGAGTTGGAACAAGATCCTTTGGCAAGCTTATTTCTTCATATCTCATTGTTTGATCATTAGTAGAAGCATAGTGGAAGCATCATACCAAGCTTAATTTGGTCTCCCTTGTGGATTGAACATGCTTCTTCTATGAAATGCTACCTTTACCTCCATTAGCAACCACATCCAACAACCTAAAATTGATACTAGTGAAATCATGGTCGCCTGAAAAAAGATTAAAGAGATTCTTTTGTACTTTTTTAGTAAGAAGTGGTGCATCCATGTCCAAAATGAGCCTTCTGCATCCTTCGAGCCATTCATAATTACTAATGATGAGGAGGAGACAACACTTGTCACTCTAATAAGTGATGATATGATCATATCTATAAAGATGTCCAAAAAAAAGAAATAAATCCCATCTTTTGGATGGTTTCTCAGTTGAGGTTTTATGTGGTTATTGGAAGATCATATAGATTGAGATTTTATAGAAGTGAAATAATTATTTAAAGATAGCTTTATATCAAATGTTGAAAGGACACTTTGGCCATATTCATCCTTAAACCTTAAGGAGCATCGAAACTGAAGAAGTTTAGCCTCATTAGCCTTTGTAATATGATTAACAAAGTCATGATAAAAATTTTTGTTGTTTGATATGGTGCAATGCTTCCAGATATCTTTGTTTTTGTTTGATTAAGGCTTATATCATCGCATAAATAATTTTGGTTATGTTTAATGATTTTTATCTATCATTGATGCAAATAACAAGGGGTTTTAGATAGGGATATTCTTAAGCATTGATAAGAAAGTTAGAAATTAGATATGGATCATGCTTATGATAAGGAAAATTAGAAATTTTTGTTGGATATGCATAAACATTTGTAATTCCTTGCACTTTCATGTGGTTGGATTAAGGTTTATGTCACCACACCAAGATTTAGGATTATGTTTAATATTTCCTATCTATCATTCATCGAAGTAATTAAGGGTCATTGATAGGCACGTCGTCTCACTCCATACCACGTTACTAAAATGTCTAATTGGGTAAACTACCCTGACCACCCGCTTCATTCAAAAGCCATTAGCCCATGCTTGTGCCACAAACCCTTGTTGGACAAGATTGATCAGCATTTCTCTGGATGGAAGTGGAAGGTCTTATCTTTGGCTAGCAGACTCCAGCTTGTGTCAGAAGTTCCCCATCGTTCCCCAGGGGGGCCGAGGAACTAGAGAAGTTTGAGGAGGGGTCGGATCCCCCTTTGGGGAGCTATAGAATTTTTCCTCCTCTGGGGAACTTCTTTTTTTGAACTTTTTCGGAATAAAAAATGGAATGGATTCGGTCTTATACAGAGGCGAGGAAGGTAATCAAAAAAGATAGAAGAACTCCTCATCTGTCTTTTCTCACTTAAGAGCCATGCGAGGTGAACTTATGGCTTATTAGTATCCGTTTGGTCATGCTATCTCGATTGAGTTTAGGAATTTCCCTTGTTCCTTGATGATTACACACCTTTTGTACGTTGATGACATTATGATTTATGAACCATCAACTTGTGGTATAGTGAAGAATATTTAGGATATTATAGAGTAATAATGGAATCACTTAGGTGAGGTCATTAATAAAAAAATTATGGTGTTATTTAGCAAAGGGATAAAGTATAAGTGTTGAAGTTGCTTTCTTGGAATTTTCATATGCTTAGTAAAAATATCTAGGAAACTTATCATAGCAGTAAAACTTTAGAGAAAAGAATTGAAATTCTTTATTAATCTAGTAAAAAATTATGTGTCAAGGTGGATGATCAAATCATTATAAATGGCAGTCCACATTGTCATGATGAACTTTATGTTATTTGTTATTCTTACTTATTGCTTTGTCTATGCCATAATTCTAAGCTGCCCTATTGTAGAATAAAACATATTATTATGTCATTATTTGTGGAGAAGTTCAAATGACTATAGTACAATAAACTATACCTATAAAGAAATATAGCTCTTAAGAAATGTGTGAGCCTTAGAGTTTGTAGTATTTCGACATAGTAGTCAAGGCTGATTGCAAAACATGTGGGTGTGAAATTAATCAAGAATATAAGTTATGAGTTTAGTGGTTTAGATCAAAATACATTATGACAATAATACTTTTCATATACATTGTAGTGCATCTCATTGATGTATGTCACTAAATATTGGAGCCCCTTGTACCATTAACAATATGGTTTGGCAAATTACTGCAAGAAATTTTTTTTTTCGTTAGTTTACTTGGCATCCTTCCTATTTGTACTAAAAAAACCTATTTTATCGTGGATCTGGAGCATTTTATATTTGTAGTAAAGCTATTCAAGGAGCACAGGGTGTGGGATCACAAAAAGATTTAGAAGCTATTTCATGTCAAATTTGGTACTTTAGATTCTACATTCTCTTTAGGTTAAATCAATCCAAATGAATGTCCTATGCTTTGCATTGGGTGAGGATATGGTGTTGGACTTAGAGACTATATACAATGATATGTATATGACCATGAAGGGAGGAGGTTTAATTTGGTGCAACCTTAGTAATAATTTTCCTATAGAGATCAGAATTAAATTTACTTCCTACTTACACCTGGCCTCATGCAAGATGGATTAAGACATCTAAATTTTGTCCTTAATGATGTCATACTAATAAGGATGTGAAAATTTTTTTTCGAGAGTACTATATCAGGAAATAACTCTGGTTTAGTAGTTTCATAACTAACTAACTCATGCTTAGTGGGATTAAGTACTAGGATGTGACTTTTATTATTTAGTTCCTTAATTGGATGTCTATGAATGTGTAGGTGGTTATGATTTCTCATGCTGTCAAATGTAGAACTTTATCCTATTTGTGCCTCTAGAATAACAAGAATTTGCAGGTGCAAATAGAAAAGGTACTAAATTTAGTTACACATCAAAGGAGAAATCACATTATAGTTGCTACTTACTACAACTCTTTGGTCATGTCCAGTGGGAGCTCTGCTGGTGTTGACTAATTGTTTTTTATCTCTTATTACACTACTCCAATAGGTTGGATTAAATTCAAATGTGTTGCAGTTATGGATCATGACATAAATGCTACAATTGGTATTGCTTGATGGGATGACATTGTAGATCTGTTAGTATTGTTAGAAAAACTATAGTTTCATAAGCAACTACTACCATGGACATTGTTGCTTGTCTAAAAGCAATGAAAATTTTGAAAGCTCTACTTCTAAATATCCAAGGAACAATGATTAAATCAAATTGCATTATAGTCATTATTGTAGTTAATTAATTACTTTTGACAACAACAAATAATAGTTCCTACAATAGTTTTTATCCCTCAAAAAGTGTGACAGCAATAATTCTAAATGCTAAGTTTCTCATCATGCATTTTTTATATGATTTTATTTGAGACCTACTAATGTCTCTTCCAAATCAATTCAACTTTATGTTTTTAATGATTTTATATATTAACATTCATAGAGAGAGTATGGTGTAAACTTTGTCTATTACATTACTATGTAACCCAAAGAGTTTTATTTTGCATACAGTGTGAATGAAGTCCAAATAGTGACATCCACCAATCTCTAGTTATCATCATTGATGGTTAAGACTAGGGTGGTATCTGATCACATTCATGTCCCTAACTCTCATTTTTTATTAATTAAAACAACATTGGCAAATTCTTTTGCAATGACTTTTTTTCATAAATCTAAGAATTCTAACTCTGACAATGAGATATGTGTTCCTATGATTCTCTCTCTTAATCTTTACTTGAATCTAAAAGGCCATCATAAAAGGATCAAAATCTTACAATGTTATCCCATGATAATGTATCTAAAGCATAGGCTTGTCTTGAGCAATTTAATTTCTACAAAGTAGTGTTGCTTGAGGCACTACCAAGCAAGACAAAGCAAAACTACATCATTGAAAAAATGGTTTAGGTGGTCAGTGTATGCAAAATGTTATAAAAAATAACCCAAACAATTGTATTATTATGAGCTTTTTGACTACAACATAAACATAGGTTATTGGGCCTAAGATTGTTGTGGTTGTTGAAACAAAACATTCCCTGCAAATGATCCTTGTTAAGTGATTTAGATTATACTTATTCCAATTTCTAGACTTATGGAGCCTATATTATTATCTGTTATCAATAACTAACCATGTCAAGATTGGGAAATTTGCTCTCTTAATGCCTACCATGGAAGTGGTATCCATGTCTCAAGCTACCTTTCTAGAATCAAACCGTAATTGCCCTTTAGCCATTACCACCATTGTAAACTCTTATATTATCCTCAAAGGTTGATATGGTTGAAATTTGAATGATGCATCATGTACACAAATGTTATGTGATATGATAAGTCATCATGAAAAGTTAAGGAGTAAGGTGAAAGCCCACATTGATCTTTTATTTAATAAAAGCATTGCATGAAGAAGTTAGGATTCAATGCTTGTATTCTCTCTAAATTTATATTAGCTTCAAAGGAGCATGTGCCTTCACAAAAACTACAACTATTTTATTGAGTCATTCATTATTTCACAATTTAAAAATGTTTATACTAATACATGCATGGATTAATCTTTTAGACAAGTAGACGACATTCGAAAAAATCAACTAGTTTGAAACAAAAAGATAAAGCACTAGGTAGAACCTCATGTCATAGTTGACATGTTTGTCATGTCTGGTGACACTTCACAAAGGAATAATGAATGCTTTTATTTTTTGATGTCATTCATCAAGTTTTGAAACATTATCACTCAATAATAGGATTCTTTAATAACAAACCTCCTTGGTAGAGATGAAGATAAAAATGTGTGGTTTTATTGACTATTCTAACACAAGAGTAGAGACAATCACATGTTCAATTGCATTATGAAAAAACAAAAGGTTGAAGACATGAGAAGTATGGAATCAACAAGTTAATTGAATAGGGACATACAAATCTAATAAGAAAAGAAGGAAACCTATGAACTTCCTCCTTAAAAGCTTTGATTACCTAACAATGCCCTACAAATAATAATTGACAACAAGAGGAGGTAGCCAAGCCATAAGAAGCATGACTAGAAAAAATTAACTCTTGTGCAAAAGTGGTCTAAAACCAATCCAATCCCATTAGCCCAAAGAGATACAAAATTTTTTTAAAAAAGCACAATGGGCTTAATTAAGGATGAAGGCATTTGCTAATATAAACATGGCATGACAAACAAAAAGTTCTAAAATAATGGCACAGCAATACAAATCATCCATTATGACCTACACTAATCAATAAACCATTAAAATGTCTAAAAGGTATTGCATCTCAAAAATCGAGGTTGTTGAGCATGACTTATGTAATTATAAAATATTTTTCCAAGATGTAAGAAAACATAGAAAGAACATTATGTACTCAAAACTTTGCTATCCATGAAGCAACACCATGATAATCACTTTAAAAAGTTTTAATTTCACAACTAATAGGTCACACTTGTAAGGCCCCACCATGTTGCATGCATAGGAATACAAAAAATGTGTGAGCCTTTCCACCCTGCATCATACAATGTAGAGGTAATAGCACACTCAGCCAACACATGGCCATTTGTAATTTGTACCATAGAAGTTTAGCTATGACATTGACAAATATGACACAAAATGAAGCTCCAAGTTGTAAGAAAGTGTGACAATTTCACATTGTGAAATGTCATGTCCCTATTAGAGTGACACTTCATTCTTTCTTCATTTATTCTAAGAATTTGCAATGGTGAGAAAAAGCCACGAAATTCAGGTAGTAAATGTTGCATGTAAAGAATTCCAACAAATAGGACTTTGGGTTGCTGCCATAAGTCATACAAAAAAATGGCAAGAACTATGATGACAAAGACATTACAAAAAGCACATGGCACTACCAAACTTTCACTACAAAGTGAGCAAAAGTGCACTTCACAAAGCTCCACACAGATGAAAAAGAATGACACTTTGAACATACACAATTGTAGGTCTCCGAATTGGCCATCACCTTATACAAGAACAAACATATGACAATGCTAAAAATCTCAAAAAAATGTTATGCCACAAGTCACATGAATAGGACATCACAAACCACATTTGAGAACAATGAACTGTCGCACATGACTAAGGACGAAGAATAATATGCACAAAACCTTGTGCATATTTCATCATCCAACTTTTCTTCAGCATAAATGGCACCGTGCAACACATTAACACTTGTGAATTGCATGTTGTGATGGTTCCCTGAATGTGGATGGCAAGTCTTCTAATAGGACATCACCTTATCAATGCACCAATAATCAATAATGTATACATCCTAAACGAAGTTGCACTCTATGGGTTCCAATACACCCATGCATTGGATGTAATAAGGAGTGCACATACTTGCTACCACAGGTGCAAATAGTACACAATTGGTGTTGTAGTGCACTTAGTGTTCTACCACACATGCAAGTACAACAACATGAGCCCAAAGCTACAACAAAGTATGCACAAACCCGATTACATAACACACCATCCAATCATCTCTTTGCTATTAGTGGCATCTTGTTACATATTTTTTAGAGGATTGTATGTTATGAAAATTCTTTCAATGAAGGAGTCTCTTAATAAACCATCACCTTATCAAAGTGCCCGTAGCCAACAACTATAAAAATTTAAAAAAATGTTGCACTTTATGAGCCTCATTAATCATGCACAAAAGATGTTGGGCACATATAAATTGGCTTTTTGAAGGGGACATAATGTTGTAGAATTCATAGTTCTCTATATTGTATCATTAGGGGTGCATCATAACAAGCACAAACCCTAACGCATGTTGCAACATCTAACTTTTACTTTTTTTGCAAGATAAGTCACCCTACAAATTGCTCTTTATGGATTCCATATTATGACAATTCCATCATGAAGGAATGCAAGTCACCCAATAATGTTTCACCTTATCCATGTGTCAATAGCGCATAGTGCTAAAAATTCAAAAATGAGTTACATTTTGAGGGCCCCATATATCATGTGCATAGGATGTCGTATGACATGCATGGAGTAACTACTATGTAAGTGAAGTCCATTTCCAACCATGTGCATAGTCACCTATCTTGCACATAGCTACAGGAACATGTGGAATGTCTCATACAGCATGGAAAAACCAAAAAAATGTTTAAAAAAATAGATGAGGTTTAAATTAAATAGAGCTTGACATGATGAGTTCATTATAATTGTTTCATCTTGATAGAAAACAACATTTCAACTAGTGTAAATCATTAAAGAAAATAAACATAAATAATAATTTATTATTTTAATATTAAATAATTATCTACTAAGATTAAAATGATATAAATTGAAGGGATTGAATACATCCACATGCATTGCACATAAATCTCACATGAGATGAGATTTAGAATTGTAAAGAAACATAAGTAAATCAAAGACAATAATTTAAATAAATGAGATAAATTTTAAGGAAATTTTCTATTCCAAGGTACTAAAGAGTTTGAATGTAACATTGTTGAACATCAGATCAAGTATGATGCGAAATTTCCCATAAAAACACCATAATCATAGAAAATAAAAATATTTAAAAAAATGTGAAAAGTTATGTTACATTTGAAAATGCTTGTTTAAATTAATTTAATGATGGTTATTTTATATTAGTCGGACTTCTTGTGGAATCACAAAGAAATATAAAACAAAATAAGTAAAAATGATAATTTTTTTTCAATATTAAGTAAATGTATAATAAAGCTAAAATTAGATAAAATGATGTAATATATTATAATAAAAATTATTTTCTTATATTAAATAAATATATATTAAAGGTGTGAGATTAATTGAAACAAAATAATATAGTAAAACCAAAGTGTTGTAATGTTCATATTAGATGACAATTAGAGTTACACTGTAATATAAGAAAATCTAATTATAACTTTCATGAAATAAGATTAATTATGTTAGAAAGTTGTGTACAAAATATTAATGAGATCAAGTGTAGCATCTGTTATTTTAAAATAAGTTATGAATTAAAATACCTCATAAAATATATCGAAATCCTAAAAAATAAATCAAATAAAAAATGAATATTTAGTTAGAAATATCTCATTAGGATGAGTCCAACGATGTTAGTCTTTTATTTGTTAAATTCTATTTGGAATTAATTCAAGTTACAATTTTAAATAATAATAAAAAACTACTTTTTTAATGTTATGTAAATTAATAATAAAGCTTTGCTGAGGTAAATTAAAGACATGTAATATAACAAAATTATTATGAGAACATTGAAAAAAAGAGATAAATCATATAGAAAATTTGCATTCAAAGATAATAAGATGATTTTGTATCACATCTACGATCATAAAATCATGTACAAATTAAAATCTCTTAAAATGTACAAATATTAGATAGAGCCCAACAAGTGTAACATCATCTTAAAATATTCTTGTTTGAAATTACTACAAATTACCAAAGTAAATAATAAAAAATTATTATTACAATATTAAAGCTTGAATGTGATAAAGTTAAGCAATGCAAAACAACCAAATCAAAAAAATAGAGACATGACATGAAAATAGATTTAGATGTATACGCTAATATAACCAAACAAAGAAAAAAATTTTAGTAAATGATATAAATTACTTGAGAAACATATATTCTAAACACATAAAAGATCAAGTGTAATATCATCAAATGTTGAATATGGTAGGAATAAAGATGTTCTATAAAGCATACAAAAACTTTATAACATAAAATATCTAAAAATATTTAAATGAGTATTTAATTGGATAGACCTTGTCAAGGCGAGTCCAATGACGACTTTTTCATCTCGATTGAACCTTATTTTGTAAAATTATTATTGTATCATTTGGAAAATATATAAATAAAACAAAAGATTTATGAAATTCAAGTAATGTGAAACAAGATAAATTATAAGAGAAAGTAGCATTTCAGCTATGCAAACAAGATTGGACATAACATCCTAGACTAACAACTTGGTCAAGCAATAAGCATCCACATTCCTTGCTAAAACCATCCAAAGGAAAATATTTAAAAAATATTGAACTTATTAATTACTTTGACGGAGCACATAGAGTCGGCTCTAGCAATAATTGTTTTTTCCAAATTGGAACCTCATTTGGAATTATAGTAAATTGCCAAAAAAAGTAAACATCAATAATAATAAATTATAATTTTTTATCTAAAGTAAATAGATAGTAAAAGTTAAATGAGTTCAATTGAAGCAAAGTAAAATAAAACAATCAAAATGTTATGAACATGACAAGAAAAGAGATTTAGATGCATATTGTAATATAACCAAACAAAAAAAATACTGTGAAGAAATAAGATATATTATAAGAGAAAGTTACATTCTAAACACGCAAAAGATGAAGTGTAATATCCTCGATTTTCAAATATGATACAAATATAAATGTCTCATAAAGTAATGCCAAAACCATATAAAATAAAATTTCTCGAAAAATTTAATTGGTTAAAACTTGTCACGGTTCATCCAATGTTTATTTTTTCATCTCAATCGAACACCATTTTTTAAACTTATTATTTTAATATTTTTAAAATATATAAACTAAAGAATAGATTTGTAAAACTAAGGAAATGTAATATTGCCAAACGAGCCATAAAATTTGAAGAAATTAGGTCATTTATAAGGGAAAGTACCATTTCCATTATTCAAAAGAAATCAAGCATAACATCCTTGATTAACAACTGAGGCAAAATGTAAACATTTGCATTCCCTACCAAGACTTTTAAAAAGAAAATAAATATAAATATAAAAGTGATTATTTAATTAGATGGAGCTCATTAAGACAACTCTAACAATGATTATATTTTCTTAATTAGATCTCATTTGGAATTATTGTGAATTACAAAGAGAAATAAACATAAATAAAAATAAATTATTGTTTTGATATTAAGTAAATAGATACTAAAGTTCAAATGAGCTTAGTTCGAGGAATGTAAAATACCCAAATCAAAACGTTATAAAAATGGCACGAAAGGAGATTTAGATTTATATGGTAATATAAAAAAACGAATTGAAAAAGTTCAAAAACTTTGATAAATAGTGAGAGAAAGTCGCATTCTGAGCACATAATGGTCAAGCAAAATATCCTTAACTGTGAAATATCCTACAAATCGAAGCTTCTCATAGTGCATACAAAAACTCTACAAAAATAAATATCTAAAAAATTATTTAAATGACAATTTAATTGGATATAGCTTGTCAAGGTGAGTCCAATAATGACTTATTCGTCTCAATCGAACCTTATTTTGTGAAATTACTATTTTAGTATTTAGAAAATATATGAGTTAATAATAGATTTATAAAATAGAAGCAATGTAATTTTGCTAAATAAGGATTAAAATTAGAAGAAATGAGATAAATTACATGAAAGAAAATTTCCATGTATAGGGTAATATAATAAGACAAATCAAAACATTTGAAGAAATCGGCCAACTTATAAGCGAAAGTCACATTCAAAGCACATAAAAAATCGAATGTAACATCCTCAATTGTTAAATGTGATACATATCAAAATATCTAATAATAAAAACCAAAACTCCACAAAATAAAATATCTAAAAATATTGAAATTAGTATTAATTAAACTTCACTAGTCAAGTCGAGTCCAATTATGATTTATTCATCTCCATTAAGCCTCATTTTGTATAATTATTATTTTAATGCTTAGTAATTATATAAATTAGAGGTTTGTGAAGTTGAAGTGATGCAACATAGCCAAATGAGATTTAAAATTGGAAGAAATGAGAAAAATTATTAGGGAAAGTTACATTTCCATTATGTAAAAAAGAATGAGCATAGCATCCAAGATCAACAACTCGATCAAGCACTAGATGTTCACATTCCATACCAAAACCTTTAGAAATAAAATATCAAGACATATATAATTGATTTTTTTTTTTGACAGAGCTCACCAAGATGAGTCCAATAATAACTTTTCTTAATCAAACTTCCTTTAAAATTACTACAAATTATCAATGGAAATTAACATAAATAATAAAAATTTATTATTTTTAATGTTAATTAAATTGATAATAAAGTCAAAAATGAGTTTAAATGAGGTAATGCAATGCAACAAAATTGAGGAAATGTAAAATTCCCATGAGTTAAGAAATAGTGATTCTTATAAATGTAAAAAAATCATAGAAAAAATATTAAAAAAATGAGATAAAGTATATTATAATGTTGTACTCCAAAATACTAAAGAAATCAAGTGTAACATTCTCAATTAGCAAATCATGAATGTGTCAACATATCTAATAAAGTGCGCTAAAAAGTAATAGAGTTTTTCAAGTCCAGTTCAACAATGCTTGTTTTAAAATAATTAATAATTTAAAATTAAATAATAAAAAAGAACAATAAAATATGATTTTAAGATTATATAATGTATATTAAAGAATAAATTTATTAAATTGAAGTATCACAATATAACCAAATCAAGGTGATATAAACAACACATAAGAGAAGAACTGGTGGTAGATAGTAATATAACTAAGGAAAGTAAAATCAAATAAAATCAAGAGGTAAATTACTTAGGGTAATTGCATTCCAAGATGCTAAAAAAATTGAGAAAAATTCTTTTGTTTTACAGATCAAGTACTATTTGAAATTTGTTATACAATTATAAAAAGAAATATTTATATGGATTGGGATTAGTGAGATGTGCCTATTGAAGTTTGAGTCATCTTAATCATGGCTTGTTAGTAATAACTAAGAAATAGTAAAGGAAAAAACATAAATAATAATGCATTTTTAATTAAATAATATGTAAAGAAAAAGATACACGCTTTGGTCCAGTGAAGCTTAACATGTCGATGCCATCATGCCTCTTCTAAAGCCATGACCTTATGGCAAGAAGTAATTCATTGTGCCTAATGATCATGTTCTAACACTAGTAAACCATATTTAGATTCCTTAAGGTGAAGCTACTCTTTATTTTTTTAATAAAGCCATTACTTTGCTAAATTTAGTGGACAAACTATTTATTGGATTTTTGATAACAATCCTTTTCCAAGCCATCTGTACTACTATAGTTGAATGTGAAAATGATAGCCATAAGTTTTCAAAATGGGTTCTCTTACTAGTTTTATTTAATAATAACTTTCTAAATTGAATAAGTAGAGGAAAGTGGTCTTTGGTTAATTGAGAAATTTTGTTACTTTTGTACTCATGAGTGCTTGTATACCATCAATATTCATAAATTTTCATGTATCCTATCATATCCATGAGTACCCCTCTCCTACTTATGGAACCAAGTGAACCTATTCACAATTCATTCCAAGTTAGTCAATTCTAGATCACGAATGAAGCTGGAGAACTCATACTAATCTTGCCAACTTCTGAAAGTTTCCCCTTTTTCTTATTCTATGCAAGTAAAATGTTTTAATGCTCTGTAACAATCAATGATCTACCATGTTTTATTGATTCTCTTATTTTAACCTTGGCCACCTGGTGATTAATATAATCTTTTGATGAACACACTGCATAACACCACCAAGAGTAGTTGCCATCATATCTTACGTGGATAGCAAACAGCTAAGAGGAAAAATTCATAATCTAAAGCTCTACTTACTTCCTGCATAAAATCACAATACCCCCAAACAATATAGTGAATGATTGAATAAAGTAGTTTCAATTGCTACCCAGAAGTTGATTTACCTTAAGCCTTTTAAAGTTCTCCACCTAAGTTTCCAACAAAGCAATTATGAAAAGCCTATTTTCCCTTACTAAGCACTCTAAGTAAGTATGAGGTTTCTTATCTCTAATCACATGAATTTTCCACACAGAAAATGTAACCATATTTTATTAACTAAAAAACAAGCTTTTAGATAGACTATGCACCTCTATAGCACTCCTTACTATGTTCATTCTACACTTTCGAGGCACCACACATCTGCAGTAGAAAATGCGACTCAAACACTTCATGGCATTCATTCCACTATTCAAAATTAGTCTGCTTTAACAACTTGAGTCCTCAAAGTTAATTGTCCATAAATTACTTACCCAATTTGAATTTAGCACAGGTCAGGCAGTTGTATACCCTACCAACTATTTGAAATTGAGTAAAGACTTTTGCTCTTAATATTGCTCCACCTCTTGAAGATTCCCTCCTCTCTCTTAAAAATATAGACATCTTCAAGCAAATAAAGAGGCTCTTTCCCTTATAAATATTCTAAAATAATTCATCTAGGTCCATCCGATAATGTTGTTTCTCAAAACCAGCATATCGTTTCTCCAAATTGGTCCTTAAAGTAGTTAACTAATATACACAAGTTCCTTAGATGCAAAATAAATCTCTCGAAGTCTAATTCCCCATAGCTTCCTATCCTTGGAAAACTAGATGAAATACCAAAATTGAATATAGTGTTTTGCATAAATTTTACCCTTCAGAAAGGTAGGTCAATCATTCCTCAGCAAATATCATGAACATTATTTGAATCATCCATCACTTACAATATCTCCAAGGACACCACAACAAATACATCTTCAACAATTAAACATCCATTATGTTTCAATTTTGAATCCTTCCTCCATTACAAACACTGGAAAGATTTTGCAAACTTGTTGATTAGCATATCCAAAAGAAATGTACCATTGCTTCTGTCTACATCATAGATGTCAGCATGTTCAAGCCAAGCTTCAGCTATATCCCTCAAGATCAAAACCACGTAGGTAGCTAAATACCACTAGATTATATTCCAAGTGAAATTCATGAGATGAGTAGCAATACAATAGTATCAAAACCTCCTTTATGTTTGTGCGACACACTTAAAATACCATAATTCATAACAAGGTAAAGCCATGAGCAATACCAAATAAAATTTCCCAGTGAACCTAGTAATAATTCAGAAAACAAGAGGTTACTACTAATTTCTCTCTCAAATCCAATGTTTTTTACAATACCACCATTTCTTATTTTTTAATTTTCAAAATTTCAGGGAAGAACCTTTATTCATTTTTATTTTTAGTGTCATCTCTAAATTATTTAATAGTTCTTTTGGACCTTTTTTGGGCACTAGGAGATGCCACAATTATGAATGGATAGAGATTATACAATTCTGAAACTTTTTCCATAATCTACTACATAAACTATGAGGAATAATTAAGGACATCATGCACTTCCTTATTACTTGATGGATATTGCTTTTTATTTGTAATAATTTGATTATTCCCATATGCTCTCTATTTTGATGACTACTTAAATCTTAGATGAACCCCTACTATGCCAAACATTCAAGGTTTGAGATCTACCCCTATGCAAAAATTATGTCATATCTTTAAGCTTGCAGTACTTATTACTCTCTTGCCTACCCATATCATTTAAAATCTTCCATAATCTCTTCTTCTATGTTACACATCCACTCATACTCCAAACCTTGTTAATTCTCATCATGGGCTTTTATTTGCATTTGTGTCAAACCCATCCTCATATTCTTATCATGATTAGGTCCTTCTTCTATTGAATAGAAGCTGTCTAATGCAATCGTATTATGAATCAACATCTTAAGTACACATATCCTTAAAGTAGTTCCTACCTTACCACAAGTGAAGTATATAGAGGGTAGTCCCTTATACTAAAACCCCTGAAAAAGATCATCCTATTTGCCCATTTAGCCACAGAATCATACCAAGTGGCATTAAAAGTTCTATTCATATACATACCCTAGAAAGTAATGACTACAACATTCCAACCATCTTATTATTAATCTAATTACACTCATCCACGAATTAAGTAATGTGTAAAATGTTTTACATGTCCCAAAAAATAAGAGGGAGTGCCTAAAAAGAAACCCAAACTTAGCATCACATAATTGCTGAAGTATTAGACTCAAAACAATTTGTTTACATTTCATATCCAAAATGAGGCCTACATCCTTCTAGGGTCCTCTCAACCACATAGAATCTCTACTTGTAGTTAACTCTAGGAATAAAGAAAAGCACCTGGCTAATAAATCTAGAATTTGAAACCCATTGAAATGTCCTCATCTACATTAGAGTATTCTAGTAATCCATTGCAAAGACAAAAAACCACAATACACTCTACAACTAAATCATAGAAGGGATAGCAAACTCATAAATCACAATCGTAATTCAAATGGTATATTTTATTGTTAATTATGAGAGGATATAGTTCAGTGCCAACCTCAACAAATCTAAATTTGTTTATCTATTCATGTAATTAATAAGGGGACCTCCTAAAGCAATGTTATTATCGTTGTCTTTGTCCCTCTCATAAAAGCTTCCTTAAAGCTCACCTTACCCAAGCTTTTTGGTGTATGATTTCCATTCAGAGAAATTTTCTACCATTTCAACATTTTCACAAAACTTTGCATGCACCTTTGTACATAAACCTATTTTAGTATCATTTTGATATGCAATAAGCTCCTTTGAGGTAGTACATAATAGCATATGCTCATTCAACTTCAGTTCACCATTTAGTACGTTTGGCACTTCAATCTCATTCCTTATCATTAACATGCACACTTTAATAGTTAAAGAATCCCACATCCTTGAAGATTCATCTGCATCATCCTTAGATGAATTATTATCACAAAAAAATTCATCAGACTGTGACTGTTCTAGTGATGTCATTACATTGTTCCATTTGCTTCCCTTAAGTGGACCACTATAATTCCTTAGATCATAGTCTATAAGAACAACACCAGCATCCTTATTATTTTCCTTTGTTAGGGTCAAAACTTATTCATCAACCACTAATTCTTGGGATAATATGATCATGCTAGCCCTTATATTTTGTGATCTTTCTAGATTTTATAGTTGGCCATTGATAACTACTTTATATAGCTACTTAGGAAGTTATTTATTCCATGTTCATTTTAGAGTTTGCAAGAATTAGAATGAAGTACATGCCTAAACATGCCTTTTAATGCAGTGACAGCTCCAATTGGAACAAAAATACATCCATGCTTCTTCTATTCCTCCAAGTTCTATCTCTTACCTCCACATACCTCTCAATACAAACAACACCATCCCCTTGGACAAAAAATATATTTTGATCATCCTCCCTCCAACAAAGTCACCAACATTGCCAATGTCTTCTTCCACCAACCTGTCGGAGTATGGTCACGTGGCGAAAACTTAAACACATTGATAGGAGACTAGAGGTAGGACTGGAACCTATAGCCTTATTTGATGCAATATTGGGAGGCTTATCAAATCTAGACAAAGCAACGATCGACAAATTGAGAGTTTTTGCATAATTTTATGGGGGGTGGTGTGTGGCCATTCTTACATGGTGAAGAGATTTATTCGGTTAATCTTGTTAATGAGTGGGACCTCACCCTATTAACAAACTCTATGAGGTGCAAGACCTATTGCCAACTTTTTAAAAGAACTATGGCCACTTAAACCATGGAAGTTTATGGTATTAATAAGTTTATGATTCCCTTAGATGTCATGGGCCACATGAATGCTACATTAACGTATTCAATGAGTCCATTGCCTTCATTAAATGGCCTATGTAATCTTGCAAAAATTTCATGTTAATGAGTGTTGATCATTTCAATATTTGGCCATCAACCAGAAATTCCTACTACGTGTTTGTAATCATCTTGCATTTATGATGTCACTGCACTTTGTACAAACTACCAATTGCTCCTACAAATTGAAAGGTTAAGTGAAGTGTTTGGATCACTAAAATCCAAGAAATTTTCCGCATATGACTGGATGAGAAGTCAATTGAACCTTATCATTTAGAAAAGAACAAGACATAACAATGTTTCTACATGTGATCCTACAAAAGGATCATCGATGAGAGCTATGAATGACCAAGTGATCTATGAAACCTTTTGAAGTTGATGGCTATTAATGTTGCAATCTTCCATCGCATGTGCTCTTTCTTCCACGTGGAGCTTGATGTAGTAGAGGATAAATAGTAGATTATGTTCATGCGCTAATGGAGAGCAAATTTTAAGCCTCCAATGAGACTTTTTTTGCATTACTAGGTCCAGTGGGGCTTAGTAATTGAACATCAAAAGAGTTTCAACAATGGATATCGTAGCTCTTGTAATGACGAAGAATGCATCCAAATATGATACATGTTGTGAATTGTAGAATCCAGTGTACCATCAAAAGTTTGAATGCAATTTGCATCAGACGATACAAGTGAAGGGCATACCTGCATGGCTGTAATGTGACCTATTCCTCCTTGTACAAACCTAAAACCACTAGTTTGGGTCTGGATCTCTACTGTGAAGGGAGCAATGGCACAACGTTCTATGACATGGCCTATTGAAGTGACAAAAGATGGTGAGTTATTGATGTGGTAAGAGGTATATGCCTTCATGCATTGAGTTGTTGGCTAGTATAATTTTATGTTGTAACGTGACAAGTAGATGGCCCTCATAAATCCATCTCCATGCCCTATAGTGAGGAATTGTGACACACTTTTAAGTGAGGATACCCATTTAGTTAAAGAATGTAAATAAGTGGAGGAGAAGGAACATATGATGATTATCTTTGTAATTGTGTGGAAAATAAGATTAGCCTAATGTGGAAATCAAGAAACCTAATGCCAAAATTACAATATAAAGAGAGGTCCTTAATGGTGGATCTTGATCAAGTCCCATAGAAGGAGGTGCTTGGGAGGGTGAGTGCCCTGTTTGGCTCATATTAAATGACTACATTAGGCAATATCGATGAGTCAGGTTATTTTGGAATGCACTCCAAATTAGGTGGCAAGTGTTGTCAAAGGAAAAATAATTAGAGGTAAATAGCAATCAAGTACCATAATGAAAAGAAGATAAGGACTTTAAGAAGGGAATTTAGAAATACTTGAAATTGTTAAGTGGGAAGAAAATGGTAGATGGTGATGTGCATTAGCTAGATATTGAATGTCATTAGACATTTTCTTGCACAGGTCAAGAGGTTGATTACCTTGGGCAATCATGGCAACAGAAGACAAGGCGAATGTCACCTATGGAGAAATCCTTATTGTGGTTAGTCACATTGTTCACCTTGTTGAGGCTTGCATTGGTAGATGTGAAATGGTCACCACTAGTAGGCTCCTAGTCTGGCCAATCTTGAAATATCAGCAAAGTAGTCTGACATGCTTGATAGTTTAAAGGTGAGTAAACCTAGAAGGTGAAAAGAAGCTAAGTTATGGGATCCCTATTCATGTGGTGATCCACTGAGTTATAGGATCCTTAAATGAGAGCATGTCCATCAAAACCTAAAATATGGTGAACTATTCCTAAGAAGGACAAAGCTAGAGTAAACTCTAGTGGAGGCCTATTGTGACACTAATATGAAATCAATCATTTGGCTTGGGTGTATGGGCGAAGGAATCATCAATCCATCTAATAGTTTGTTCCCTTAAATGTTTCCCTTAAGATAGTCAGGGCAACAATCGATGTTCTATCAGGTAAAACCGTTGACTAGAAGCTTTTAGGACTCAATGCACTTGAACTATTCTTATACATTAAATTAGTAGGGTGGGTCAACTTCTTCAATGTGTTAACCTGTGCTGTAACCTAGAGCCTGCAAGTAGTGTTGATCAATTATGATAGTAATATGGTGGTCATGGAAGTTGAAATCCAACGAGAGCATAAAAGCTCACTTGTTGGATCAACTTGTTCCAAAATAGATTGCATTTGATCATGTGACCCACACTTGTTTATTCATTCAATGCAATGCCTTGATGAATAAGAGGGTGCAATAATCCCTAAAAAATATAGGGCATGAGCCCACACAAAGCATTTGCAATTGTAGATCTTAGTGGTAGTAGACAATATTGAAATGAGAGCTTTAACAATTCAAGGGAAGAAAGGTTACACCTAGATGACACTTGAAAATGGGTTAGCTAATCCTAAAAGATAGGAGAAACAAGTTTGAGTGTTCCATTTGCAATGAAAATCTAAAGAACATAAAGTTAAAACTCTAAAGTTGTTATGTGGTGGTCAATAAAAATAGGAAGTTATTTAGAGACATAGCTATGTACCTTGGGAAGAGCAAATTTTTTTGCTTAATAACCTATCATCCTTAGAAATGGTCTTGCTAGGAGTAAGTCCAAGTGGTTGGAAGAGCACCAAATGTCGAGCAATGTCTGATGCATTCTGATGAACCTTAAAAATCTAGATGCTTGAGTTCCATTGAGGACCAATCATACTTGTAACCACATAATGTATCCAAGGTGAATAGCCTTTCATCAATGATGAAATTAAGCAAGGGAAGCTGACAAAATGGATTCATCTTTTTGGGAAAAGGATTGACATAAGGAATGGTCATGAGAGTCATAGTCCCAAACTATTTGACTATCAGTGGACACTTCAAGCTACTTGTGCATTAACAGCATATTGATGCATGTTAACTAGTGGATGGATTTCGAGTGGCCCCTATGGGGTCATTCCCCAAGCATTAAAAATCAACTCAAAACTGGCACGAACATAAGGAATCTGACTATTTAATCACAACAAAGCATTGTGATTGACCTTGAGGATTCTCTTAGAATGTGATTTCTACCTAGTGCTCTTATTGACAAAGTGTAGAAATTCAACCATTTCTAGGTAAATGATGGGAGTCACTATGTCTCTCTTAAGGTAACTAAATTTTTTTATTATTTAAATTGTTATGCACATGAATAGATAAATGAGATTCCCACTATCCTTGCCTACTATTCAATAAAGCCACATTTAAGGGAATGAACTTGGTTGAATCAGTAGATGTAACCTTATCAAGGCTTGCATTGGTCACACCACAAGCATTGTGTTAACTAATGGGATCTTTATCTACCATGACTTCAAACATGGACCAAGAAGTCTAACATGCTTGCAAGTTTATGGGTGAGAAAGCCCAAACATTATACATGGAAGCTAATATGTGGTATCCTTGTTTAATGGGTGAGCCACCAATAATCCCTTGTACTTTATGTAGGGTTAGAGCAAGAGCAACCCTATTGAAACATAAAAGAAGGTGAATTTTTCATGAGCATGAAAATCCCAAGGAAACTCCAGTGGAGGCCCACAATAATACTAACATGCAAATGGTTTTTTTGACTTGGGTGCAATAGTTCAAGACTAATAGAAGCACATCATACTTAGTTTCCTTAAAAGTTTCCCTCAAGATAAATTGAGCCATTGTTTGAGTTTTATTGTGTAAAGCCATTAACTAGAGTCGTTAGGGGCTTATTGCCCTGACACATTCTCGTACCTTAAATTGGTACGAAGCCTTGGTCTCTTTGAAGAGTTGAATGAAGGAATCTAGGCTCAAACTGTGACATTTTTTTGGTAAGTATAGCTATTAGTGTGGGATGAACTAAAAGAATGATTGTAATGTCCAACTAATAGCTAACTTGGAGCCTACAAAGTGTGTTGGACAATTAAGGCAGTAGGACAAGGGTGTCATGGAAGTTGAAATCTACTAAGTAGTGTTAACTCATGTTTTGAGTCAACTACTACTAAAAATTGAAAATAGTTTAGAGTTGAACTCACTCTTCCCTGTTGGTGCAACGCAATGCCTCGACTGGTAGGAGGGTGCAATAGTCATTATAGAATATAAGGCACAAGTGAGTGTGAATGAGAACATTCTAGAATAAAGAGAGGAAAGTTTTATGTGACTGACACTTGCACATTAGTCTGTTGTTCTTAAGTGATAGAGGAAACTAGTGAGAGATTACCATTTGGTATGAGCTTTTAAAGGAAGTTGAGTAAAAATTCTATAGCTGGGATTTGGTAGTCAATGGAAATAGCTAGTAGTTCTAAGATGTAAGTGGGGTCTTCAAAAGTGTTGGCTTTTTTGCTTACTGTCAGACGTAGAAACTACTTAGCTAGAGAGAGCGCCAAGTGGATGGTAGAGAGCATATGTTGGGAGATATTCGATGTGTGACATATTACCCTTGAGGTTTTGGAAATTTTAGTGCCTTCAAAACCCATTCGTACTCATAACAACACCATGTCTCAAAGGTAAACAACATTTGTTTAATGGTGAATTTTAGGTAAGGGAAGTTGACAAAATGGATTTGGAACTTTGGGAAAAGCATTGGCTCCAACGAAAGGTCGTGAGGGTCCTAGCCCAAATCCATTGACTACTGGTGGACTACTCAAGCAACTTGTTCACATAGAGTAGGTCAACGCATGTCAACTAGTAGAAAACTTTGGAGCAACCCTTATCGGGGCCTTCTTCATGCGTTCAACAATTGACTCAGGATTTGTAAAAACTAGAGGAATCTAACTATTTAGTTATAATAAAGAACTTTGATGGGCTTTAAAGATGTTCATGAAAAGTTATTTCTTCATAGTGCTTTGAATGTTAAAGTGAAAAAATTCAACAAAGCACAAGTTGACAAGGGAGTCACAATGACTATCTTAAGATAGCTAAAGCATCACTATCTCATTTGTGATGCACATGAATGGATTAATGAGATTTTGACTATCCCTATCTATTGCCTAGTGAAACCAAAACCTTGAGAATAGGCTGTGTAGAATCAATAAGGAAAGAAATCTTGCCTCAACAGGTCAACCCAAGTAAAGCACAACTTTAGGTAGGAGATTGATTGCGATAGAACTTCTGCTAAATGATAATGAAGGTTTCCTTAGTTGATTAATGAAAAAAATCATTTGGAACTAAAGGTTAAAAGCTCATTTGATTCTAATTTCTAGTGTGAATACAAACTATGAAAGCAAGGCCTATCGATCCTTTTGGCTTTAAAAATTTGAAGCTGAAGGAGTCAGGAAATTTACTATAAAGATAACTGGTTTGCAGTAGCCACGCATTCATAGCAATGTAGCATTTTTATCATTTTATATTGGCTCTTTCTATCATTTTGAAGAGCAATTCATGAAGTGTTTGGCTTATTCACCCTCCAATTATGACAGTAAACTAAGTTTAGACCACTATGAGCGAAGTTAGTTTTACCTAACTGATGAATGTGTCATCCTAGTAACAATATAGTATTAGAAAAATTATTAGTTAACACAATTGTTCATTACACTTGACTTAAAAGCCAATGTGGTGAAGTTATCATGTGCAGGACCATGACTAAAGGTCTCTAAGTCAAAACCCAATTTTAAATGTGATTCTTAGGCCATTTGTTTACTTATTAGCAAATAGTAATGGCTTCATAGGCCAATGGTACATGACCAATGGCTTGCCTTATGTTTTAGAAAGTTGTATGATATTAACACAATAAGAAATATCCATTAAATATGAATGATGGGCAGAATAATTTGTAGATGACATAAATTTTCAACAGGGATAATAAGTGGTAAAGTGGCCTTACTACAATGATTCACTAAGATCCTACCATATATTGTAGTAGATTGATCCCCTAAAAGACATCGACATCATGAATGTTTAAAAACACCCATTCCTCACTTGTAGGCTTGCTTGCTTACTCACTTTCTTGCTTTCTTACTCTAAATGCTATATTTGTTTTCATATTTCAGACAGAACTTCATATCGTAATTTGTACGAAACTTTTGTGTGATACTACTTGTGGTATAATAAGATTCATTTCGTACCCCTTGGAGGCTTCTCTTGGTCTAATGTTGAAATCCCTCAAAATGTTGTTCGCAAAACTTAAATGGTGCAATGATGGAATTATAATATTTTTCCCTTTCAACAAATTCTCGTGTTCCATTGAGACCCAACTTTGTGTCATAGTAGATTCATCACCACAAATACAAGGTCATCACATAGGGTTGAAACATTTCTCTCGGTTGCTCACATGCATTATTAATGTAGTACCTATCATGGTTCTACATGTGTGGCAAAAAGTTTCACTTTTTATACATTACTCAGCACTTCTTATTACCTGGGTATGGTGGTGGTGTCACTTAATTGGGAGATTTCCTTCTTCCTTTATGGAATTTTTTAAAATTTCAATCTACAAGGGGTAATCTTTGACATAATATGGCTCACAAGAAACTGTAACATCGAAGGTGTAATATGTACAAGGGTTTTTGAGCACATGACTATGGCCCATGCCATGAGCTAAGGCAGTTTTGGTAAGTACAATGCACTAGGCACAATACAACATTGTGCTTGTGAATGATAGCCAGTCCACATGCACTATTCTACATCTTTTGCTTGTGGTTTGTTGGGCTAGTGAAGTCTAACTTTTTGGTGATTTCACATTGCTAGTAGTGGGATTTTACATTGTCAGTGAAGTGTAACATTTTTTTGTAATATGCAATCCACAAGGGGCAATGCATAGCAGAACTCAACCCATAATGAATTGAGAATTGGATGGTGCAATTTGTGCTAGAATTTGTGCATGGGCAAAGCACTTGGTGCACTGGAAGCCAGTCCATTTGTGCCCTACGATAACCTATGCCCACGGTTATAGGTATACTTGTTCATTTTTGAAGTTCCACTCTTCACCCTCTACATTGTGAATTATGGTATGTAATTTTACTCATGTTGTATTGAATTTTTTGTGCTTCAAAGTGTGCACTATAATGTCCTTCCTATCCACTCTCCTATCCTTTCTAGAGTTACATGCGGTGGTATCCCATTGTTGGGTGTGGTGTCTTTCTTAACACACTTGATTTGGTTCCTAAAATGTGTAACTCTTTTCAACAATTGTCATCATTTTTTAGTACTAATGAAGGAATGAGGTGGCACATTAATGGGGACCTGACTTGGTGTAATGTCTAATTATCAAACCTTCCTTACCACTCTGTACTTTGTTTGGTTTTTGTTTAGCTTGTTGTTGCTTCTACAAGATGCGGCTTATAGTGTCAAGCCTCGCTGGCATGTTGTGTGTGCTTATGCATGTGGTGTGTGTGGGGGCCCAACAAATGTGACTTGTTAGTTCCAGAATTACAAGATTTTAAAGTGATTAAGTAGATGTTTCTTGATCGTTTGCCATGTTTTGAGCACATTGTTTGCTTGCTTTCTTTTTTTTTATCTTCGAGAAAACTTTCGAAGATACATAAGCCAAGTTAAACATCTTCAATTTGGAAGGCATAATGCTTTTAAGTCATTTTAATGGCTGCTTAATTGGTGCATGCCATTATGAAACATTTTTATGCATATGTCACTTGAACCATACCAGGTTTAGTTTCCAAGTACAACCTATAACACCTCAACCATATGTAGTTCCTCAAAAGGTCTAGTTAAAATGAAGCTCCTACTCCATATTCTTCCAATTCCAATACTTTTTTGTAATTCCACCACCTTTTCTTAATTTTCAAACTTCTTTAAGAGAATCCCCTCCCTTTACATTTTTTTATTATTTTTATCATATCTAAATTCATTCTGTTAGAGTTTTTGTACTGCTCTTTGACTCTGGGTGGTCTTATAATAGTAGATGAACTAAGATTACTTGGGACTTGGACTTACCTTTTCAAAATCTACAATTTAATTTGCAAAGAGTCACTAGGGCCATCATCTACAACCTTGTTAATTTATGAACATTGCTTTTTATTTATATACATTTTGTCTTCCTTATGCACTATATTTTGGTATTCACTTTATCCTAGATGAATTCCTTCTATGCCCATCATTCATGGATCAAGATGTGCTCTAATGCTTAACTTACTCTTAATCTTCCAACTTATAATGCCTACTAAACTCTACGTATTCATATCTCAAGGATTCACATTTGTCATCTATTGTGTTGTGATAAGCATTATCCTCAACAAAACTACATGTTAGCTAGTTTCCTTTTAGAGAATTTTCCTTGACATTTTTCACATTCTCTCAAATAGTCTAGGTGCACCATGGTTGATGAGCTACTTTAGTATAAAAGAGATGTGCAATAGTCTCCTTTGATATAATACATAATTGTGTAAGCCCATTCATCTTTAGTCCAAAATTTAATTTGTTCAACTCTTCCACCTTCTTCCTTATCCCTATTATCATGCCCACATCACAACTAATGCTTCTTGTGTCTAGAGGATTCACCATCATCATCTTCAAATGAATTCATATCATAGTAAACCTCCTCTAACTATTCAATTCTCCATATTATTCCCTATATTCCACTAAATTCAATACCCACAATGTTAGGATCCCAAAAATTTTCTCTGATAAGGATTAGAACCACTTCGCCCATCACCCATGGATGCATGCCCAATGCCTCTAATTTTTTTGTGATCCTTCTTGACTTCATGCCCACCATTGTTCACAACTACTCATAGGGTACTCAAAGAATTATTGATACCTGGTCCATTTCAAATTTCATTGACAACAAAAATGTGACACAAGGAGGCCTTCCAACATGATGAACAATTTTGTCTTCCAGCAGTTCCTTCCTTCCCCAACAATTTTGTCGAGCTACAATTCTATTTTCCTAAACATATGTTTGCTTGCAATTCTGACTGCTTACCAAACTCATTGGGTTCAGCATTAAACTTTAGGTTGCTTAACTAATAAAAGGTTGAAGCGTGAAATATACTCTCCCTATGGAGGTTCATGAATATAATAGAAAGACAGTACTTACATATTTTAGAAGGAGGAATTCCACAATCCCATACAAAATCAAAAAAAATAGTCCGATATGCAACCCAATTATCTATAGAATTTCATTGGTGGAATTTGTGGGAAAATTTGAAGGGTCACATACCCTTCACAAAATTAATAATAATGCAATGAGAAGTCCACTGATCCTTATCATTTAGGGGAAGGAGAAGTCATAAAAGATTTTAGCAATTCAACAAGTAGAAAGATCATTAAAGAGAGCTCTGAATGATGGATAGATTTGTGCAACCATTGGCATTGCAATAACTATTCAATGCCACATTATTCCATCATGTGTGAACTTGCTTCTGCATGGAGAAAATGCTGTGGTTGATAAGTAGCAACCTATTGACACTATCATCCACCAAGGGAGAGCAAATGTTATGCTGGTAATATGTCTATCATGTCTTACTAGGCTTAGTCGGGCCTAAAAATTGAACATTGAACTACTAATGACGACGAATATCCTGGCTCAATAATTGATGAAGTATGTAATGAAATGCAATTGTGAATTGTAGAATATAATGAGCCATCCATTTTTTTTAATACAAGCTACATTAGTGGATGCAAAGCTAACAGAATAAGAGGTGGATACCCCTTCAACTAATAGCATGGAGTGTTGTAGCATTAGGTTATTATTTTCTATTAACATGGTAAAAGGTAGATGCCACCAATTGTTGTGGTGTTGGCCAATAAGAATTAACATTGTAGCAAAAAAGGTAGATGCCCCTCACAACTCCAACTCCATGCTTCATGTGGTGGAATTGTGACCCATGTTTGGTGAAGCTACCCACTGAGTTTATGAACATAAATAAGTAGAGGAACTTTGAAGGATTCTCTTTCTATGAACAAAAAAAATTGGTCAAACCCAATCTAGAAATTAGGCACTTTAAGCACAAATGGTAGTCGAAAGCTATGTCATTGGTAATAAATTTGGACCAAGGCTCTAGAAAGGGGGTATTAGGGAGGGAGAGTGCTCGTTTGACTCAAACCCTACTACCAAAAAAGTTGCTACAAATGAGTTCAATTTTTTGGGAGTGCAGCAGCACAATTTTGTTATCATCTTAAGTTAAATCATTGTAAGAGATTGAGAACAAGCTAGTATCACAAGGGAAAGATGAAAAGTGTTTTGAAAAAAGAGCTAAAGAGTACTTGAAATTATCATGAGTTGTACCTTATTAAGGAGTGCCACGCAAGCATTACATGCATTTGTAATGGCCAAAAGGCTCCTTATCTGACCTATCTTGAAAAACAAACCAAGGAACTTAACATGCTTGGGTGTCGACAAGTGAGCAAGCTTGGAAGGCATAAGGAAGCTAATTTGTGAAATCTTAATTTGTGCGAGGGCATTGATAACTCAAATCTTTTGTGAAGGTTCCAAGAGATAACATGCCATTGAGGACCTAAAACACGAAGAACTATGTCGGAGTGAGGTGAAGCAAGAGGAAACTCTACTGCAGACAAATAATGATGCTAAAGTGCAAGTTGCTCACCTTAGTTATGTATAAGGGCAAAAGACTAATCAAACTATCTAGTAGTTATTTTTCTCTAAAGATTTCCTCATGATAGCTTGAGCCATAGCTAGAGTTCATTCAGGTAAAGCCAATATTTCTAGGCATCAAGGGCACAATACCATCAACATATTCTAAATCTCCAAATATATCAGAAGCTCTATCTATTTTAATGAGTTGTGCCAAGGAACCCAGGATCCAAAAGAGCCATTTATGGTAAGTATGACATATTAAAATAAATTAGTTTTCATTATTATTTGGAATAGTTCTAAATGTTATGAATTTTTCAAATAAAATCTTAATGACAAATTTATTTTCTCGTTCATTCAATTTTTTTGGTGATATTCCCACTAGGCATCTATGTTTTTAGTCTTCTCTTATAAAAATTATTTTAACTTTTTAATATGTTATACACCTTATTTCTATTACATTTTATGCTCACCTTCAATTATTAAGAATCTTTGCATTGATATGTTAAAACTTGGAGCACATAAATTCAAATTATAATTTTTTAAAACTTTAAATAATCCTTAATTAGGCCTCTTTTTATTCTTTCTTTCAATTACTATGGTTTTTTGCTGGATGTACAATAAAATTGAAAACATTAATTCAAAATTAATGTTTCTTATGTTGTTCAATTCATTTTAAACATTAAAAGATATCTTTTTTACCATTTTTATATTTTTTGCATTAAGGACATTTATATTAAATAGTCAATATAAGTTTTAATGAACATTTTTCCAACGCAAATGTAATGGTTTCTATGCTTTAGAATTTTAATTAACGTATTTTTTGTCGTGCCATTTATAGTTTGTTTTCATATGTTACTTCTGAACTTTAATTTAAAAATTTTCAAAAGTCTGGTATTTTGCAAATATTTTTACATACTTTTTTCCTTGAATGAAGCAAATTTTTATACTAACATTTTAATGACAACTGAATAATAGCCTATGAACATGATGATTATAAATTTGTCTATTTTAGAATTTTGATTTTTTGCATATTTGAGTTTTTTTTTTATTGTATAAATTTATTATATTTTTATTATCTCTATTGTTTAATGCAATTGTATTAGTTTTTAATAGAAATAGATTTCACAATAAATATTTTATAGATTTTGCTATTAGAATTTAATTGACATTTCGTTTGTTTTCTAAACATTTTTTAGTCATAATGATTTAATATTTTGATAAATATTTTTCACCTTTTTACTTTCAATGGGAGCTTTACATTGCTAAATGATATAAAGTGCACAATAGCCAATGAATATTATTATAGAAATTTTGTGCATAAAGTCGATTCAATAAATTTAAATCGTTCGTTATTGAAATTAGCTTCATAAATGACTGTGAGCGATTTTAAAAGCTTTTCATTCTGATAATTCATATCAAACTTTTATGACTTTTCGATTTTATTTAGATTTCTAATTTTTTAAATATAGTAACAAATTGTTTATTATTATTATAAAAAGAATTATTATATATATGTATCTAATATAAGACCTTATTAAATTTTCATTCTACATTAAAAGTATTTTTATATGTTTACTTTTCGGGTAAAGCATTATTCATATATTACGCAAAATTTAGTCTTTGTAAATGCTAAACTTTATTAATGGTTTATTAAGTAATTATTTATTAACAGTTTCAAATAAAGTTTTTTTAATTTTTTATTACTCATTAATTTAAATTTTATAATTTTTTTCTTTTTAAAGTTATTTTCATATTGTTATACTGCATAGCTATTGTATTTTTACCAAACAATAAATATATGTTTTCTATATTAATTTCTTACATATTAGTTATTTGCACTAATTTTTTATCTTTTTAAATTATACAAACATATTTATTTTGGTTATAATAAAAAGATTTTTTTCTTTTTATTCTTTTATGGTTTTTTAGTCGATGCTAGTTTGTGTATGACATTTAAATTATTATGATAATTATTTATTAAAAAAAACTAGTCATTAAAATTTGGATATTCAAATTTAACAAAAAAACAACAAATTTTAAACTTTTTTTTTAATCTTTGAAGTAAGTTACTATTTATTATTTGCTTACCAAAACAATCTAAGGGCATTGTGCATTCATTAGTACATTTTGTGCATTATTTTTAACAAAGACAACCACTATGCATGCTTATGTTTTAATTTTGAAATTTATGACCAATCTTGGATACTATATTTTTTATTTTTATGGTTTGTTATTTTCATGAAACTAACTAGATAATTTATTATTTCATATTTAATATTAATTAAACAAAATAATTTTTATAGTTATATATTATGTAAATAACATTTTAGGAAAGGCCTTCACACATAAATATTTTTAAATAACAGTATGTGTTGAAAATCGACTATCATAACTTTATTTACCTTTTAATGTACATTAGAATATCATGCATCACAGTAATATTGAGAAAAAGTTTCTTTAAATACGTGAAATAGTTTATATTTTTGAAAAAGTTTTTCCAAATTAAATATTTTTTTTATTTGGCAAAAAAATGTTTAAAATGTTTGCAATAAATTAATAGTTTCTTAATAAAAACATTCTTTATAAGTATTGGATGAAATATAGGGACATTATTAAAAAAGTTTAATTTTAATTTCATGTTTGTGTATTAAGGTAATTTCAGATAATTAGATTATTTATATTTTGTATATTTACTTTATTAACAAAACAAACACTCTTCGATACAAATATGCTACATAAATAAATTTTTTAAGAAATATTCACACATGTAATTGTTTTATAAACAAATACTCATATATTTTGTCATATAAATTTAGATTAGAAGGCTTTATGTAATTTAATATTCAGGAGAGTTTTCCTTAAACTTGTAAAATAAGTTTTATTTTTTCAACTTAATTAACTTTAGTTAGAAAATGTTAAAAAAACATATTTGTAAAGAAAATTTCTAAATTATTTGAGTTAAAAAGTTTATTTAGCCTCAAAAATGACTAAAATCATGGTACACAATTCCTAAGAACTATGCTTTAAAGAGGAAGAATACATCGAAGGAACATTGCTAAGAAAACTTTTAGGCGACATTGAGTCATAAAAAAAGATTTAATTAATTTAGAATTTTTAAACTTTTACCCATTTGCATAATGTTTTTCGAATGCATGATTTAATAATTGTAGCATAACAAAAGAGACAATAAAAACAATATAAGTAAATAAAAATAATATCATTTCTATATATTTAAACTACTAAAAAATTTGAATATAAATTCAATAAAAATGAAAATTTAGGAAAAAGAATGATAAATATATAAACTAAATAATAAAAATGTTGGATGCTAAATAAATAGAAATTAATGTAAATGAGGTTGCTTAAAATATTTGTTGTACATATAACTCTTATAAAAAAATTTAATAACCTCTTTTAAATGTGAGGGAAAAAAATATTAAATAAAATGGAATCTTTTTCATATAAACAAAAAAATTAAATATTTGAAATGAATTAATATTATTAATTTTTTTGACAAATTCATTATTTTATTTTTAACATTTAAACTTTTTTAATTGTAATAACATGTTTTAACTTTGTTTTTTTACATCTCTTGTGACATTTATTTGAAAAACACATTTTCACTAATGCTTGAATAATTTTCAGTCTTATTAAGATACTTTATTCCATATTTTCAAAATTTTATACATTCGTTTTTTCAGTATTATGATTTCTTTACATTTAGTAATTACTATATTTTTAGTAAAACAAGAACATATTATTCATAGACTTTATTTATATTTATCATGACCATTCTTTGGACATCTTATATACCTTTTATTTATATAATGGTTTGCTCTTCTATATTTTAATATATTTTTCTCACAAAAACTATATCTCAATTTTTAAAATTTTTCTAATTTATTTGTCACCATTTTTCCATTTAAAAATAAAAACTTGTTAATGTCTAACAAACTTTTTATTTGATGCACATTTGTTTTGTTGGCAATGTTGAGTTTCAAATGTTTATATTTTTTGCTGGATTTTGTGTCAAAGCGCAAACATCGACCATTCAAAATTTTTATCGCCTTCGCACGTGCAAAGATTTTACAATTGAATAACGTTTGTCTATTATGGTTCTTTCTCATGTTTTGACAATGAATATATTATTTTAACAAAAATTTTTAAACGTGCTGTTTAAATGCTCAAAAGTGAAATAACGATTATGCTTATATTTTTTAATTGTAGTAATTTTTTTATTTTTAGTAACATAATTATCATAATTATGTCCCTAAGAACAAAGTTTTATGAAGTATATCAAATATTTTTAATTATTTAATTGTTCTATTCTCTCACTTATTTTTTCATATTTATGCAATATTGGTAATTCATGTTATGTGTGACAAAATTAAATGAAAGAACTTTATAAAATGATATTGTTGTGTGGTTCTATAATTTTATAATTTTGTTATTTTTACCTAAACATAAAGATTTACTTTTGTAAATTTGGGAATTATATTTTAACTTTTATTATTAAATTTATTTAATTTTAATTTTTTCCACAATATTTGGCATTCATTATTATCATAATTTTGTCAACATGTGTTTGTTAAATGTTCCAAGATTTTTGACACTCTATTTTTGAACATCCTACAATTTCTAAGGCTAGTTATCAATCAAGCGAACTAGTAGAATGTGCCAACTTAAAAAAATTAAGGATTTTAAAATATTAAAATTAACATAAAATGAAATAGAGCATATTGGTTGAGCTACTTGGGTAGACAGAATATTGTGAATGCCAATTAGCAGTGAATAACAAGTGTAAGTGTTTTTTCAAAGCTATTGTAAGGCTCTTAAATGTTACTGTTATGGAAATATTTCTTATGTGGTCTAAAGGATTATCATAAGAATGAGAACATAAAACCTTATGTTGATTAATGAGCTACTCATGTAGGGGGAACCCTAAATAATTAAAACAATTGTTGATAAAGTAATACATGTGGCCTTCAATATGACTATGAAATGCATGAGCACACATTTTTATCCTAATCATGTCGTTTACAATGATGTTTATTTGCATGAAATTATTTTTATGTCTGTTTTCTACATGATCATGTAAAAATATGATAATGTAAGTATTATAGAATTATACTTTTAGTTAGATATAAAAAAATATGCATAATTTATTTGTGCATTATGTGAAATAAATAATTTAAAATGCCATGACAAATTGATATAGTGAGCCAAATGCTTGAGTGGTACATAATTTTTGGACAATGGATAATGTGGAATATGGCCTATACCTCTTATAAATAATGATGATTTAAATATGTTGCATTAGCTAAACATTGGCCACCAAAATTTATGAACAAAAGTTTTTATTTCTAGCAATACAAGCTTAAAAACTGCTAGCAATAAAAGAACAAAAGTGTTAAATATTTAGATAAGAGTATCAGGTTATATTCAAATCATTATGACTAGTTTTGATTTTATTGTATGAAAAGAACTAGTGGAATCTACTCGATAACTACAGCACAATTAGGTTATAAGGAAATTATGGAAAAACTTTGGAAATTGAAAGGGACTCAACTAATCAAATAAAAGTTGCTCTAAAAATTAGCTAAAATTCTCAATGTAAAATTTGAAAAAGGTACCATTGGGATAGCGAAAAAAGGTAAATATTGATTAAGAGTAAGACTCGTAGCCATGCATTATATGAGGATTACTAAAAGAGAAATGCTAAGCTAAGTTGCAAGTGACAAGATGCTATATCTCAATGTTTCTTTTACTACAAATCCAAAAGTGCACCATATGCTACAAATGGTACTAGTTAAGGATAGGATACTTTAGTTCAATAGCACACTACACAACACTACATTTCTCTTATCGAACATAAATAGACTCCTACATCTCTTTATGCCATCATAGGAGCTCATTCTTTGTAGAGCTTACCTATAATGATATATTTTTACATTTGTGCAAGATGTTATTTTGTATTAGTTTATTTGACTAAATGATTGCCGTGTTCATCCATTCCAAAAAAAGCCATTTGTTTTAAAATCTATGGGTGTAACGCAACCTATTCACCAAATCATGTACATGGCTAGACACATTCAACACCTCATGCTTAAAATTCCAATTCAAAGTCTTAATCCTAAAATTTAACTATCATACTCATGGTGTGTTAGTCTGAATGAATATTATCTCCTTACTATTTTGTCTCCTTATGTATACAAAAACTTTTTCACCCTAGGATGGTCATCTTAATAATATATATTAGTATTTACAAAATGTTTCCAAGCTCCAAGTCAATAATGTGCATGCCAATTACATAAACTCTAAATGCTAAACATACCAAGTAAAATAATGCAACAAATGAATACTAAATTTCAATAAACATTGCACCCAATCCATGATAGTCAACAAATATAACTTTTCTAACATAAGTACATGTTTACTATAGATTAAAAATACTAAAGAAACAAATGCTTGACACCAAGGTTTCTAATAACCGATTACTCAATTTCCCCTCTCTACAACCAACTGCTGGCATCCACTCATTAAATTAAACTACCTAACATCTTAGACAAGCATGTAATTGTTGGGACTGTAACAACTCAATGTATACAAAACACTACTAAAATATCATGATAAATAAAAAGGCACTAGTGACCCTAAACATGAGACAACTTAATAAATCATAGCTCATAATAAAACTATTGTAGCAACTCTAATCCTTAAAATATGATGACTTCATTATGATGTAGTGATTCTTTAGATTAATATCCAACCTACACTATAGCACACATCCATCCTTGGCCCAATGGGATGCCAAAAAATCTAGCCACACAACTGTCTCTTTGGATTACAATTAAAAAATTTTACACATTGGGAAACCTTATGGATGACTTGTATAATGTCAAACATCTATAGTTCTTTAGGATGTCCTAACTAATTTGGCATTCCATGGTCTATTGTTGTCCCTTGAATTAAAACCATTAGCTCACTAACTCTAAGATTTAAACACGATTCTTACTTATCCTCTCTTATCTAAATACTTTGTAAGATGTCATAAAATTGGTACTCAAGAAGGCCCATTACAATCCATTGTTGAACACTCCATGTTCCTATTTTTTTTAAAGCCCATCCCTAATTAACTCATGACTTTACTAGAATTGAATAAGGTCCCTATAACATAACTTTAGCAATACCAAGATCTATATCAACCTCTGTAGTATCTGACTATGGGTAAGCCCTACTTACTAGTTTATTTAGGATATCCTTAGTGTTCTAAAAATCTTAACCCACATATATGGTAATTCTATCATTTCCTCAAAACCCAAACAGATATATTTAACCAACCTCTTAGTTTCTCTTTACTTATTCTTGCTCTATACAATAATCTAGGGTTCCAAACTATGGCCTAAGATCAATAAAAGTTGATCTTGTGCTTTTGATCATATCCCTAACCAATTCATGATTTTGTCTTAAATATAAGCCATTTTATCCCTTTGGCTAGGACCTATAGCCTTCCTAACTTCAACCTAAAGGTTTCTCTATGTTGTCATTAAAATATCTCTAAGAATGATTGGTTCTTTATCCTAATCATAATCCTTAAAATATGGTTCAAGCATGCCAAACAAGATCCTAAATTTCATCATTCTTTTTCATGGCATGCTTAAAACCATATTTGCCTTAGATCTCTCTTACCAAGTTATGATATGGATTTACCAAAATTTAAATTGTATCCTTAAATATATACATTAACTTTAAATCTTATGTTTAAAATTTCAACTTTGAACTTTTAAATCTCAAACTCTAAGGACTTCAAATTTAAAACCCTAAGTTATTTAGATTTTTGCCCAATAACCACTAAATTTAAATTCTTATGATCTCCAATATGTCTCAAAAGGTCTTTAGTTCTAACTAATGGTTAACCAAGCCATAGTATCTAAACTCTGCAAGTCCTAACTCCTAAATTATTTTTCAAAAGCACACACTTATTTTTTTTCTAAACCTAAGACTTCCTCAACTTGATCTTTTTCAAAGGCTAAAGGAATGACTCTCTATCCCCACCATTATGAACCTAAGAGGATCTTTTCCTTAAAAAGGCATTTAATTACATTTCCAAGGTGGCTTATTGCATCAAAAGCCCTTAGTAGAACATAAATCCTTAGTGTCAAGGCTTTATATTAAGCAATAATTCCCTCTTCCCCATAATGGTTCAACAATTTGATTTTATTTTTATGAAATAAATTTTCATTTGTTCATAGAAACATCCCAATACAATGCTTCATATTCTTACTAAATTTCGTTTATAGGATTTTTATCATCATGTCATAGTTTTTTGATGGCTTAGTGTAACCTACAACATCAACGATATATGTCATCTTTTTTTAAAAAACATGATTGCATATGTATTATGGTAAATTTTAAAGAATTTACTAATAATTATTTAGGACTAATTAGAATAGAGAATTTATTATAGCATGCATCAAATCATGTTTTAGCTAAATCCATAACATTACATGATTTGTTGCAACTTCATACTAAGGATTATTGGAATGTTAATATGACTAATATTTAAGGAATTAATTTCAATAAGTTTTAATTTATGTTTAAAATTAATATCCTAATCATAGATCGCATTTTTGTAAAGAACTATTGCACACATAGTCATGGAACCACTTGTTTCATGGTAATAAAATCAATGTGTTAGTTTCTATAATACTTTTCTTGAGTGTCTTTTAGGTCATGCATCTAAAGCACTTACAAGATCAATTAATTGGAAACATTTGACTAGATGTCTCATAGACCAATCCACTAGTGAAGCAATGTCAAGTATTTTTGGTGGCTATGTTGTAGCTTTGGCTTAAAAGACATATCAAGGAACCATTAATCAAACTCTTGATGGAGTAACTAAGTATCTAAAGTCCATCTAAAAGACATAAATTAGCTTGATTATTTATCCTACCACTAATTTATATATCACATCTTTAGGTTGTGGAATATAATTAATCCACTTGCATTATTATTGATTTCTTACACATTTTTATTTTAATAATTGTAAAAATATTTTTATTTTTTAATTATTGTAAGATGGTTTTAAAAATAATAAAAATTACGAAATATATATAAGATTTACTTAAAAAGAAAACAAATTGGCTTAAGAACCAAAGACATAGCTATGGCCGTAGCTTAAGTCATGTAACCCAAATTCTTAGGAAATGAGTCGTGGGAAAGGAACTAAATAAGCTGACTTAGGCCAGGCTCAAGTCTCAATCAGAACATTAGTGGCTTAGGTTGCATTGAGTCAGGATATATTTTTTTAGACAATTTTTGGCTCAATGGTTCAAGGCAATCACACAATGTGTTAAGTAGTTTGATTGAGTTAGATCAAACCCATATGGATATTTGGAAGTGACTTGGGTTATAACCTCTTAAGTGCATAATAGGATAGGTAGCCCCTTTTAGCTTACCTTCATGCTAATAGAAAGTTTAAAACATCAAACAACATATATAATCTTATGATGTGAGACTAAAGTTTCACATTATTTGCTCTAAACAAGTGTGAGCTGTGCCATATGATCATGCATTTTCATAATCGAATGATTAGAATTACATCTATTTTTTTGGAAGAGTAGATTTCATTTAATTGTTGACCTAGCAAGCCTGATCGAATGGATCAGATCAGTTTAGTCATTTTGAATAACAATTTTTATCTCACCATCCTTTCATAAAACTAGATAAAATCACTGAGATCATCCATGCATTTTATAAAATTGCATATCATATTGACATCCATCTGTAAAACTCAATCGAATGATTTAGATTGTCTCTATTTATTCAGCATTCTAATTCAGTAACTCTTGTTTTGTTAGTCCATATTAGATGAAGATCATTGCTCTTGCTTAAATTTGTGTTCAGAAAAGTAGATTGCGCTTGTTTATAACATTGAAATCTTGACGTTATTTTTAGTGGCCATTTAGCAAATAAATAGATTCCATTTTAATCTAAAATATTATTATATAAATAGATGTGCCATAGGAGTTGGAGAATAGATTATTTTTCTGGTTGCATCAACATTTTGGAAAGGGAAAAAGGAGAAAAGAAAATTGTCAAACAATTTTTACACCTTTACTAAAGTTATGTTTGAAACTATTTTTTTTTCTATTTCTTTCTTTAGCATTTACTTCTATTACACATCATAATTGTGACTTCTTTACAATTAATTTTTTATTTTCTTATTCTATTTTTATGTTGTCCAAAAAAATGATATTAATGTAGGATATTTGTTGATTCCATCTTTATTAAAAATGTTAATGTATATTTATAAATACATTGGATTTAATATTTCAAAACTTTGTCATTTAAAATATTTCAACCATTTCAAATCTATAAACGTACTCCAACATCATAATCCATATAATTGTACCACAAATACTTTTGTAAATGAATAGTGAAACATTGTGATCAATTATTGCTTTGTGTTAATGCTTTAACATTGTCAGCTTTTATAAGTGAAATTGTCTTGGCAAAAGCCTACCTACTTGATAAGAGGGAGTAGTTTGTAAATACTACCTCTATCTACTGTGACAAAATAGAGTAGTTTTGATAGTGGAATCTTAATTAGGTTGACTAAAGGTTGATTTGGGTAATGGGTAGGCTAAATCACCTAAAAATCTATTGCAATTTTTATTTTCTTTGTTATTGTATAATTTATGAGATTTTCTTATTTAATAATATCTTGCTAAAAACATATATAAAATAAATCAATAAAATTATTGTTATGACGCATAAATTTTTAATTAAAAATATGATAAAATCATTAATGTTTTATTCTATTTTAACATTTTAATTTAACAAAAGTATTAAATAGATAATTTTAAAATTAAAAATTCTAATTGAAAAAAATTTAAAGATAAAAAAATTTTAAAAGCACAATGCACTTCCCTCGTGTGCATTACTCTAACACAGATTACATCAAGTGGTATTAAAGACAAGTTACATCATATGAGGAAATTTCTAAGAAAAGATCCTCTTTTTTTCATTTCTTTTGTGTAGAGAATTATTGACTATATTGTTAATGTGATGGATCTGCTGATATTTGGTAGTAAAAATTTATTTTTGTGAAAAAATAAATTTAAAGCATTTATTTTAATTTTTAATGTTGATTTATGACTATTATTTGAAAAGTCTTTTATTGCTTCACAAATATTTTATGAAAAATATAGAAGTTCAAGGAATGAATTACTTTTTTTTCTTTTCTTCAATAAATCGGAATAAACATTTGTCATCTAAAGAATTGTTTTTAGGCTACGCTAGAATTAAGGAATTGACATGACAAATTGGTTGTGCTTCAAATCAAATTTAGGAAGAAAATGAGAAATCAAAATACAAAAAAATAGAAAAAGGAAAAGAAAATTTATGAATCTTAGAAGCAAGCTCTTCATCTCAAAGTGCATAACATTTTTCATTTTCTAATAAAGGTAATTATGATGTTCATGATGACAAATTATCTAATTCTTTTATTTAACTTATTATTGAGGATAACCAATTGATTAGGATGTATGCTAAACTTCAAGTGAAAAAAAACAAACAAGGACATTTAGTTTACTTATTAAAAGGATAGAGATTCTAATAAAGGTAATTATGATGTTCATGATGAAAAATTATCTAATTCTTTTATTTAACTTATTATTGAGGATAACCAATTGATTAGGATGTATGCTAAACTTCAAGTGAAAAATAACAAACAAGGACATTTAGTTTACTTATTAAAAGGATAGAGAAATGAAGTATAAACTTAAAAACTAATAGCTTCAAAGTGATTTAATTATACATGTTTATGATTTATGCACTTTAAAAAATAATTTGATGAATGTGATACATCTTTAGCATTGGGAAATTCATTTATTGATTCCTTGAGATGTGATATGTTTTTCTAAAAAAGAAAATAGTATTTTAAATCAAAAGGTAAAACAATATTGTCTTGATGTAAAAAAAGTTAAATTATTTGAAAGAAAAGTTATTTTTCATTTGTGCTTACTTCTTATGCTTTATCCTCATTCATTTGTATTTTTACATGCTCCATCTTTTACTCATATGAATTTACACAATACTATTGTCAATGTAAATTCTAATGTTACATCTCATTTGACTCAAAAATACTAAATAAAATATTCAGTTGTACATGTCAATGATAATTGATGTTATTATATTAGACATATGCATAAGCATGCTCCATCATATAACTATAATGTAATAAATAATGCTAGCTTGCATACTTCACATTTTGATGCTAATATTAAATTGTATGCAATTATTGTGATAACTATGAACATATTTTTTATGATTGTTCAATTAGGAAATTCATCTATTTAAAGTGGGATAAATATGAATTGATTTTTAAGAGAACATGTTTAAAATATACATTAGTTAATGTCTCATAGGAAAAATTGCCATAATTGAACCCATGATGGTTTGGGTTCCAAAAATCTAAATCTTAGCTAGCTATGTTGGTGTGTCTCCATAATTGAGACCTATGAATACAAGCCTTGCCTTATGAGTTTGCATATGACTAACTAGCAAAATGTGAGTGGTCCTTATTTTTTTAACATTATTGAATTAATTTTCTTAGTAGCTAAACTAGATTTATTTATTACCTACTTATCAAAAATGGATAGCTCATATTTCAATATGTAGCTTAAATAACAAATGTTTTCTAAAATAGATGGATTTTAAGAAGATAAGAATATCAAGGCTACGATGTTTTTTATTTGTTACCATGAATAACTTGATAATGTTGGTCTTGTGCCTTAAATGTTTAATTGGTGATACTAGCAATATGAATCAATTTGTGTTTCACAAAAGTCATGTCAACAATGTTTAACTAATGGTCATATGTGAGGAAAGTAAACATGCTTTTTCTAATGATGTATGTTACAAATTCTAGATTTACAAATTGAAAGAATTTAAGATGGAACTCAGTGTGATATAAATGTTTATAGATATGAAGCCCTTAGATGATTTGCTGGAATTTAAGGATACAATTAGTAGTGAGTAAACCATAAAGATTTATAAAAAAAGAAGAATGTTTACAAAATGTTATTTTGTTATTCCTTCTTATAGATGGATTTTGAAATAAAGATTTCCTTCTAGCAATATCGAAGTTTTTTTACCAAATCATTAATCAAACATTTCACAAGCTCATGTTGTTCTTAGGTACGATTAACCTTTTTGGGTGAATACCATCTAGTGAGAATCTAGTGTTATAACTTTTAGGTGCATAGCTAGATTTTTGTGGGAGTTAACAAAAATATTAGTTAATTGTATTCGTGGTCTTTCTTTGTTAAAACATTCAACAATTTGAGTTAAAGAAATAATTTTCGTTTATAAAGACTAGAATGTTGTTTTAATGTTTAGATAGATATCTAGAATAGTTTGTCCATATTATTGTGTTGAAGTCACAACTAATTTTTATAAGAGAATTATTTTCTTTATCATTAAAATCAATAACATATAATTTACTAATTAGGAATTAAGTATAGTTTTTAGAATTTATAGAATCATATTAATGGTTTTATTGTATATCATTATACATTTTTAAACTTAAATGAAGGAGAAGCCCTTATAAGTTGTTTAATCTTATGACCATATTTTAAGTTGAGTTCTCATAAGAATTTGTAAAAATATATAAAAAAAATAATAATAGAGTTCAAAATCATCAATGTTATTAAGCTAAACATGCATAGAGTACATGACAATTAATTAATATTGTTATATTTGTATATGATTGCTAATATGTTTTTTCATAAAGGTTAATAATTAACAGTTTTTTGTGTATAAAAATTAATAAAAAAAATTTCTTTATATGTTTAATGAAGATTTTGTTATAACTTCTACCTTTAAGTTTTTAAAGGAAAATTATACACAAATATTATTATTGTGTTAGCCCTTTGTTTGCAACTTCCACTTTTGCTTTATCTTTTAGTGCATGAAAAAATATGAGAGAGATATCTGTCATATTAAAAACATTAGTTGCATCCCAGGTTTGTGGAATAATTATATGAATTTCATATATTAAGGTACAACTAGAATAAAAGGGTAGCATATGTATGCTTGAACGATTTATTTGTCTTAATTTCACTATTTTTTCATTGGTTTTGTAATCATCAAAAGAGGGAGATTGTTGTACCCTTAGTCATGGAACCACTTATTTGTTGTCGAACCACTTATTTAATGACAACAAAGCCGCTATGTTAGTATCTCTAAAACATTTTTTGAGTATCTTTCATGTCATGCATCTCAACATCATATGAGATCAATCAATTAGAGAGCATTGAGGAGATGTTTCTTGGAGCAATCTACAAGTGAAGCAATATCAAGCAGTGTTCATGATTATGCTCTAGTGTTGGCTTAATTGCCATATGAAGCAATCATTTATCAAACATTTCATGGAGTAGCTATGTTTCAAGAGTGAGTGTTAAAAACATCTATTGGTCTCTTAGTTTATCCTATCACTTATTTACATGTGGCACATTCTGGTTGTATTAATCATTCATCCACACGAAATGTTACTAATTTATTCTTCATTATTATATTAGTAGTTACAAAAATATATTGTTATTTTAACACCTATACAAATTCATTAAAAATAATAAAAAATATTAAATATATAAAAGATGTCTCAAGAAGAAAACCAAAAATTGACCAATGAAACCAATTCATGGCCAAGCCCATAGCTCACACGAGCTACCCCGAAGTGTCAGGAAACGGCCAAAGTGTTCGGAGATGGGTGGCTTAACTTACCTGAAATTAGGAAATAATTCTTGGAGGTCAAGATGAACTCCTTAAGTGGCAAGTTCTTGGATTGAGTTAGGTTTGACTCATATAGATGTGGGCAATTGACTTGCACAACCTACGAGGGGAATAAGAGGGAAACAAACCCTTATTTGTTAGCTTATACGCTAAGAGCATGTATTATAAATGTCAAACAAAATGTATAAGTTTGTAATGAAATAGTAAAAATCATCTCTATGTGCTTCTATATGTAAGAAAATGACTTTTGTGAATAGTAGATTTCATCTAATCATTATTTAGCTGGCTTGATCAAATCGATGAGATCAATTCTAGCAATTTAAAAAGTAATTTCTATATTACCATCTATCCATAAAACATGACCAAATTGTTAAGATCATCTTCACATTTATGAACAGTGGATATCATCTTGCAATTCATTTATAAAATGGGAAGGATGCTGAGATCATCTCCACCTCTACGAAAAATTCCCTCATGCATCAGGATTACATCTTGACCGTTTATTTAGCATTCTCATTGAGCAACACTTTTTTTGGACATATCATGTGACAATCATTGTTCCATATCATAATTAGTATTCCAAAAATGCATTCTCATTTGTTTATTACTCTAAAATTTAAATGGCTCTTTTGGTTAACCATTTTATCCCCTAAAAATTTAGCATTAATTTAAACTTTTCTAATATAAATGGAGGAGCCTTAAGCACTTGAGATAGATGATTTAACCATACTAAATGTTTATTTAGAAGAAATCAAGAAAAATTAAAAATCAAATTGTAATTTCTTCCCTTTGTTTTAATCATTTTTGTGGCTAGTTTTTTCACTTTCTTGCTTCAACATTTTCTTTGATTGCACATCTTATTATTGACTTACTTAAAATTAATTATTTTTTTATTGCTTTTTTAGCTTTTTAAAAGTTTTATGTTAGTGCAACATCATTGTTTATTCCATTTTTCTTAAAAACGTTAACACATAATGATAAATATTTTCAATTTAATATTTCAAACTTATGCCTTTTAGGATTTTTCAACCTTTTACATATGTGCACTCATATTCTAATATCATATTCCATAACCTTGTATCGTACATGCTATAGAAATGAGTAGTAAAACATTACAATTAAATATTATTTTGTATACTACTTTAATATTGTAATCTCTTATAATTAAAATTTTGTCAATGAACCCTACCTGTAATTGTAAAAGGGTGTGGTTTTGTAGTAGTTATTTCAACGTGCTATGGCCAAATAGAATTATTTTGATAGTGGCATCCGATCCTATTAAATTGAGGTGGATGCAGGAACGGGAAAGGTCGAAACACCTAAAATTTTTTTTTAATTTATTTACTTTATTATTATGTAATTTATGATATTTTTAATAATATTTAATTTAAAACATATATGATCTAAATTTTCAAAGATTCTTTTATTAAAAAATATATTATTAAAAAACATTATATCACAAAATTTATAAAGTTTAATATTTTTATTTAAAAAAATTTTCGAAAAATTGATTTTATAATTTCAAAGTTTCAATTTAAGAAAACTTTTGAAAATAATAAAATGTTTAAAAGCATTGACCATCCTATCATTCATTAGTTGCGCAAATATTACATTAAGAACAAGTTATAAATGTAAGATAGAACTCAGTTTTCTTTATTTACATAGCAGCATTAAATCATTCAATCGAGATGGAAGCTATGATACACTTTATCAAGTCATGATTTGTAGTTAAAACAAGCCTAAAGTTATGGAAAAATTCATATCATCCTTTACCTAATTAAGGTTCGAATCATGTGTCTTATCTCAAGTTCCTTTAGAAAAGCTAAAGAATTGAAGCATGTGTTTAGAAAAAAGTGCTAGATTTTTAATCTTAAATGTGACGCTAAATTTACATGCATAGCTTAAGGTTTATCATATCTCATCTGAGTAATGGACTTAAGCAACAAAATTGTGCTTCTTCTTCTTCAAGGTTCTTAATCATCCTCCATACTATTGATGGCAATGTTTCCACTTCTACATCGCAATTATGGCTACCAAACTCATAGCTAGGCTTTATTAAGGCCTTCAAAAGCCACTTCTTGATCACTTATATAACTAGTTCAACCCAATTGTAAAACATAAGTCATAATAAGACTTTAATCAAGTTATAACTTAAATGATTTATGCCATAAATCCATAATTCTCTCTCCAATCACATTTTTATGCTTTAAATAGAAATGATATACATTTAATGGCTGAAGATTTGATTGGTCTAATGCCATCCTCACATCCTAAACATTTAAAATGAAAAAATTTAGTTTAAATTTTATACTTTCTTATAAATATATCAAGAATTACATATTTAAAAACTTTTTTAGTTTTGGAAACTAACCAAACTTTCCAATTTTAATAAGAAATTAGACAGAAAAGGCATCATTATGATCATCCTTGAAAATACATCATAGAAATCTGCAAGGTAATTAAGGGGTGTGTAATTGCAAAATAGGACATCATCATACAAATCTATTAAATAGCTTTGGCCAATTACAAAGTGCTCACTCTGTAACTTTGAATAAGTCATTCATTCCTCAAAATTATTTTACTACAACATAGGTATCCACCTAGGAAGGTTCAACTTTCTATAATTAAAAAATATCTTGTACTTATTGATGTTTACACACTATGTTTGGGACATATCTCTTCAAATTAAAGACATGGAAGACATCATTAATCATTACAAGTTATTTTGGTAATAAAAGCTAGTGTTTGTTGACCCATCCTTTTTACCATTATACATACCTTTTTGTAACTTTGAAGCAGTTCCAAAAGTGATCAATCTACAAATTGAACTAACTTTAAAAAATATTGAACTCCATTAGAAAATTTAATTATCTTTTGCTTTACATCAAAATATTTCTTTTGGTGGTCCTAAATTACACAACTTGTCTTGCAGTTGTAAAATCTCCTTGATATTATTTTCAACAACATCCTCTTAGGATCATCCTTCCCATGTGCAACTGTGATCTACAACAACATGCATACAATGCATCATATGGTTCCATGTCCATCACCAATTGGTAGTTATTATGGTAAAAACATTCAACCAATAGTAGCCACTAGCACCAATTTCTAGAAAATAATTGCATACATAGCCTTATAAGCCCTTCTATATTCTTAAATCATCCTCTAAAATTAATCATTCATCTAAGGAGAATATGTTTTACTAAATTGAAGAGTTATTCAAAAAATTTGATGGAAATCATTTTAGAATTATGTATTTAATTCTATTTATCTATCAAAAATGATAATTTTATGAAATCAATAGAGTTTAACAATCCACTATGCAAATAGCTTTGCCAATCTACTCGTTGAATCCTTCTTCCTAATAACTGACATTATGTTCATTTATTTTATCGATAGATAATCATGAAAATCACATCAAAGACTTTCAAGTCCTTATAAAACATAATACAAAGGTCATTGTGATTTTGTTCCATATCCATTAGGATATTGCCAAATTATAAAGCAAACCACTAGGTTTCTAATTGTTTTCTCTACTCATTCATAAATCGTGATGCTTTAAACATAATAGACTACATTAATCTTTAATCCTCCCTACAACATGTTGGTGTTATGGCTTTTTTACCTCTTGTTCTCACCAAGACGAAAAGATAAACATTTATCAAGCAACTTTCTTAACAATCTCTATAAACTATCAATGTTATGGAATACAACTCCTATATTGTTAGGTCAAAATGGTGTGCCTCATCACAAAAGTCTTACAATAACTACAATAAAGTTTGGAAATGCATCTATATAACATCAAGAGTTCCCATTCAAGGATCCCAAATAAATCCATCCAATTTTCATGAATGGGAAGAGTACTATTTAGCGCCACAAATGACTACGATAGCAACTCAGACCAAACTCTACAAATATCCATCACAAATACTTTCCTCAGTCTGCTCTTCATTCATAAACCTAAGAGTAACACTTTTATTCAAAGTATCTATCATTGCATTTTCTTTTCCCTTTAAATTATTCGTGTTCATGTAAAAAGAATTAATGAGCTCCAACTAATGTCATTGCCATAGGTCAAGCTCCTTATATGAAAAAAAATCTTGAGGAATTTAACATCATTATGAAGATCAATGTACATGTCATACAAGCAATTTTTCTAATTATTGAGCATAAGTAACACAACCACTGACTACAGGTCATGCATTAGGTAATTAAGTTCATGCTTCATAACTAATCAAAGTCATTGGCTACTACTAAACATTTTTACCTGTGAACTACACCAAAACAAATGCGATGTACTTCTCAAAATCTATTCAAGGCCTACATCACTTGAGGTTAAGTTCTTAGAAACTTTGCTCACATTGACTTGACAGAGAGAAAGCTGCACCAACTTTGTTAGTTGAGTCAACTATGCATTAAACATTGAGACATTTGACACAAACTTGTTGTATTACTTCAATAAAAAATTGATTTTTTGTCTTTATAATGGTTCCTCTCCACTTAGTAATAGAACGAACCTTACTGGGTTCTACTAAAACTCCCTTGACATTAACAACATGACCATGGAATGCTTTTTGATCAAACAAAAAGGAGCACTAAGAATGTTCTACACATAACTACTTGCTCCTAAGCAACTCCAAAGTAGTCTAATGATTATGTATATGTTGAGATTCACTCCAATAATACCCAAAATGCAATCAATTAACACTATGATAAAATAGTCAAAGTATGACTAAAAAATGATGTTAATAAGATACATAAATAATATGGTTACGAACTTATAATATTTTCTTCATATGCGTAATTTTTCTTAGGCAGATCAACCTCCTAAATTGATATTTCTTGATCAAAGATCCACCTTGAAGAATGAGTAGTACATCGAAGTTGATCCAAAAAGTCATATATCTTGTAAAAGGATATCAATTCTAGTTTATAACTATTTTCCAATATCGATGATTCACATATAAATTTAGACTACTATCTTTCATTTTAATTTTGTTGCCCCAAAGAGAAGCATTAGCCCTAATAGACCATATATTTACGAATTCTACAACTAAACCTTTGTTCCTATCACTCTATTAAGGCCATCCAAAAATATTACCAAAACAACAAAGCCTTTAATAGTCTTCCATCACTTAAAAAATTAACTTTTTATGGTCAAAATTTAGAAAGACAACCAAAACACTCCTTCAAATAACAAGAACCACCTTGTCTCTTAGAACACCAGTGACACCATATGCTGGCCATTTACTTTGCTCTAATTGCATTGCACATATAATTATTGAAACAAGTATAGTATAATCAATAATGTAAAATTTCATATACCTCATTTTTCCATGGAACATACCAATCTTTTTGTTCTTAAAACAATCAAAATACCTCAATGTCTTACCAACCACTCCTAAAGTTCAAGCTTTCCTACTCAACTATCTTGGCTACTTTAACAAAATCTTGATACAAAGTAAATTCATTGACTAACATGTGGTTCTCAAGAGAAGGTTAGAGTTCCTCCATGAAAAGCTGACATATGTGCTCCTTTAATGGAAAAAATAGTTCTTGCATATCATGTCAAGTTTATGAATTTGGCGATAGAAAAAGCTGTTATCATCTAGCTCTAATTGAGATATGTAACCTTTCTTTGAATCTTAGCATTGGTATTATTTGCAACATAAAACTCTAGAAATTTATCCTCAATGTTTTCAAATGAACCATGCGATTCATGGTAGCTTTGAACAAGGTTTGGAGCTAACCTCACGACCATGTTCTGGCCTCTTCATCCAAGATTATTACTAAAGTTGTGACCTACCTCTTATTTAGGCTCAATTAATCATATTTCATTATTCGTGCTATAGCACCCACAAAGGAAGTTTGCCTAAAACCAATAAAGTCATGCAATAACCATTCCACTCTATGCTTTTGCATCTTTTATTATGTCTTAGCCTTAACTAGTTGTACTAACTTGAAGTTTACTTTCACATGAGCACTACCAACTAAAGTATCTACTTACTATTCTATGGGTCCTCATTATCCTCTACTTAAAGAAATACCATACAAACATTATATAATGCTGGTGGAAAAAATCATTAAAATAGTATAGCTAGAAAATATAATTGTATGACCCAGTCTAGTAGCCTAAATTGTTACTAACCTAATATTCAGACAGATGTGTTGAAATCTAAACTAGGTTCTTATGCCATCTCTAAATAATTTTCCTAACTTCACACTTTCAACACTCCATGCTTAATGTTCAAAATGGGGGTAGAGATCTCCTAATCTAATAATCAAGGGCATGGTCTACCACACCAATTGAACCCAATCTATTTACTATATGGTCAATGCAACTTGTTTAGAAACTTACTAACCAGATCCTAAGATAACTTTGTGGCATGTATTAACAAGTGCATTGTACATGAAAGAAACTTACACTTAACTTGCATTACAATCACTTACAATCCACGTGTGAAACATTCTAAATAATACCATGCAATTAACACATAATAACCTCTAATAAATCTTTAGTATATTCTATGTTAACAAAGACATATAATGCCACTTGTATTAATAGAATAGTCCCACTACCTACCAAAAATATTAGGGGATGAATTTTTGAAAGTCAAAATTGCTATGGTCACGTAACCTACTTGCCGAAAATTGTCTTCAAGGAAAGTACCTAATTATTTCGAAGATTATGTAATAGTAGGGGTTGAGATAGAAATCTCAATAAGAAATTCTCAAGGTATGTTATAAAGGTATGTAGTTGTGAAATGAATATAACTCATTAGAATATAATGAATTATAAAAAAGTTGCATGTAAATTGATATAGAGGGTCACAATAATGGGCATTAGCATACCTTGTTGGGACAATCATAACTGAGATGAAAATTGGTAAAAATACACTTCTTACACAAAATAGAGAACCTTAGCTATTAAAACAACATACAAGCATTTATGATCCTAGGAGCAACAAGATTTACAAATATAGTAGTTCTTGTGTCTAATACCCTACTAATACTCTAACACACAACCATCACATAAATAAGCACATCCATAATTCTATGATAGTATACAAAAAATTTTGGCACATCCAAAGTGATTAGGGATGTCCTAAATTAGATGGTGCATATAATGTTCTTCATGATGTCCTAAACAATATAGCTCTTCATTGTGCTTTAGGAGTTTGAGCTCTCTAGTACCTTTGTTAACAGTATTATGCTCCTTAAATCTAGTAGTAATACATAATTCCCATTGAGCATCTCTTTTTTAAGTCCATTTTTTTGTTATTATTAAGTTTCTACTAAAGTTGTGAACTAGTTAGAATCCTTTCAACACCACTTTATGCACCTCCTTCTTTTACACTAAGGTTAGCTAAAACTTTCTTATTCGTTAGCTCTAATATATTATAAGTGTTGCCACATAACCCCAACACAACCTAGGTCTCAAATAAAAATAACTATAATCTAACCAAGTGTTAGGCCTACTATTTAACCTATTTAAGATATTTTTAAATCTTTGGAAGCTAAAACTCATTAATTGAAGGTTTTTAATGTTTCATTTAAGCCTTAATTAACTAATCTAAGTAACAAAGGTTTCCTTAAAACCCTAATTAGCCTCTCTATTGATATCATAGGCATATTTTTAAATCTTAAAATACTTATTAAAGGTATCTTAAGACTTCCTTAAAACTTATTTATCATTCATAGGTACCCTATATTTCTTCTAAACTCTAAATTCCTTAATTATATTTATCATAGTTTCCTAGATTCCTCATCTATTATTAGCCATTAACCCATTAGGCTAACACTTGCCATTACCTTTTTACTATGATCTCTCTTGGGTCACTGTATGCCCTATATCATTACTTAGGTCTTTAGCTTAAGCACTAAGAGAATTAAAATGATAACTCATGGTCTAACTATTATCTTGGTAAAGAACAACACCTATCTTAAGTTATTATTCAAGTGTACTCTCAATAAAAAAAACCACTTATCATAAACTAAATAATGCCTTAACTTGATGTCCTCTATACTATCCTTAATTTCTCGCCAAGTGCTATAAATTCATATCGTAACCTTAATTGATAACTTAAAGTTCATATAGAGAAAGTAAAATCATAAACCTCAACATTTGCAATATGTTGAGATCATCATCATTCTCTTAAATTATATGCTCATAAGTTTCCATCCCTTTGTATGGCTACTTGTAGGTATTACAAAATTTAAAGATTAACTTTTGTGCTAAAGTTTTATGAATTATAATTACATGTATTCTTAGTCCTGTGTCATAAAATTACTCAAAGCTTTTATAAATTTCAACATAGTTTTCATAATCAAGGCATGGTGCACTCATGATTTTGAATTCACTATAGCATCCTTGGAAAATCACATTACTTTAATGAAACAATTGTTGAATATTTACCTTGTTAATGTCCCTAGAATTTCCTATGAATTATTTAAATTTAACCATGACACAAAAATTGCCATAGTATGGATCAACTCATAGTATAATGCAAATAAATAACATCAAAATATAAGGCTTTATTTCATCTATAAATTCGTTACAAAGTCGATCTAAATAAAAATTTAGGAATTTTTTGTCAAGTATAATTTTATTTTTGGAGAAATCACCTCGTCAGTGAACAAAACTTTGTAATGAAAGTTTAAAGGACTTAAGATGGTTCATAGTTTTTTTGTCAGTGTAAGTTATTTAAAACATTAAAATGATGAAATATAATAATATCCTCTATATGCTTTGAACTCTATTAAGTTCCATGCAGCTTTTATTTGTAAGATAATGTCAGCTTGTTATTATATATTTCTTTCTTGAGTTCTTTTATAGCCATGTCATTTCAATAGGTCATTGATATATTTTGTTTGTCATATGAATGATTCATTATTATCATGCTTTTCTTCAAGTCTTAAATAGATATTAGATCTATTGAAAACTTGAACCACTTTTTACTAGTTAACTAGAAATGGAACAAATCTATGATATGCTAATATGTTTTCTTTAAGTTTTTTAGTTGATGAATCCCAAAATTATTATTAAATGTGTGAAAATAGTTTAATCATGAGTCATTTGTTTTAGTGGCATGTTCTGGTATTAATGAATCATATACCAAGAAAGAAACTTATTCATAGTTTAAAATATTACCTTTATGAGACATGTTTAAAAGAATTGAGAATGTTTGTCCTACAAACGGATTCTAAAAAGCACTACAAAAAGGATAAATTTGAGTGTGTGAGAATAAAGCCCTTTCAAAATATTTCCAGCACAACTGATCATTCTTTTTTTTGCATACAAAATTTATTTAAAGATGGTCCTTGGCTTATAATATACTATATTAAATATTAAAAAAATGCTTTTTTGTATTTCTTAATGTGAAAAAAAATTCTTAAATTATAAAATATCAAAAATGACTAAAATTGCATATACAGTGTGGCTTATTATCAATTGAAAAGCAATAAATTTAGGTCAAGTCAATAAGCCTTTAGATTCAGATTGTGATAAGCCAATTAAAAAAATGATTTTCAAGCTTTTCAATCTAGTTGTATATACAGTGTGTTTAGTTCAGCTTAAAAAGCTTGTAGATTAAGAGTATTACAAGTGATATAAAAAATTGTTTTCTAAGCATTTATTCTAATTGTATATTACACAAAATTCAAGATATTCTATGCATTAGGCAAATGCATAGCATATGGAGTGCTTAACATAAAACAAATTGCTCATATAGTGCATGATTTATGATGCATAATATATTTATTTCATTTGGGTGTTGGTTTTACATAGTGAGCCAAACATTAGGATTCATATGATACATTTCATTTAATATGTTCTATGAAAATAAAAAGTAGTGCATAATAAACTTTTGATGCAAATTGGTTTATATTGTATCATATAAGTTATGACATTTCATTGAAGTGTAATAGTTCATGGATGTTAAAATCTCTTGAATTACATCATCACTTACTTGTCTTTATGACATGAACCCTTAATAAACTTATATTTGGTTAGAAGATTAAATTAAAATAAAATTAGAAAGTTTCAAACATTTAATACAAGGTTTTCCATTCAAAAATCCACTATGGTTCGAGAAGCGATGATTTAAATTCCTAATAATATCTACATGCTTCACTCCATTGAGCTAGAAATTTAGAGAACCCTATTTAGATCCCTGTTAATTATTTTCATTATATTTATATCTTTTAATTTCGATTTTTAATTCCTTTTATAAAAATTTCTTATATAAATATATGAGAAATAAAATTAAACTCTTTTATTCAATTATTAAGTGCTATTTTGTTTACATTTTCAACTAACATATCCACAACAAGTCATATGTTTTATTTCCATTTATGTATAAATAAATGTAAAACATAGTAGAAAAAATTGATATCAAAAATTTTTATTTACATCCTTTGGTTCTAAACCTTTTATAAGTTAAATAAGTGGTATTTTGATCTCTTATTTCTGTTTTGATGTTTGAGATAAAGGGGAAGGAGAACCTTTATTTTTCATATTTCTCTTATTTTATGAATTTGTTTAGAAGCAAAGAAGAGGTGAAAGAAAAGAAAAAAGATGAAGTCATCCATTGTGATTACTACAAACTTAGGTTCACACGAACTATGTGCCTACCAATAAATAGAAAAAAGAAGGAAATGATAGCAATGTCGATTGATTCTAATCTTAATGAGTCATCATCTTCATCAATAAGAGATGATGCAATGAACTTCTTCTTTTTTGCATAGGACCAAAAGTCTAAAAGAAATAACGTACATAGTTACAAACATTGTTATAATGAAACTGAAGAAACTCTTCTAAAGTTGCATGCAGTATTTTAAAATTTAGGAAAAGTTTGATTCCTTAAATGTATAATAAAAAGTTCAAAAGGAAGAGTTTTTTTTTCACATGAGACTTAAACTTATTAATTAACACAATATAAATTTTTCCTTGTTCTGGCATCTAAACGAATGGAAAGACTCCTTTAAGAAAATTATAAGATTTAATAACAATTCCTTTCTATGTCCAAGAAAATTTTGTTATCAAATGTAAATCTGAAATCTCTGGAAATTGCATATATCTAAGACATGATTTTGTGTCACACACTTTTTTAACAAATAAAAAGAGGAGAAATGCTAATTATTTACTTTTCAATAAACATAAGGTAAAATCCATACATTACAAGTGCGTCAATGATCAACAAGGAATCCTAACTATTTTATATTCATAACTAGAAAGCCATAAATTTAGTTTTATAACATCAATTCATTTGAATAAATAATAGGAATACATACACCAAAAGAAAAATTGATAAAAAATGCTCCTACAATAGAAAATGAATTGAAACAAAAACATTACAAAGAAAGATAAATAAATACCATAATAGCTTTATATATGATGCATTATGGCTAACTAATATATAACAACACTGCAATAAGAAATCATTTCAATGTTGATATTCTTTTAAGATAACTTGTCCAACATTACCTTTCAAATTTTGTTATGTCAGGCTACTACTCCCATGGTGCCCCATGATGTACATCCATAGCACATGGAAATGATAGCCAAAAATTGTGTAAGTGACTACATAAGGGAATACAAGTGTAGGGTCATGCAATACATTTGGACATTGATGTAAACTACAATCATGAAAAAATTTTCATGTAACTAAATAAATTATTATGCAACTCACATGAAATGGTTTGATTTATAAAATGTTTGAATTATGTCATTTTATTTCTTTCATGACAATGTTGCCCTTGGCTATCATTGTTTTTCAAGGACTTTTGGTAATTACTAAGAACAATCACACTTGAATTTGATTGGCGATAATACATCCAAATAATTTAAAAAGAACATGTTTAACTATAATCTAATTAGAAGGTTACGATAATCATAGAACTTTATTATGAGATGTGTTGAATGTCAATCCTTAGGCACTAAACCTGTAATCAATGCATTAAGCAAATGTATAACTAAACCATGCATTTTTCTTACATTAGTTTTGATAAACATTAACATTCTTTCACTTTCCTTTTTTTCCATAGAAATATTCATAGAGTTTATACACATTAGTTCTTTTCTTATGAATCTTCCACACATTGTGAATAGAAAACAATAAGTTTCTACATTACATCTCTCCATTATCTGACATGATTTAATTTCATTGCTTGAGCGAATTTTGAGGCATAAATTTTAAGTTCCATTTTTGTTATTTGACCTTCTATTTATCCACATATCCTTTTTGTCAAAATCATTCAATGATTAGATGCTTATTTTGTAAACATTAAATACCTACACCTTTTATGATATCAATTTTTGTATTTCTCTACATATCAATAACAGACAATTTAACAACTTTGTTAAAAAATTTGATACCTATCAATCTTTATCAAATACTCCAACTTGAACTTGGTAAAGACTTTAGAGAAAACTAATAAACAGTTGAACCACGCAAAATTCTCATCAAATTGTTTAAACTTAATCAAATGATAACATGACACAAACTTCTTAAACAATTTGACAATTAATTTGGATCCTTCAATCCATTACAAAAACGTAAGTGGAACGAAAAATAATTTGCACTAATATGTTTGAGTCGTTCCTAAGACATTTTCTTCATGTCTCGACCAATCACTATAATGAAATAGACCTGACAAGAAGCTTTTATGCATAACACATACAAACTTAATTTAAAATTTTAATATATCCTTTCCAAACTATAAAAATTCGTAGAGAAGACTCAACTTGAATTTGTGAGAGAGTTTTTAAAATATTTAAGTGAATTTGATCCCATCTACCTACGCCAACAGTACTTATCGATATCATTCATTTTTTGTCCTCAAATGAGCAAGTTCCTTGTCAATCACATCTTCTTCTCCAATTGAAAATTTCTCTAGGTGTTTCATCTTTCAAGTGTATTATAAATATATATTTATGAAGAATTTTCGTTTTCTTTTAAAATATGAACCTTATAAGAAACATATTCTTTTCATTTTTATTTAAAATTTCTTGTCACATCCACTGGATAATGTTAAAACTAAGCTTCTTTTAAAACTCTTTATTTGAACAAAAATTTGGAATTTTATAACATTAATTAATATCATTAATAATGTTCTTCATGGAATAATGTTATGATTAAAATATTTTTATTTGTTACTATGTTTTAGTATATTTTGGTTTTTGATCAATTGATAGCCAACTCAAGTGAAACTATTGTCAAAACATTTGTTGTAATTAACCCCACTACATTTAATATTTTCTTTAGACATTTAGGATACAATACAATAATATAATTATTAACAACATTTGCCAAATACATTCCATGAAGGTTATCTTCTAATTTGTTTATTAATAATCAAAATGAGTACATATTTATTTTAAAAAACTTTAATAAAATCTTAAAGGTAAAGATATTTCAATTACAACTTTTCAGATCGCTTGCATTACTGATCTAAAAATGAAACTAAGCCTACAAATGGAGTAATCTTCCATTGACTAATATCTTACACTTGCTAGGAGGTTGATCCTATAAATGATAAAGTTTTTCTATATGAAGCTTTTCAAACTCATGAGCTATTGTTACTTTTCTTTCTTATCTCTAATGCTTAATTAATGACCATTTCTTAAAAAATATAGTCAAGCAATAGTTTCATAATGTGCCACTTTTGTTACATAGATGTAGATCTGTTGCACTACATTCATAAAAGCTATAACATCCCCTCTTCTGGAAAGTCATCAAAAGATTTAGGCCTATAGCATTAGCAATCATCATTATGGATATCCAAGTGTTTCTTTCTCATGCCTTTTGAGGCTAAGAAGACCACTAATGAACTTACCCTTAATTCGAAGGTTCATCTTAGCTAAAACTTAATCAGAACTTTGTAGCCCTTAGGCTAAGTCATAGCTCCTCTTCTAAGGTTATAACTGAGCCATATCTGAACCCAATTATACTTTGTGGATAAAAACAAGAGCCTATCCAAACCAAAGGCGAAGCACTAATGTTCCTCAAATATTTTTTTTATGTGTTTCAAAAGTTTAAACTAAATCCTAAATATAATTATGGAAAAACTGCAAAACTACCCAACCATAATCATCCTTTACCAAAATGTACTCAACCCAAAACCTATATTTTTATGGATACCTATGGCCATCTTCACTTTGAATGCTAATATAATGACTCTTTAGTGACCATAAATTTCTTTTAATTCAAAGCTAAATGTAATCATGCCCAAAAACTTAAGCCTTGTTTGATTTTTTTTTTAAAAATCTAAACTTCTCTAATCAATAATCATGCATCACCATGTTTATCTTCTACCTTACCCTAATCTTAACTCCTAATAATTTCTTGTGGTCAAAGTTAACATTCACTTACTTGGCCTACCCAAGAACTTCATAAATCCTTATTTTTCTTCTAAGGCCTAAATTTGAGAATCCTATTTTTTTAACCTAGATAATAAGGAACTCCCAACGATCATAAAAGCCATTAAGGTTCTTATAAGGACTCAACTATGATTTATGAATGCTAACCTGAATTATTTAACTTTCCACCCTCAATTACTACAATTTTATGACCAAAATAAAGAAAACAACTCAAACCATCTACAATAATCCTCACTCACTTCATGTTGGTTAGCTTTCATTTTTCCTCAATATTCCATAGTAATTTAACTATGCACAAGCCCTTCCTACTAAGATTTTTCATACAATCCACAAAAATACACACTATGAACTCCTAATAAGAAGCATCTATTTGTACCTACTATACATCTTAGATCTCAAGAAGAATATGCAACTAGTTTCGATAAATTTCTATGCCAAGCAAAATTCTTAAGGCTATTTAGCAACACTAAACTAGCTAGTGACTCCCAGAGCCAAATGGAATTACTTTTTCAAATGAGAAGTCATTATTGCATCTTTATAAAAATTAATCATTTTTTATAGTTGATGTTTCTAAACAATCTACTTGGTATACAAAGCAGCTATCTTGCCATCTAAATATGTACTTGTAATTGTAACAATGTGATTCCATTTAGTTAGTCATCCAAAATGACTTAAATGTATTATTAGTCTAAGATGAAATCCATTATGTTCCCATTAAACCTCCAACCTAATATTGCAAGATTTTAAGTACATTTTACAACTTCTATTGTTTTACTTTCAATACCTTGCATATTATGTAGTTCCAAACTTATTGACTTCCATTCTTCATTAAACCACTTCATAAAAATATTTTTTTGAGCTTCCTAAACATGTTGGTCTATCATGGATGAGTAGATAAGTTAATTCCATGAGCTTCCCTTTAATAATCTCTCTTTGAACTTCTACTATTGTGGAACACATAACTTACAAAGATTTGTTAACATATGACACATCAAGGCAAAATCCTTTAACTCATTATGTTTTAACTTGAAGCTTAGGGTCCCATCAATAAATTTTCCTTATCTAATCAAATTAGTTAAAATGGATGCTAAGTGGGTTGAGTTTTGTAATCAAAGTGTGTGCAGCAAACTAAGCTTGAACATTACTAATATTCATCACAACATCTCCCAATAATCTTTCCATAGGTAAGATTTGATTGTTGTGCTCCTAATCAGAGTTAATCACTTAAGTTATCTTATGCTTGAAATATTTTTTATCAAGATGATTATCCTTAGTGAGTTCCAAGTATTGCCAATACCTCAAGTAAAACTCATAAAACACCTTCACAGATAAATATTTTTAAATAGTATTTCAAAATTCTACTTTTATAATTTTTATTTACCTTTAAATTTACATTGCATATCTTGCTTTAGTATAATATTGAGGAAAGATTTCTTTATATATGTGGAATATATTTTGTTTTATTAAAAGCTTCAAAAAATTACTTATTTCTTTTCTCCTTTTTATAATTATTTTTAATAATTTTGTTTTTTAAAAATTTTTATTGAAATAGAATATAAAACATCAAAACTAATTGAAGTCCTTGTGAATGATTGCTCAAAAACTTATTTTTAGAGTTAAACAATACCACAAAAATATAGAAAATTAAAATAATAACTTAATTTAAGTTCTTTAAAAATTTAAACAATTCGAAGTTTTGCACATTTTAACTTAGAACTTAATTTTTCAAAAATTTTGTGTTAGCAAAATTTGAATTGCAAAAATACTACTATGAACGAAATATTCAATTAAAAATAAATATTTTTACAAAATATTTAAACTCATAAAAATGCTAAATGAACAAGTGTTACATTTAAAAAAAATAAAAATTAACCATAAATGAGAATTTATGCTCGATCTCTTCTCAAGTAAGTTTTATAATATCTAATTGAGAAAAAAACTACACCATTGAACTCCTATAAAAATGCTTTATCAAGCCAAATATTTCTTTTTTTTATTTTTAAATATTTTCTGTTTTTAGATTTTGGCACACTATATAAGATGTTCTATTTTTCTCTAGACTTGGTTATCAAGGATTTTATGTTTGATCTCTTTAGTATCATAGAATATAACTTTCTCTTATAATTTCACTAATTTCTTCAAAAATTTTCTTGAAATTTTATTATATTATTATGTAACTTGAGATCTCTTCTCAAGTAAGTTTTATATTACTTTGATTTTGTTGTATTATATTACTTCAATTTATGTTATTCTAGTTCACATTTATTTACTTAATATTAAAATTATAATTATTTTTTATACTAATATATTTCTTTTGGTAATTCATAACAATTCTAAATGAGGTCTTATCAAGAAAAAAATAATATTTTTAGATTTAATATAAGAAACTCGCCTAAACTAAATGTTAATTATTATAATTTTTAATATTTTATTTTCCTTTATTTTAGCATGTTTTATGAGCCAGTTTGATTTTAAACTATTTTGATGATTAAGGATGATTCACTTAATCTGTTAGAATTCAGCTTTCATATATAATTTATCTAAGCACTTCAAAGTTTTTACACTAATTTGGTTTATTACTATATAACTCTAAATGTTTTCTCATATAATATATTGATGATTTTGATTTTTTTTGTAACAAAATTGATCAATTTATCTCATTTCAAATTTAATATTTTTATTTAACATTAAAATAATAATGTATTATTTTTTTTTGCATATTTTTTAGTAGGTTGTAGAAATTAGAAATAGTGTTTGATCGAGGCAAAATAAGACTTATTTAAGTCATCTTAATGAGCTCTATCTTTTTAAACCATCATTTTTATATTTCTAGTAGTTTTAAATTCTAAGGTTTTGGTATGCTTTATGAGATATTTTAACTTGTACTAAATTTGACCACTATAAATATCACACTCGAACTCCTTAGTATATTGGAATACAATATTACCCTGTAATTTCTCTTTTTTAAACTTTTTTCTATGATTTGGTTAAATTATAATGTAACTATAAATCTTCTTTTATGTGTCAATTAAATTATTTTGGTTTTCTAATATAATATTATTTAATTTATCATGTATTTAATTTTAACATAATTTTTTAAAATTAAAATAACATTTTTAATATTTATTCTTATATACATCATAATTTATAGTAATTCTAAAAAGTTTAGATCGAGACTAAACAAATATCGTTGGATTCATCTCTACTAATATATTGAATTCAATATTTATTTTCAAATTTTTTTTAAAATATTATTTCATTATTTTAATATGTTTTTCTAGTTATTTTGATTCGCATTTGATTTTATGTTAAAGGATGTTACATTTGAACTTCATAGTATCTTAGAATTCAACTTTGATTTAGTTATAATATTATTAAAATTAAGTTGTTCTCTTATATGACCATTATGTTGCTTTGATTTGGTTATATTATATTACTTAAGTTAATTTTAGTTTGGTATCAAGAAATATTTACCCAATATTAAAAATAATTATTTTTTTTATTGATGTTTATGTACATTGGTTATTTATTGTGAATCAGCATAAGGTTTGATCAAAACAAAACAAAAGTTGTTATGCTAATCTTGATGAGATCCATCTGATTAAACCTTTATTTGTTTTATTCATAAATATTTTATAATCAATGGATTAAGTATTCTTGATGAAGCATTATGGATGAAACATAATTTCACCATCAAGGATTTCACGCTTAATCTTGAAAATATCTTAGAATATTGTTACCTTATATAATTTACATCATTTTAACTTTAGTATATATTTACTTAATAGAATAATAATCATTTATTTATTTTTATTTTTTTATTTTAGATATTCACAAATATTTCAAACAAGGTTAGATTAAGATAAAATAAATATTATTGGAATCATCCCAATGAGCTATATCCATTAGATATTCTCTTATTATATTTTTTTAGTGTTTTATATTTTAAGGTTTTGGCACAATTTAGTAGAAATTTTGATTTGTCTAACTTCATGATTGACAACGTCAAACTCGATCATCATTATTAACTGCACCACAATATTCCTATAAACTTTATCATATTTATTCAAAAGTTTCACTTTGATTTTCTAATATTACATTGTATCTTTAAATGTCAACTTTTGTAAAATTTGTAACACTTAATTTTATTAAATTTCATTTCTTCTATTTTCCTTATTTTAGCTTTAATATATAATAAATTAATATTAAAAATAAATTATTATTTTATTTATTTTTCTAATTTCTTGTAATTCTAAAAGAGGTTCGATCGAGAGGAAACGATCATCATTGAACATGTATCAATGAGTTCTATCAAGTTAAATATTTATTTTTAAATTTTTAAATGTTAACTATTAAATAATTTTATCATGCTTTATGGTATATTTATGTTTGTGCCTAATTTTAAGATTGAGAATATTTTTCTTGATTCCTTTATTATCTTGCAATATAAAGTTCCTATGCAAAAGTCATTACACTCGTTTTGATGTGCTCTATCCAATTATATATATATATATATATATATATATATATATATATATATATATATATATATATATATATATATATATATATAATTTTTCAAAATTTGTTATTTTGTTTTATTTCGTTTTGTTTTATGAGACAATTTGATTCGTACTGTTGTAACGATAGGGGATACTAAATTTGATTGCTTTAACATCGTGAAAGACATCTTTCTTGTACAATTTAACTTATTTATATAAATATTTGTTCTTAATTTTCTTATATTATATTACATCATTTTTATCTTATTTCAGTTTTATTATACATTTACTTGATATTGAAAAAATATTATCATTTTTACTTATTTTGTTTTATACTTATTGTAATTCCATATGAGGTCCGATCAATATAAAATAAACATCATTGAATTAATTTCAACGATTATTGCCAAATGTAATATAAATTTTTACATTTTTAGATATTTTTATTTTCTCTGATTATGGCATTTTTTATGAGAAATTTCACATCAAACTGGATCTGATGTTCAACAATGTTACACTCGAACTCTTTAGTGCCTTGGAATAGAACTTTTCCTTAAATTTATCTCATTTATTTTAATTATTTTCTTTGATTTACTTATATTTGTTTACAATTTTAAATCTCATCTTTAGTGAGGTTTCCGTTTGATGCATGTGGATGTTTTCAATCACTTCAATTTATCTCATTTCAATCTTAGTAGATAATTATTTAATATTAAAAAATAAATTATTATTTATGTTTATTTTCTTTAATGATTTACATTAATTGAAAAGTCGTTTTTTATCAAGATGAAACAAATATTATTGAACTCATTATGTCAAGCTCCATTTAATTAAAAATTCATTTATGTTTTTAAATATTTTATTTTCTTGTGTTTTCCATGTTTTGTGAGATGTTCCACATGCTGCTTTTGCTATATGCATGATAGGCAATGCACATGCTTGGCAAGGGACTTTACTTACATAGTAGTTACTCCTTGCATGTACTACGACATCTTATGCACTTGATTTGTGGGACCCACAAAGTGTAAGTAATTTTAGGGATTTTTAGCACTAGGGCTATTATCACATGGATAAGGTGAAGCATTATTTGGTGACTTGCATTCCTTCATGATGGAATTGTCATAATATGGAACCCATAAAGGGCAATTTGTAGGGTGACATATCTTGCAAAAAAGTAGAAGTTGGATGGTGCAACAAGCATTAGGGTTTGTGCTTCTCATGATGTACCCCTGATGATACACTATAGAGAACTATGCATTCTACAACATTATGTCCACACCCAAAAGCCAATTATATGTGCCCAACATCCTGTGTGCATGACTAATAACGCTTACAAAGTGTAATTTTTTTAATTTTTATAGTTGTAGGCTTCTAACACTTTGATAAGGCAAGGGTTTTTTGAGTGACTTCTTCATTGTAAGAATTTTCATAACATACAATCCACAGAACAAAATATGCAACAAATTGGAACAAGTAGCAAAGTGATGATTGCATGGTGCATTATGTAATAGGGTATGTGCAAGCTCGATTGTAGCCTTAGCCTCACGTTGTTGTAATTGCATGTGTGGAAGAACAATGGGTGCACTACAACACCGATTGTGTACTATTTGCACGTGTGGTAGGATGTGCATACACTTCCTATTACATCCAATGCATGTGTGTATTTGAGCCCATAAAGTGCAACTTCGTTTGGGATGTTTCCATTATTTACTACTAGTGCATTGATAAGGTGATGTTCCATTAGAAGACTTGCCATCCACATTCATGGAACTATCACAACATGTAATTCGCAAGTGTTAATGTTTGGCACAGTGCCATCTATAATGATGAAAATTTTGGATGATGAAATATGCACAAGGTTTTGTGCATTTTATGCTTCGTCCTTAATCATGTGCGATAGTTCATTCTTCTTAAGTGTTGTTTGCGACATCCTGTGCATGTAACTTGTGGCATAAATTTTTTGAGATTTTTATCACTATCATGTGTTGGTTCTTATATAAGGTGATGCCCAATTAGGAGACCTATCATTTTGTATGTCCAAAGTGTCATTCTTTTTCCTTTATGAGGGGCTTTGCTCACATTGTAGTGAAAGTTTGGTAGTGCCTTGTGCTTTCAGCAATGTCTTTGTCATTTGAGTTCTTGCCATTTTGTTGTATGATGTATGGCAGCATCCCAATGTCTTATTCGTTGGAATTCTTCACATGCAACATTTTTGTGTCTAAATTGCATGGCATTTTCTCACCAATGCCATATCTTTGAATATGGGAAGAAAGAATGAGGTGTCACTCTAATAAGGGCATGACGATTCAGAATGCGAAATTGTTACACTTTTCTTACCATGTGGAGCTTTGTTTTGTGTCATATTTGTTAATGTCATAATGAAACTTCTATTGTGCAAATTACAAATGGCCATGTATTGGTTGAGTGTGCTATTACCTCTAAATGGTATGATGCAGTGTGGAAAGCCTCACTCTCATTATATGTATTCCTATGCATGCAACACCGTGGGGCCCTACAAGTGTGACTTATTAGTTGTGAAATTACAACTTTTTAGAGTTATTATCATGGTGTTGTTTCATGGATAGCAAATTTTGGAGCACGCAGTGTACTTTCTATCTTGTCTTGGATCTTGAAAAGACATTTTATAATTACATAAGTCATGCTCAACAACCATAATTTGTGTTGTGCAATAACTTTTAGCCATTTTAGTGGTTTGTTGATTGGTGTAGGCCATAATGGATCATTTGTATTTTTGTGCAATTTTTTAGATCTTGTTCATTGTCATGCCATGTGTATGTTAGCCGAGGCCTTCATCCTTAATAAGGCCAATTGTGGTTTGTTTAAAATCTTTGAATCTCTTTGGGCTAATGGGATTGGATTGGCTTTAGACCATTTTTGCAAAGAGTTATTTTTTGTGGTGGTGCTTCGTATAACTTGGCTACCTCTTTGTGTTGTCAATTATTATTTGTAGGGAATTATCAACTAATCAAAACTTTTTGAGGAGGAAGTTCATAGGTTTCCTTTTTTCTATTTGATTTGTACGTCCCTATTCAATTATCTTTTTGATTCCATACTTCTCATACCTTCTAACTTTTGTTGTTTTGTAATGCAATTGAATATGTGATCATCCCTACTCTCATGTTGGCATAGTTAATGAAACCACACATTTTTATCTTCATTCTCTGCCAAGGAGGGTTGTCATTAAAGAATCCTATTATTGAGTGACAATGAACTTGAGGAATGGCATGAAAATGTAAATGCATTCATTATTCCTTTGTGAAGTGTCACCAGACATGAGGAACATGTCAACTAAGACATGAGGTGCTATCTAGTGCTTTATCTTTCTGTATCAACTTAGTTGATCTTGTCAACCGTCATCTGCTTTTCTCAAAGATTAATCCATGCATGTGTAAGCATAAGCCATTTTAAATTGTTAAATAGTTAATGACTCATTAAAAAATAGTTGTAGTTTTTATAAAGGAACATGCTACTTTGAAACTAATGTGATTCTAGAGCTAATACATGCATCAAGTCCTAACTTCTTCATGGGATGCATTTTTTAAGTACAAGATCGATGTGGGCTTTCACCTTGCTCCTTAACTTTTCATGGTAGCTTATCATATCACATGACATCTATGTACGTGATGCCTCATTCAAATTTTCACCATATCAATTTTTGATGGTAATGTAAATGCCTACCATGCTGGTAATGGTTGAATGGGAATTATGGTTTGATTCTAAAAAGGTAGCTTGAGACATGGCTACCACTTCCAAGGAAGTACTAAGCAAGTAAATTTCCTAATCTTGACATGGTGAGGTATTGATAACAAATAATAATATAGGCTCCATAAATTTAGTAATTGGAAAGAGTATAATCTAAGTCACTTAATAAGGATCCTTTGGAGGGAAGGTTTGGTTTCGGCAGCCACAATAATCTTAGGTCCAATAACCTATGTTTAAGTTGTAGTTAAAAAGCTCGTAATAATACCATTGTTTGGGTTATTCTGTCTACCATTTTCTGTACACTTCTGATCCTAATCATTTTGTCAATGATGTAGTTTGCCTTTATCTAGCTTGCTAGTGTCTCTAGCATCATTACTTTGTAGAAATTAAATTGCTCAAGCCCAGACCATGCTTTGGATACATTATCATTGGATAACATTGTAGGATATAGATCCTTTTATGATGGCATTTGAGATTGAAGTAAAGATTAAGTGAGACAACCCTGAGCACACATATCTCATTATCAGAGTTAAAATTCTTAGATTTATGAAAAAGTCATAACAAAAGAAATTGCTAATGTTGTTCTAATTAATAAAGAATGAGAGTTAGGGGCTTGAAGATGATCAGATACCACACTAGTCTTTACAATAAATGATGCTAAATACAAATATGTGTATGTCACTATTTAGACTCCATGAACATTGTATGTGAAATCAAAGTCATTGGGTTCCTTGGTAATGTCATGGCCAAAACTACACCATACTCTCTCTATGAAAGTTCATTTATAAAAACATTAAAAACATAAAGTTGAAGTGACTTAGGAGAGGCATTAGTAGGCCTCAAATAAAATCATATAAGAATGCATAATGAGAAACTTAGTCTTTAGAATTATTGCCTTCACACTTTTTGGGGGATGAGAACTATTATAGGAACTATTATTCGTTGTTGTCAAAAGTAATTGATTAACTATAGTAGTGACTATAATGCAATTTGATTAAATCTTTGTTCCTTGGACGTTAAGAAGTAGAGCTTTCAAAATTTCCATTGCTTTTAGACTAGCAACAATGTCCATGGCAGTAATTAGATATCAAACTAAAGTTTTTTAACAATAGTAATAGATCTACCTATGTCATCTCATCTAGTAATACCAAATCTAGCATTAATGTCATGATGCATAACTGCATCATGTTTAAATTTAATCCAACCTATTGGAGTAGTGTAATAAGAGATAATAGACAACTGGTCAAGACCACTAGAGCTCCCATTGGACATGATGAATGAGTTGTAGTAAGTAGCAACTATAATGTTATTTCCCCATTTATGTGTAACTAAATTAAGTGCCTTGTCTACTTGCACCTACAAATTCTTGTTATTCTAGAGGTACAATTAAGGATAAAGTTCTACATTTGACAACATGAGAAGTCATAGCCACCTAAACATTCATAGACATCTAATTAACTAAATAATAGAAGTCACATCCCAGTACTTAATCCCACAAAGCATGAGTTAGCCACTTATGATGCTACTAAACCAGAGTTCTTTCATGATATACCACTCTCGAAAATAATTTTTCACATCCTCATTAGTATGACATCACTAAAGAAAAAGTTTAGATGTCTCAATCCTCCTTGCATGAAGCCAAGTGTGAGTAGGAAGTAGATTTAATGCCAATCTATATAAGAAAGTGTTTACTTAAGGTTGCACCAACTCTTTCCAAACCCACGTGACCTCCTTCCTTGATTGACATATATATGTTATTGTATATAGTCTCTAGCTCCATCACCATATCCTCACCCAATGTGAAGCATAGAACATTCATTTGGTTTGAATTAACTTAAGGAGAATGTCGAATCTAAAATGCCAAATTAGACGTGAAATAACTTCTAAATCTTTTTGTGATCCCACACCCTGTGCTCCTTGACTAGCTCTACTACAAATATAAAATGCTCCACAACCATGTTAAAATAGGTTTTTTAGTAGCAATAGTAATGATGCCAAGCAAACTAACCAAAAAAATACTTGTAACAATTCACCAAACCATATTTTTTGTGGTATAGGGGGCTCCAACATCGAGTGACATACATCTATGAGATGAACTACAAGGAATATGAAAAGTGCTATTGTCATAATGTATTTAGAGCAAAAGAACTATGCTCAAAACATATCTTCTTGAGTAATACCACACCTAACATGTTTTGCAATCAGCCTTGACTATTAGGTCAAAGAATTACAAACTTTAATTCTGAGACATTCCTTAAGAGCTGTATTTCTCAATAGGCATAGTTTATTGTGCTACTACCATTTGAACTACTCTACAAATAATGACAAAATAATATGTTTTATTCTACAATAGTGTAGCTTGGAATTAAGTTGTAGACTAAGCAATAAGTAAGAATAAAAGTTAACATAAAGTTCATCATGACATTGTGGATAATCATTTAAAATGATTTGATCATTCACCTTGACACATAATTTTCTACTTGATTAATAAAGAATTTCAATTCTTTTCTCTAAAGTTTTGTTGCTATAATTGGTTTCCTAGATATTTTTACTAAGCATACGAAAATTTCATGAAAGCATCTTTCAACATTAATAAGTCATTCCTTTGCTAAATAAAACTCTCAATTTGTTTAGATTCATGGCCTCACCTAAGCGATGCCCTTATTACTCTATAATATCCTAAATATTCTTCATTATACCACAAGTTGATGCTTCATAAATCATGATGTCATCATCATATAAAAGGTGTGTAATCATTAAGGTAGAAGGGAAATTCCTAAACTTAATCAAGACAACATGACCAAACTAATACTAATAAGCCATAATAGATACTTAGACACTGTAGTAAAGTGGTATGGAGTGAGAGGACATGCCTATCAAAGAGCATTAGTTACTTCTGTGAATGATAGATAGAAAACATTAGATGTTATATTAAATCTTGGTGTGGTGACATAAGCCTTAATCTAACCACAGCAAAGTCTAAGAAACTACCAATGTTTAAGCATATCCAACACAAACTTATAATTTTCCTTATCAAAAGCATGATTCTTACCTAATTTATAATTTTCTTATCAATGCTTAAGAATATCCCTATCTAAAATCCTTGTTACTTGCATCAATGATAGTCAAAAAATCATTAAACATAATCCAAAATGTTTGTGCAATGATATAAGCCTTAATCAAACCACAACAAAGTGTAAGGAACTACCAATGTTTAAGCATATCCAATACAAATTTCTATTTTTTCTTATCATATGCCTAATCCATGTCCAATTTTATTACCATCAAACCTTCTTTGAAAGAAGACAGGTGCAAATAGGTATTGTTTTCTCATTCAAAAAAATATTATGAAATATAGCACGATATAACACAAAAGCAACTTGCTACCTAACAAAGGTATCTGGAACCATTACCCTATGTCTGACAAAAAAAATTTTGATCACCACTTTGTTAATCATATTACAAATTCTAATGAGGCTAAACTTCTTTTGTTTTGATGCTCCTTAATCTTTAAGGATAAATATGGCTATTGTGTCCTTTCAACATTTTGATATAAAGCTATCTTTAAATAATTATTTTTCCGCTATAATAATCTCCACCTACATGATTTTGTAATAACCATGTAAAAATTAAACTGAAAAGCCATCCAAAAGATGGGATTTATTACTATTATTGGACATCAATATAGATATGATCATATCATCACTTATTAGAGTCACAAGTGCAGTCTACTCCTCATCATTAGTAATTATGAAGAGCTCAAATGGTGCAGAAGGCTCATATTAGACATGGATAATCCACATATTACTAAAAAAGTACAAAAGAATCACTTTAATATTAGTTTAGGAGGCCATTGGTTCACTGATATCATTTTTTGGTTGTTGGATATAGTTGCTACTAGAGGTAAAGGTAGCCATTTCCTAGAAGAAGCTTATTTAATTCCCAAGGGAGGCTTAATTAAGCTTGGTATGCTGTCTCCATCATGCTTATTCTAATGTCATGACAATGAGATATAAAAAAATAAGCTAGCCAAAGGATCATGTTCCAACTCTGTTAAGCAACTCATAGATTCCATATGTTGAAGCTCCTGGATTTCTTATTCTAATTGCTAAGATTTTTATAGATGTTAGAAAGTTCTACTATGCTCCATTTCTTCATTATTGACATAGCTTTGTTAAATTTTGTGGATAAACTATTCATTGGGATTACATTAATAGTACATTTCAAAGCTCTATTAAATACATTGATTTACTAGGGAAACGATAAGCAAATATTCACAAGTTGGATTCTCCTTTTACTTTTTCCCAAGAATTATTGTCCAAACTATAATAGTAATGTTTTGTGGTCTAACGAATGTAAGGGAGAAGCATAAAAGTGGTGACCAGGATGGCTTGCATACCATCAATAGTCATAAAAGCACTATATAATACTTCATAGATGTATGCATTCACCTTTTTCTTAATAGATCAAGTAAAGTAATTTCAAATGAAACAAAAGCCAGTCAGATCCATATCATTCATAAAGCTAGAGAGTTAAAACTAAGCCTGACTATTGGTAAATTTTTTGTTACTTTTTTTATTGTTATCCATGTAAGGCATTAAAGTGCCTTACATCAAATAATGGTCTACCAAACATAGCACTATCTCTAATTTGGTCCAATGCTAATCGCCAATTTATATAGTATTTTGATACATACTTTGCACAAGACCTCCAAATGTCAGTATTATTGCTATCCATGTAAGGCATTAAAGTGCCCTGCATCAAATAATGGTCTACCAAACATAGCACTATCTCTAACTTGTTCCAATGCTAATCACCGATTTATATAGTATTTTGATACATACTTTGCACAAGACCTCCAAATGTTAGTATTATAACATCTCACAAAGATAGTAACCATCTATAAATTAGTGATCCAAAATCTCAAGCATGCCCAATTCTACCATAGTGCTACAATGCCTCTAGGTAGCCTGCTCAAATGTTAAAGAATGTAATCCAAGGTTTTACCAAAAACTTTATCCTTCTTGTGATAACTAAAAGTCTCCACATGAGTTTATAAGAGATAAATCATGAAGCTTGTATTCCTCCTTACCAAATACTATACGTAGCCATGAGATTTAGCTACTTTAATCCCATAGATATCAACAAAAAAATATGATAATAATTTATTAACAAAAACACCATTACCACTAGACGAAATGGTTTCATTTGTTACATAGTATCCTTGCAAAAACTTCTTATGGGAAATACAATTCCACAATAGCACGTAATGCTAACATAATTAATGAAATTGATCATTCAACTTTGATAAAGTAAGCATTCTCAGGCTAAGTTCTTAAAATTGATTGTTAATCCAATTATAGTGCAACAATATATGTGCACCTCTTCTGTCAAAAAAAAAAATAATGAATGACCCACCTCCCCATAACATTAATGAACTAATACATTGAAAACTTGGTGATCCAACAACCATCAATAGCTACAACCTAATAGTGCTATGTATAGACTTGCTATACAATAGGATTGGATTGCATCAAAGGGGCATCTAGGAGTGTCAAATTTACCCTTTTTAGGAATGTGGCTTTAACCTTTTAGGTTGTCTCCTACCATACTTGGTATTTATAGTTTCTCTTATCTATGTATCTTATTACATAGTAGCTCAAATACTCACTTGGAGCAAAATTTCAATTACAACACTCAGCTATGTAATAGCATAAAAGGATGTTATTTAGTTCTTATCTTACATAATAATAAGCCCACTTGGAGCAAAAGAGAGTTGCCAACATGACAGTTATAATAAATCTTTTACTCACTCTACCACTAGACACAACCACTCATACATAGATTTCCACAATGTTTATAGGTCACCCTTTACATTAAGTACAAATGCAATAATATTTAATGCACAAAGGCATTAACAAGCTTATGGGTCCCTCATTCTCAAAAGTACTTGATTTGAAGCCCCCACATCTTTGCTAAAATTATTTTTAGTACTCCAATATTGCAATTCAAAGTGGCTAAATAATATAATAATTATCCAAGGCCCCCATTAAAAAATAGCCTTCCACACCATGCAATTCATACTATAATAGACCTCCATTTGGAGCTATCAGTTAAAGAGAAAAAGCCACAACTTTTAAGTTGCTCCTATTGTGGCAAACTAATACAAAACAATACCTTTCTACAAATAAGGACAAATTAGGTGATGTGGCTTATGCAAGCAAAACGTTGTCTTAACTTCTAACCACTAACCATATTATTTATGTCATAAGTAGATGTTGCATTGTACCATGCATAATAATTCTTCCAATGACCTTTTTCCTATGCTTCTAAGGTATGCTAGTATTGTTGGAATACTAGGATTATTTGTAGTAATATATGTAATAACAACCATGACATACACAATACTTACAATTTCTAAATCTATCTACCATTGAGTATAACCCAAAGAATTGCACTTCCTAATCATAGAGGTAGCTAAAATCAATCCAATCCTGATCATTATCTATTAAAATAAACCAAACATAAGATATTCAATACACCCATAATTTGTGAAATGTAAACTCCAAGCAACCAGCACTAATTCAAAAGTGAAAATAACATCTTTATCATTACTTGTTGTACACACAGTAACCTTTTTTAAAATCAAGGTAAAACCATTGAGCAATCCCAAATATTCGTTCCATGTGATCCCAACAAAATCTTAGCCAAATGACCATATCGTAAATTTTTTGAAAAATTGAACCATTGCTCAATGGTATGCCCATGCTTATATTAAGATTTTTGGCAACTGCTACTTTTATTAATTTTTGAAATTAACCATAAGCTGCCCCTCCTTTTTCCTTTTTTGACTTCAATGTCTTAACAAAACTCATTCCACATGCCTTTGCACTTTTCTCATACACAAGATGAAACTAAAGTCTTTTGGGGTCCATGATAAAGTAATTACTAAAGCAAACATAAACCTCTCCTTAACAAGGTTCATACATAAAATTTATAAAAAGACAATGTTGAATTTGTTTGGGGAGGGGCATTCCCAAGTCCCAAACAAAGTCAAATAAATGTGCATGGCAAGTTACCCAATCTGCAACATCATTTCCTTGGTGTTTTAAAAATAATAATTTGAAGAAATTCATACCACATGCAATAATGCTATGATAGGAACCATTATTTGTTGTATACAAAAGTAACTAGTTCATTATAATAATGGTTATAGTACAATCTAATTGACTCACTACTGCTTGGACATTAAGTTGTAATGTTACAAAAAGTTCCATTGCTTCAAGAATAGTAATGGTCTCCATGGCCATAGTTGAGCCCATACCAAAATTGTTTGACAATAGTAATATGTATACCTACATCATCTCACATAACAATAGCAACTTTAACATTAAAGTCATCACTCATAGTTGCATCATAATTGAATTTAATCAAAACCATTGGATGGGGTATCCAATAAGAGGCCAAACCATCAAGGCCACCAGAATTGCCACTAGATAATATTAGAGAGTTGATGCAAGTAGTAGAAACAATTCAAATGCTCCTTTAAAAATGCATCAGAATTGAGAACCTTATCCATATGTGGTTGTTGAATTTTGTCAAGCAAAAGATGGAGCAATGATAGAGAGGCTAATTTAACTATTTGAAAAGTTGTGGCATTAATATTCATTATGATCTAATGAAGAAGATCAAAAATTGAAGTGACAACCCTACATTAAATCCTACATGGTGCAAAGCAATCTTTTAAAAAGCTATGAGACAAGAATTGTTTCACAATATCACACCCCAAAAAATATTTTATCAACAATAAAAATAGGTCTACCCCTATAATTCTGACGAATAGTTATAATTCGAACACTGTGATTTTCTTACATAGCTACATCACAATTGAAATTAACCCATCTCATTGGGGGAGGAGTCTAATAAAAGGAAATAGGCCATTAAGGCTATAAGAGCTCCCCCACTAAACAAGATAAGGCTGTTGAATTAAACAGGATCGATAAATAGAATATTTCTTTTGCAGTGTAGTTGAGTTAAGAGCCTTTTTTGTATGTGCTTGTGGATTTTGTTAAGTCAAAGATTAAATAATACAAAAGTGTTGAAATCGACTATATGAGACATAATGTCACCCATATATTGATAGGTTTCTAGTTTTGATGCTCAAGTAATGATGTAATGCTCAGTAGTTCAAAAAATCGAGCATGAAATTCTCATTTGTGAAGCTGCTTGACCATAATTCTTTTGCATTATGGTGCAACCTACAAACACTATTTCACACATTCAATTAGATTAGAACCCTATGGAAATAGCTTCAGCATCTCAATCCCTCTTGCATGAAGCCAAGAGTGAGATAGAAGTAGATTTAACACAAATTTTCACAAGTGTGTGCTAACCCAAGGCTGCACCCACACTTTCCAAACCCATACAACCTCCTTTCTAACAACATTTGGGCATATATGTGTGCCATTGTAGAAAATCTTTGAGTCTAGCATTGTATCCTCACTCAATTTGAAGCACAATAGATCATTTTCATTTTATTTGGACCATAGGATATATAGAATCTAACATATTAGGTCATGTGCAAATAGGTTTTATATCTTATTATAAACCTACACATCATGTTACATAGCAAGCTCCATTACAAGTGTCAAATGGTCCACTTCTATGCTAAGATTTGTTGGCTATGAAGAAATACGAAATATGTCAAGGTAATTCTCTAAATAGAATGAGAAAAAAAATTTCCACACTAATCCTCCAAACCATATTATTTATTATCGAAGGACATACAATACTAAGCAACTTATATGTATGAGAAGCACCATGCATTCATATAGAAAGTGATACTTGTCATAATATACTTTGACTAATTGGACCAAACCTATAAACATTCTTCTTGAACCATCACCCACCTGCAATATTTTTTAATCATTCATATCTACCAGGTGGGCAGAATACAGATTCTAAGAACCCCACCTTTCTTAAAAGAAGTAATAATTTTCCAGTACGTGTAACATATTATGTTCCTAACATTTGAAGAACAATTAAGAATTGATGTGCCAATTTCTTCAATTCTATAATAGTGTCACTCATAATTAAGGAATGGGTAAAGTAATGCATTGGAATAACAGTGAACATTTGGTTAATCTTGATAATATAACCTAGCACTAGTAATGACCTAATCAGCTATCTGGACACACAATTTTGAAATTGATTAATAATAAAATTATAGCATTTTCTCTAGTTTTTATTAGTACAATTGGTATACCAAGATATTTTAATTGAGCAACTTGAGGTATATTTAATTTTTAGCTATCATACTCCTTCACTAGTGATCCTTCCCTTTTTTAAATAATATTTTGAATTTGTTATTATTCAAAACCTAACCTAACTGTTGCCTATTATTCATGATAATTTCTTAAAAGATCATAGATATAGCACAAGTTGTAGATGCATAATTGATGATGTCGTTAGTATATGAGAGGTGTATAATTATTTGAAAGGAATAGCTAATCTTGAACCTAATCAAGCTAGAATGCTCAAGAAAGTACTAAATAAGTTGATAGAGATACTTGGTAGTAAAAAGGTATAACGATAAGAGACATCCCTACCTATGACCCTAGCTACTTCAATCCACTATAGATAGAAGCCATTAAAAATAATAAAAAAAATCTAGAAAAAGTGATACAAGCCTCAATGCAAAATCGTTGGGTCTTAAGAGGACTTTGTTCATAAGGATGAAGCTTAAAGGAATTGAAGGAAAAGCTCAAGTAGGAGTGGAGCCTACACATTAATTTTACTCAACATAGGGAAGTTTACAAGGTTCAAACATTCCAAAGATTAATAGACTAAGAACTTTTCTTTATTTTATACATGGTTGTTCATGGCCATTCATAGTTGGTGATGCAATTTTTTTTGTTAATTCTATTAATAAGTAGGACCTCCTCTTATACAAACCACCAATCAATCTTACTAATTGAGTAGTCTAAATAAGTGTAAAGATCAATATGATGTGGATAGTTTCCATTTGTTACTTGATAAGAAGTCCAATGGCTATTATCATTTGGGGTGTGATGACTATTTGATGCACATTCTTTAATCACACATAATCTTACTCTCATGTCAAACCCAATGATATAGGGGATAAACAAAAGTCTATAGGTGTCATCGAGCACCAATAGAGAGAAAATGTTAATCTGGCAATGTGTTTACTGTCCATTGCTAGGTCTAGTATGGAATGGCAATCAAATTGAAAACAACTATCTACAATGCATATTTTGACTCTTGCATCAATGAAGAATACAACAAAATTGAATACGTGTTGTAAATTGTATAGTCCTTTGCACCACAAAGTTTTAAACATAAGTTGCACCCATGGATGCATGCCAATGACATGCATGCAAGGGTGTCATGCGACGTGTCACTCGTTGTTGATCTAAGAATCACAATTTCATGTTTGCACCCCTGTTTGGAGAAACCGATGACAATTCATACAATAGATTGGCGTGTGGAAGCATTGGATGATTATTGCTTATTGATTTGATAAGAGATGGATGCCACTAAGTGTTGTCTCTTTGATCTGACGAATTGATTTCTCAATGTGGTAGGAAGATGCTCCTTAGAAATACAACTCAAAGCTCCACATAATAGAATCATGACATCATGTTAAGTGGAGCTACCCAATAAATCTAGGCATATAAATACGTAGTGAGGTAACCTATTAAGATTGCCTTTGTAATGACATGAAAAATAGGTCTAGCCAAGGGTAGAAATTGGGCAACCTGAAGCCCAAATTGTAGTATAGAGTGGCATCCTTTGTGATGGGTCAGTATCAACTCCCTTTAAAGGGACGCACGGGAAGGTGAGAGCCGGTTCGACCCTACTATTATGGAATATTATTATTTATGTTTATTTATTTCGGTACTTCATAGTAATTCTAAAGGAGCTTTATCTAATTGAATATTTATTTTTATATTTTAAAAAAATTTACTTTTTAATGGTTGGCTTACTTAATAAAGCTATTCAATTTATACTTTATCTAATGATAAAAAATGAGACACTAGATTTTAATAATATCTTGGAATGTACTATAATATTCACTCATCTTACGAAAATTTTTATTTTAATTTAGTTATATTAATATGAAACGTAAATTCATTTCTTGTGTGACATTTACATCGTTTAGTTTCGTTACAATAAATTGATTCAATTTGTCTTATTTCAACTTTATTATAAATTTATTTAATATTAAACTAACATTTTTAATATATAATGTTATTATTATTTTTAATTTGTAATAATTCCAAATGTGGTATGATAGAGATGAAACAAAAGTCATGGGACTCATCTCGATGAGCACTATCATACAATATATTCATTTTATATTCTTAATTTTCTTTACTTTCCAAAGTTTTCATACACTTTAAGAGGTAATTTTATCTAATTTAATATTAAACAAATAGTAATTATTTTTTAAATTTTGAGGCTTATGCAGTACTGGTGCATGGATAAGGTGATATACTATTGGGAGACTTGACTTCCTTATTCATGAAACTACTACAATATGCAATCATCAGGCAATAAGTGCATCTTCGAGCAAAGTAGAATTGGATGGTATAATATGTATTAGAGTTTGTGCAAGCTGGGTTGCACTCGTAATCTTGCGTTGTAGATAAATTTACATGCTGAAATAATGTGCAAGCACATTGTAGCGATTGTTCATAGGACTAATAACATCATATGTATGTAATAGTGAGGCTTGCAAAGTGTAATTTTTATCAGATTTTTATTCTTGTGGGTCATTGTCTCTTGGACAAGGAAATGCCTTTTTGGGAGACTTTCCTTCTTCATTGACCTAATTATTGCAATATGCAATCCACAAAGAGCGATTTTTGGTGTCCTATGCCCATGGAGAAGCAAAAGTTGGATGTTGCAATATGCATTAGGTTTTTTGTTAGCTTGGCTATGGTCTCAGCTTTGCACTGCTATAACCATGCATATGACAGAGCACTGCACCTACTATAGCACTAGTAATGCACTATTTGTGTGAACAACAACTAGTACGTGTGCTTCCTACATCTTCAAACGTGAGAAATTATTGAGTCCTACAAAGTCTAACTTTTTTTTGGATTTTTAGAATTTTTTGTTATTGATGAATTGACAAGGTGATGCCTTATTGTTACACTTACCTTCAACTTTGACATCATTTTTACAACATGCAATTAGCAAGACACAATTTGTGGCACGATGTGATACATAGTGAAGAGAAATTTTGATGATGTAATTGTGCTAGTGACTGTGTATGCTAAGCATCATCCGTATCATTCGTGCATGCGACCTATAAATCACTTTTACCCTATGACATCCTTTGCATGCTAGTAGTGGGGCCTATAATTTGTATCCTAGTTTGGAATTATGGCCTATTGGTGAATGGATAAGGTGATTCTCTAGTTGATGGAATAATCACAATATGCAATCTACAAGTGCAATGTCAGAAAAGGTACAGCCCATGGTGAAGTAGAAGTTTGGTGGTGCATTATGTGTTAAGGTTTGTATATATTGGGCAACATCCCTAGTCGTGCACGATAATCAATAGTATTCTAATATGGCCAATGACAACCTATAAGGGATGGTCAAACATGCAAAGTGTAACTTTTTTTTTAATTTTTAGCACTGGATTTTGGAGCACATGGATTGAATGATTCCCTATTATGAGACTTTCCTTCTTCCTTGACTAAATTATCACAATATGCAGCTAACAAGTAGCATAATGTGACAGATGTGGCCCATAATAAAGCAAAAGTTGGATGGTGCAATAAGCAATAGGGTTTGTGCATATTAAACTATGTCTATAGTTGCATAAGATTAAAAGCTATGTGCACTACAGCATTGTACTCATGCCTAGCAGCATGTCGATGTGTGTGTGGCATTTTATTACTACGACTGGTAGAGATTGCAAACTGTAATGTTTCTTAGATTTTTAGCATTTTAAGTTGCTGCCACTTTGATAAGTTGTTCCAATATAGGGAAGCTTGGCATCTTCTTTGACAAAATTATCACAATATGTTATCCATAATAGGCAATGTTCAATGTGGTGTAGCCTATCACAAAGTAGTACTTTGATGGTACAATATTCTCTAGGTTTTGTGCAAACTTTTTTAAGGTCCAAGAATTATGCTACTATAGTTGTGCATGTGATAGAGCACTAGGCATGGTGCAGCACAAACAGTGCATTGTTCATCATGCTATAGTTGGTACACATGCTCCCTATTATATCCATTATGTGTGACTATCATGGCTCTCAAGGTATATATTCTTTATGTTTAGCACTATAGATAGTAGGTGCATGGATAAGGTGATGTCTTATTAGAAGTGCTACCCTTCTCTTTAATGGAATTACTGCAACATGTAATACAGAAGGGTTAATGTGTGTGCTTGGTACAACCTTGGATAAAGTAGAAGCTGAATAACACAATATGCATAAGGGTTTGTGTATGCTAGGGTTCATCTCTAGCCACATATATTGTCTACTATTCATTCACAATGTAGCCAATCTACTTGTGCCTATGATATCCTCTATGTTCTTCTAGTAACGCCCATGATGTGAAACTTCTTTTTTGAATTTTTAGTCTTGTAGGAAGCTAGTGCATGGATATGGTGACATCATATTCATAGAATTGACTTCCACCCTAAAGATTTTTGTTACATTATGCAACCTATAAGGGGCAGTGTCTTTCAACGTGTGGCCCCTTTTGAAGCAAAAGTTCAACGGTAACATATGGGCTAAGGTTTTTGTATGTTGGTCTTCATCACTTACCATGTGAGATAATCCACACTGCTTGCATATGACAGCTAATTTGTGCCTGACTTGTGACATCAAGTGCACAACTGGTTAGGCTTGAAAGTCCAACAATTTTGGATTTTTAATACTATATGATACTAGCACATCTATAAGCTAATGCTCTATTGATAGGCTTACCTTCACCCTTGACTAAATTGTTGAAATATTTAATATGCAATCTACAAGGGGTTAATGTGTGGCTTGATGTTGCCCATGGTGAAGCAAAAGTTCGATGGTGCAACACGTGCTAAGGTTTGTGTATGCTTTGCTACACCTAAAACACACTTGCTATAGTTACAAGTGCAATAGAATACTAGGTCCATGATAGCGTTATGATTACATGTGGAAACTTGTGTATAGGCATCATGCAAAACCGTTTACACATATTTTTGGGGTCATTAAATTGTAACTTTTTTTTGGGTTTTTTTTGTAATGTGAATTCATATTTCATGGATAATTTCATGCTTTGACATTCCTTTTTAGTTGACAAAATTGTTGCAATAAGCAATTTACAAGGGAGAATGTGTGGAGCATTGTAGCTCTTGATAAAGAGGGAGTTAGATTATGGAATATGTGCTGGGTTTTGTGCATGTAGCATTGTTATCGTAGCTACTTACTGCTATAGCTACATGCATGGTGGAGAACTTGGGCTACTACTATGCTTATCGTATGATAGTGCATTTTGCATGAATCATGTTCACTCTTTCCTCACAACATCATGTCTATGTGGGGGAAAGGGCTCGCAAAGTGTAATGTTTTTTAATTTGTAGTGATGTAGGTTGCAATTCCATGCACAAAGTTATGCCTTTTTGAGATGTTAAGGTGCATTTTTAAAGTGCCACTCTTTTCCCTTATTAATAAGGCATTATGAAGTGTAGTCAAGCTCTTGTTGTAATGAAATCTTTGTGATTCCATGTGCACTTGGCAATAATCTTGCTATCTGCATTTCTACACTTCTTGGTGTGATGCATGGTAGTACCCTTTGTGCCAATGAGTTGGCTTTCTTCATGTGTGACATTTTCTAGTCAATTATTATGCATAGATATTTTTCTAGTAATGAAACATTTCTAAGGAGAATGTTTATGTTGCCTATTTTTCTATTGAATGGGTCTGTTCATTCAATTATTTTATTGATGCCACACTTCTCCTAAGTTATAGCTCTTTGTGTTCCATAATGCTATTGAATGTGTAATCATCCCTACTCTAATGTTGGCACAGTCTTAGAAGTCAATCATTTTAGCCATCATTCTTTACCAGGCATGGTTGTTGATGAAGAATTATTAAGAAGAAACATTCTAAAACATGAAGGATGATATTTTAACATGGGTGCATTTGCTCCCTTTTTTGAGTATCACCAGACATAACAAATGTGCCAAATATGACATAAGTTGGTACATAACATTTTATCTTTGGAATGTTACCTATTTGATCTTCCAAGTATTCATATACCTCCTTAAAAGATTAAGCCATGCAAATGCAATTATAAAAACTTTTAGACATCAAAACTATGCATGGTTCATCAAATCAATTAAAGTTTGGTTTGCATTATATGCTACTTAAATAATAGTAATAATTTTGGAGCTAATATGTTCAGAAAAATCCAACTTTTGGATGGGTTGCATTTATTAAGTTAATGGTTGATGGATGATTTTTCTTAAATTCTTGATGATTCATGTTAACTTTTTAGTTCACACAACAATTATTTTCAACAATTCATCATTCAAATTTTTTACTCATCAATTTTAGGGGCATACCATGGTGGTGATAAGAGACAAAATTAGGGTTCAACTATGGATAGGGGTCTTAAAAGATAGCCACCAAATCCAAGAATGGTAATAGGAGTACAAATTACCTTATCCTTGTGTGAAGAAGTAGTGAAAACAAATAACTATACTAGACTCCACTAGCCTAATAACTCGAATTAATACAATATAAAACCCTTAATGAGGATCCATTGGGAGGCAAGTCTAATTCTAACAATCATGGTAACCCCAGCACCAATAGAATATATTTAAGTACTAGTTAAAAATATCATAATTCAACTTTCATTAGGTTTTGTCAACCCACCTTTTGCTTTACACTACCCACCTTGATCTTTTTTTTTGGGGATATAATTTGGCCTTAGTTGATCTAGTTATACCCTTAACATGTTTACTATGAAAAAATTAAAGTGTTCAAATAAAGCCCATCCTCAACATACATTAGCATGGCATAATATCACAAGATTTTTATCCTATTATGTTTTCCATCAAGATTAGAATCATGGGCATTTGCATTTCATAGTAAGTGGTGAAATTGTTGGATTAATTAAAGATGAACCACTATAAAAGCATTTGCCAAGGATTTTTTATTAATTTTGAATGAAAGTTGGGGGGCTCAAAGAAAATTATATATCGTTAATAGTTTGTGAGAGATCAATGTCTTTGAGTTTTTAATAAAGTAATGGTTATACCCTACATCATACTCACCTTAAGGAGGTTCTTACAAAAAATCATTAAAAATACAAAGTTGAAGTAGTTTAGGAAGGGGAATTCTTTAGTCTCAAACAAAATCAAGAAGTGTGTGATAAGAAACATAATTTATTGCACTATTACCTTGATGCTTTATGTGGGATTGTTTGAAGGGCTTTATTCCAGAGACATATACAATGAGACTACGATAAGAACTATTATTTGTTGTTGACAAAAGTAAGTAACTATCGCAACTACTATAATTGAATCTAATTCAATCAATGCTATCTCAACATTAGGAAGTAGAGTTTTTAGAAGTTTCACTATTTTGTGAATAATAATAAACCCATGGATGAAGCAGAACTTGGAACCAAGGTTTCTCTTAAAATAGTAACAGATTTACCCATGTCATCCTATGCAACAATACGAATTCCAACATTGAAGTGAACTTGCACATACATGTCCCAAATTAATTTAATCCAACCAATTAGAGAAGTCTAATTAGGGGTAAAAATAGCTTATTAAGTCTAAACAAACTTCTATTGGATGTTGTTGAAGAGTTGTAGCAAGTTGCTACAATAATGTGAATGTTCTATTCATGGACATTAAATTAAGGAGCTCAAAATGGAAGTGATGTCCCTATGATTATTCTCATTTATAGTGAAGAAATCATTCATGAAGCTACTTCACTAGAGTTCTTTCACAACAAGGCACTCCAACAAACAATTTTGCATTTTTATATTGGTAGTACTTCCACAAAGAAAAAAGTTTAAATCCCTCAATACCTCTTAAACAAAACAAAGTCCAAGTAGGAAATAGATTTATTCAAGGTACACTAGTACTTTACAAATCCATATGATCTCCATTCTTGATGGATTATTGCTATATACTGGCTATTGTACATACTCTATGAGTCTTGCACTATATCCTCACTCAATTTAAAACATAGCACATCCATTTCATATATTCTAGACTAAGAACAATGCAAAATAAAAAAAAACTAAATCAAGCTCAAATAACTTTAAAATCTTTTTCCTAACCAGCTTTACTTCAAATGTTGGATGTTTTACATTAATGTTAAGATGGCTTGGCAACGTACCTATAGGAAAAATGCCAAGAAAAGTATCTAAACAAAAGAAAATTTTTTTTTGCAATAATCTACCAAAAAGAATTATTTCTATTCCAGTAGGCACAATATTGAGTCACTTATGCATACAATATGTAACATGATGATAGTGAAAAGTACTATTTCTTAGAAAGTACTTGAAGATAAAGGTCTAAACCCATAAATAATTTTCCTAAGCCATAACTTACGAGCAATATTTTGCAATGAATGTTAACTACAAGGTGAATAACTACAAACTCCAAGGCCTCTATATTCTTGAAGAAGAGTTACCATTTCCCAATAGCTATAGTGTCTTGTGTTACTATCATTTGAAGAGCTACACAAGTATTGACATTATAATTTCTCCAACTCCATAATAATGTCACTCAAAATTATTATTTGGGCTATGTAAAAAGTAAGAATAGTAGATAACATCAAGTTCATCCTGAAATATGGCCTACCATTGACACTGACTTAATCATCCATCTTGACATAATCCTCAACATGATCAACAATGAAATTGAAGTCTTTTTTCTAATTTTTTTCTTGCTGCAATTGGTATGTCTAAATATCTCAATTGAGTCACTTGATGCACATATAGTTTTGTCATAATCATCATCTTATTCTTGCACTCCAACTATTTACTAAATAATGCTTTATATTTGTTCAGACTCACTATAACACAAGTTTTAGGTGCATAAAGGATTACGTCATCAACATATAGGTGTGTAATGATAGGGGAAGAAAGGCAAATCCTAAACCCAATCAAGGCAACATGATCAAACTAGTACTAAATAAGTCATTAGAGATACTTAGAATAGTAAAATATGTGATAAGAAAGGATAATGTTTTTAAGACCCCTGGTTGCTTTGATTAGTGATAGATAGTTACTTTTAAAAACAATCCCAAATCTCAGTTTGGTTATATGAGTCTTAATCTAATCACACCCAAGAGTAAGGAAACACAAATGCTTTAGCATATTTAGCACAAATTTTTAATTTAATCATCATAGCTTTGTTCCCTATCTAATATTAGAGCCATCAAACATTCTTAAAAAGTAGATAAGTGTAAATAAGTAGCCATACCTATACCAACAAAATATAATTAAATACAACATGGCCTAGCATAAAAGCAACTTGCTCTCTGGTAATGATATCAAAAAGCACCACCTTTAGTCATGCAACCAAAAGTTTTTCCATTCCTTTATAAATTATATTGTAAATGTAAATAAGCTTGACTTTCTTAGGTTTGGTTGCCCTTTGAACTTTTTGGATTAGTGTGACCAGTGTATCAAAAGTACTCCCCACTTTTTGTAGACTTTTAGGAGAAAATGGTACAATCATATTAAAGGGGCTAAAAAATGAAACTATGGAGCAGCATCAATAGTGAATAGTATAACGAAACCCCCTTTTTAAACAACAAAAGATCCTTTTTGTACACCTTTAAGAGAATACATACCCTAAGGGCCACAGCTTTGTATACATCTTTAGAGGAAGACCAAATCTAGAGCCTTGTCTCTAAAACAAAAGCACATAATGTCTTGCATTGTCCATGTCTCGAAGGGCATATTACAAACGCTCACATATGTCCAAAAGGGTTGATGGACATGGCTTATTATAGGGCCAAAAAAGAATTCATGATAGTAAAATTACATGTTTTTATATAAAGTTTTCTTAAACAATATTTTCACTATTATAATAAAGTGAACTTATGTCATCTTTGAATAACCATGCACAAACTCAGTTGAGATCTCATCCATACTAGGGGATATACTTATTTTCATGGGAATCATCATAGATCTTAGCTCATCATCACTAGAAGGATGGAAGGTGCTCGTATTTCGCATGGTTAGTAATTTTAGTCAGAGAAGGCAACAGTTTCCAATAACATTTTTAAGTTGGAAATAGTTTCTCTTGGTAGTAATGGTAGGAACCACCTAGAAGAAACATGTGTGGGAGCCCAAGGGTGGCCTAATTAAGCTAGTCACATTTCCAAAAACAATGTTTTTCCTAAAGCCATGATAGTGTGATAAAAATTTCACTAAGCCAAAAGACCATGTTCTTGATTAATTAGGCCACCCATAAATTCCTTAAGTTGATGATCTTGGATTTCCTTTTCCAAGTAGCTAGGTCTTTTAAGCAAGTTACCAATTTTTACTACACTTTATTTCCTTAGCACTAATAAGTATTATATTTAGTGAACAAACAATCAATTGAGTTTCCTTTAATAGTCCTTTTTGAAGCTACAATCATGGCATTGGTTGACTGGGAAAAGTGTAACTAGTTGTTTTTTTCCTGATAATGATTGTCAAAGCAATACGTGTAATAGGAAATTGTCTAAGCTAATGCATTGGAGGTGCATAATAGTGTTGCTCAGGAAGGCTTACATACTAGCATCACTAATAAAAGTTGTTATCTAACATTTCATAATAAGAGTATTGTCCTCTTTGTTATTGCACCAAGTAATCTAATTTGCAATAAAACTAATTTATTTAGATCCAAATTATGAATACATTGATGTCCCCTAAAACAAGTAGTGCTCAAACAAACTTATTAGTATCCCAAATTTATTTTCAAGCTAATTAATAGATTATATAGTCTTTCAATAAATAGATAGTACAACATTGCAAATGTCTTTACTGTCAGATCTCACCTAGATTGTAAGTACCTACGATGGGTGATCCACTATCTTTAGGTTGATCTAATTCTATCATAATAATATGAGTCCATCAGATAGCCCAGTCAAATGTTGAGCAAAGTAAATCTCGTTTTTACTCAAAAACAAATCCAATTGATACCAATTAAAAGAATTCACACAAGTTACCAAATAAGCAACTTTAGAGACCTTCTTCTTCTTTACCAAATTCAATATGTAAATATGTGATATAACTGCTTGAGCACCTTCGATTTTCAACACTATAAATGAGATCATAATTTATTAACAAAAAAATGTTGCCACTAAACTTAATATTTTCCCTTACTATACTCCCTATCCATGCAACATTTGCATCTTGTAGGTAGAACAAATCCACAACAACACATAGTGCTACACATGAAATTGACCACATATTTTGGATAAAGCTAACATTCCCAAATTATGTTATTGAAATTAATAACAAATAAAATATTAATCAGTCATAATATGTGCATCTCCTCCATCAAACAGAAATAACAAATGACCTTCCTCACCATAATAGTAATCAAGTAATGCAATGAAAACCACCCAATGCAACAACCACTCATGGGCACTGCCCAATATTGCTGCATACATACTTGATATACACTGAGATTACACCAAAAGGTCTTGTTGAAGTGCCAAAGTTTCTTTTTTCTAGGAATATAATAATAATACAAGATTATTTCTAGTAATAATGACTTGAGATTTATAGCTACACTCATCCTAGTATCCAACTACATAGTTGTACAAATTCTCACTTGGAAAAGAATTTGAATTCTAGCCCCAACAATGTAATAGCATCTAACAAAGTAATTTTCTTCCCACTTAACACAATAGTAAGTCCAATTGGAGCAAACAAGAGTGGCCAATGTTGTAGTCATATCAAACATAAACTCACTATGCCATTAGACAAAACGTCTCAAACATAAATTCTACTTATGACTCACTCACATACAGGTCACTCTTCAAAAGAAATACATATATAGTATTAGTGTTCTACACATAACAGATGAGTCGGGCTCTCAACTCCCTCATTTCTAACTTCTATTTAATTTGCAGCTACCACATCTTTGTTAAACTTTTTTGTAGTCTTCTTACACTACCATTCAAAGTGGTTGATTAGCACAAAACTTATCCAAGACTCTTAGCAAGTTATGGTGAAAAAATAAGGTTAGCCATGACTAAAACTTACTCCCTAGAATTGCAAAAAAAGTAAAGTGAAATCTTCTTGCAGCAATTTCCACATACTACATCAAGCAGCACCTCTATAAATCACTTACCACATCATGCAGCTTTTACTGTAGTATGTAGAATATTGTTATCACCATTTCACTTGAGTACTAATTATTTGGGACTAAGCAAGGATGCCATCCCCCTAATAAGATAACCCCTTTGATAACACACATTTTGGCCTTATTTGAATAGCCATGAGCTTATGTTGAGTAAAGAACTCTCACCTTAGTGAACATTCTAACATAGTTCATTAAAGACCTTCATTTGAAGCTATCTAACAAAGTCAAAAACCCACAAATTCCAGTGGGCACCTACTTTAACAATTGAAAAAAAATAAAATTTTTTCTACACATAAGGACTAAATAGAGGAAGTAGCTCACCAAAACTTGAAGATTTCTTACCTTCTAGCCACTACCACATTGTTCCTGCCATGACTTGATGTAGCACAGTACAATCCACAATAATTCTTAAAATCACAGGTTTTTTAATAGCTTCTAGAGCATGTCAATATTGTTACAATTCATGGATTTAATATAACAGTATATGTAATTGTAGCATTAAGAAAATTGACCTTTCATTAGAAATTATTTGGCCAAAGTACCATGACATCCACATCAGCTTAATTTTTTCAAACTATCCTCCACCAAGAACAACCCAAACAAATGCAATTCCTCTCTTTTGCAAGTATGAAACATGCCTCTACTACAAACAAAGGAAATATCCACCCAAAGCTATTAATGATGACATATAATACAAAATTTATTTTTCTTCCCCCTCTGCACAACCATAGTGATAATCAAGCCTAGCCAGATACTTTTATGTAATGCATTTATGGTAAGCATCATTTTATGTAAATTTCTACTAACCCAAAGACAATAGAAAGCAATAGTAGAAGATTTAACAATGTGTAATTTATTTGTATTTTGAATGTGCAACTCCATTGAAATAAATAGCTTCTGAAGCGAGTTAAACTCCTTCTTGTTAGTCTCCCTATTTGTGAAATGCATAATTGCAAATTCGCTCTCCTAGAATTCGTTAGTCAACCTACATTCCTATAAATGTTGCATAACATTCTCCAACTCCATACAACCACATGGACAAAAAATCTCCATCTTAATTCATCTCATGCATAACCAAGAATGGGTTGGAAGAAGATTCAATAATAGTCTCCACATGAATATACTTACTTGAGGCTTTCTTTTCAATTTCCTTACCCATGCCACATCTTCACATGTTGAATTTTGGTTACTATAGATGTTACAGTAAATACATTATTCTTCTAGCATCGTACCTTCAAAATTACTAAAGTAGAGCACATCCATATTTTTTTTTTCATGTGAGAGAAGCATAATCTAATCAAACAATGTGGATGCGAATAGCTTGTACAGTTTATTGTGGTTCCATGGACCTAATACTCAATAATTGCAATCACCAGAGTGGAATGCTCTATGTCCATGCTGATAAATGTTGGGCACACAATAATAGAAAGATATCCCAACCATTTATCCTTAATCAAAGTCACTCGCTTCCCTTAGCAATCCAAATTGTATTCTCACTAGTCTATGGCATCAATATACACAAAAACTTAAACATATTAGAAGCCCCACATAGCATGCATATCTTTTTATGACACAATATTTGGATCTAAATACTTTGTTTGATAATCCATCATCCTACACTAGAAACTACCAATAATTCTTAGAAATTAAAGCTACCTACCATGTTAATGAGCTCTGAATTTTTAGTCCTCCATACTACTTAGGAAGTGTACAAAATTTTGATTTGCATAATTAGTAAAATTATTTGAATTAGAAGCACTCTATAAGTACCTTGCCATCACCTTCTCTAAGTTCACCAAAATCCCATTTAGATTAAATGAATGGCCTAAATAATATGTTGAAATAATAGCTAGCATCAAATTAATCAAAGCAATCTATCCCACCATCAATAATGACTTAATCCTCCATCTTGATACACAATACTTACTTTTATCAATAAAGAACTTAATGTCTTTGCTTTATTATTTTGTTGCCAAAATTGAAATTCTTAAATAATTGAGTTGAGTGAACTAGTGCAAATGCAACTTCGCAACAATCATCTTCGTATGCTTGTAGTCCATACCTTCACTAAGTAGTACTCAGGATTTATTAAAATTGATAACTTTCCTAGAGATTAGCTGTTGTTGCTTCATTATGTCTCGAATAGTCCTCACTGGAGCACACATTATAGTGCATAAACGAAAATGTCATCCAGATAAAGAAGACGAGTAGTGATCAGTGCGGATGCATTAATCCTTATTCAAATGATTATATTAAGCTCAAACAGGTGGACAATCAGTTAAGAGAAATATTCTAATATAATTATGAAGGTGTATGGCAACAAAAGACAACCTTGCCTAAGTTCCTTAGTTGTTTCAATCCACAAAAGTGGGATACCATTCCATAAAATCCCAAACATAGGCGTCATGAGACATGCCTTCTCTCAATCGCACCGAATATTTGGAAACCTAAAGTAATTTTACATGTCACTCAAAAATTCTAGTTGACCTATAAATTGCTAGATCCATGTCCAACTTCAATACCACAAGACCCTCTTTGGAAGTAGATGAGTTCATGCAAGCTACCATCTCCTGTGGCAAACATTTATCTAATATCATATGACAAATCACAAAAGCCACATGTTGTCTCATAATGATACAAGGAAGTGCAAACTTCAACCTTCATACTAAGATGTTAGCCACGACCTTATAAATCACATTACATAGAATAACCAATCTAAATTTTTAGGCTTTTTAGCACCTTGTACTTTGTGAATTAGAATAACTAGTATGTCTTTCCATCTCTTAGCAAGCAACTATCAAAGAAGAATTATTTTATGGCTATGATAATATCAACCTGGGTAGTATTCCAATAACTATGCACAAACTCTATAAATATGATGTCCATTGCCGAAGCTTTATCTTTTTTAATAGAAAAAATGGTTTTCTTGATCTCCTCATCTGTAATTAGGGATGTTAAGCCTTCGTCTTGCTCACTATTAATAGATCTTATAGGTTAAATTGTGTGAGAGGATTATACTATTCCAAACTGCCCACTTCCTACTCAAGAACTACAAAAGTATATCTTTAATTTTAATTAGGGAAGCCTCTATTCCCCGTTATCATTTTTAACCTAATGAATATAATTACTCCTAAAAATAGATGTAGCTACAACATAAAAACACATCTTTTGATCCCCCAGGTTAGCAATGTATGTTAGCATGTCACTATCAAGAAGCATTCTCTATGGTCATAGCCATATGGTAAGAAGGAATATGAATTGCCAAAAGTTTATTCTACTTCTTTATTAAATCCCTTTCATACTCTTTAAGTTGTAATGTTAAGATTGCTTTCTCCAAATAGCAAAGATTATTAAGAATGTTGCCAAGTTTAACAATGCTCCAATCTTATAAGCTTGATAAAGCTCTATGGAATTTAATGAAAAGTCCAATCATAGACTTTCCCCCAACAATACATTTCTACACGCCAACGCAATCTCAAATGCATGTGGAAATGATAGCCTTAGATTTTTAGGTTGGAGTCTCCTTTTCATCATCTTTAACAATACTCATTCAAACTAAATAAGCAAAGGATAATGGTTAGAGCTAATACAAGGAAGATGAGTCACTATGGAAATCCCATGCCCACATCTTTCAAGAAGGTCATATCAAATATTTCCAAAATTTGTGTCTTACCTCCCATATTGTTGCACCATGTAAACTTGTTTTGAATAAATTCAAATTAGTAAACTCTAAGTCCTATGTGAAACTTGAGAACATGCATTGAGCCTACCCACTACTTAACCCTACTTTGTTTCCTCATTTCACTCTAATAAAATATTAATGTCCCTTGCAACAATCAATAGTCCACCTAGCTTAGCAATTTCTTTAGATTTGTCCCATGCTACCTGGTGAGTCATAGAATCCTTTTATTTATATATAATGTAAGAAGCCAAGTGGTACTGCTACCCAAGTTCACAAGTATACACACCACCTATGAGGATGATCATGCAATCTCCAATTGCAATTAGATCCTCCAAAGTTCCATAATGTTCCATGACTATCTTGATGAATAAAGAATGAAATAGCTATAATTTCTTGCCAATAGTGTTTGTGCTTCCCTTCTATCAAAATTCTTCAGCATAATTTCCAACAATGTGACAATAACTACATTTTATTCTCTTACAATGCATTGAAAAAAGCAACAAGAATTTGTCCCCATAATTCCCCAAATATTTCAAACTACTAATGCAACCATTTATATTGAAGAGAAAGGAAAAGAGCATTCTTATGAGTCAACTACACCACAAAATCACATACCAAATGTTGCATGTGTAACAAATTGCACCACACCTATATGACAGCATCACTTACTACAATTGAACACTGTACTAGAATTCTAGCTCCCATATAATTTCCACAACTTGTACCCTTACTACTCACCTAAAACACATGCAAAATTCTAAAGTAATGTTGTGCTTTGTATGTTTTATAATTCTACATTCCCCACACCATGTTAAAAACTATTATATATTGGCAACTTAACTCTACTATCAATCTTGTTTAATAAACTGTTTCAATTTTGTGACATTTGCATAGTGCACAAGTTCACAAATTAGAAAAACTACATGTTCCTCTATTCAAAATAACATGCAAGAATTTTCTCCTCAAAAGTCACCTAGAGTAGTACGTACACATTACTGTTATATAGACTCCAAAGGTTTCCACCTTTATAAACTAGAATACTAGCACTTATATGATTTTCACTTCCTACAGCCTTCTTACTCTCTCTAAAACATATGTAGAAATATAAAGAAGAGCTCCATTCTACATTTTTTTTATTCCATATAGCCCATGGCATGTTGGAAAGCTATCGTATAAAAAACCTACTCTGCTTTTAATCATGTTTAGTAAGATGTTATAATTTGGCCATATTGATGAAGAGTACAATTCCATTAAGTTGTAATTTTTGTACATACCCCTACGTAAAATAATTTGAAAAATCTTCTCCAATATATTCACAATGGGTAATGCATCCACTTCGTAGTTATGTAAATTCCAATGATTTTCTATAGACTTGAATTCTAGCTCCCATATGATTTCAATTTCATATAGCCATCCCTAATCCCTACTAACCAGCAATTTTTATACATTCCTTTGTTTAAAATCATTTAAAGAAATCAACAATAAAAATTCACGTTGAGTTTTACATCCACTTTGTTGTTATGTAAATCCCATTGAGTTTGTCCTATGTAGACAAAAATTCCAACTCCCATAATGATTTCCACTTCTTATAGGAATCGAACTCTCCCCAAAATAGATAAAAATATCAAGTAGCACTTTACTCAGTATCTTTCTAACACAGTATTCCACAAACCACATTTGAAAACTATTGTGTGTAAACAACCCACGTTTGCTTTCAATCTTGCTTAGTAAGTTGCCATAAACATTGGTGTAAAGAACAAGTATGGAAACCTACAAACCTGTATCTTCCTCGACCTCAAAAAATTTTAAGAAATATATGAATAAAAAATCCATATGAGTATTATGTCCAATTTTTTTTATGTAGATTCCATTTTCTATAATAATTTCACGCTAAGGCAATCTATTTAAACCCCATGTCCATACCAAACTACATATTATATATTCCATTATTCATATTATAGCCATGCAGAATTGACACAAACATTGTCAACAAAAGGGTCTTCCTTATATAACTATCAGTAGCCCTCCATAATTTAGGCCAAGTACCATTCATGCCATAAATGTCATAATAACACAATAGTACCCTATGCTAGTGTCATAGTCAAGAGGTTAGAGACCCCATACTATAGTTAACTATTAATTAAATAATCCAGCATCCCCTAAAGCTCTTCCACTTGACGACAACTAATTCTATCTCAAAAGTAAATAGATAATTTTAGGTAATAGAATCCCTAGCACAATGCACACAATGCTTCTTTAGAATTTGCATCCCTTCATTATTGATAACCAGAGTCCCTAGGACAATGCACATAATTCTTCTTTAGAATTTGCATCCCTTCATTACTGATAACTAGGGACCCACCACTATTAGACGTACTTCTTGAAATTTCTTTTTCATATATCATAGAATGCCCTTTAATAATAGTGTAATACTAAGTATAGAAATATTGCATCCCAATGCACACCCAAGAACATCTAATACAAACAAATTAATCACCATGCCTGTTGTCATAATCCACCTATTTCCATGCAAATTAAACATCCCACAACCTATAGCCACTTAATAATGAAGGCAATATTATGTCTTCCTACTCTGCTGTTATTTACTATAGCCATGATGTCCTATATAAATCCCAAATAAGCCTTATAATAATACCTCATAATATTCCTAAGCATTTTCCAAGGTAACACAACTATCCATAGATCCACACATTCTTGAGGAAGTAGGAAATTATTTTGCCTTTAATCATGATAATTCCATTACACCAACTCCTTTGTTTCATTTTTTTAAATTTGTAACCAACATGGGAGGAATGGCTCCCTTTAGTTCTTATTAAGTTTCTTATCATTAGCAATTTTCTCTATTAGGTATTTGCCCTTTCCCCTACTGTTAGTGGTGACACACTTTTTGATGTAAATGGAGTATCAACAACAATAGGCTACTTCTCCATGGTATGTTAAATGTCATCAAGGTCTTCAACCACCTCATTTATATTAATTCCTTGTGCCCCCGACATTTGTTTGGTTCACAATCAATTTTATATGATATCGTGTTACCCCTATCAACCTTGGACCTTGATTTGCTACAATTCCTTGCTTGCCAATTTTTTTGGGTAAAATACTAGCATACTTCTTGCTTGTTTCCATGTTTCTTATTAATATTTGTTCAACTTTTTTACTATAATCATTGTTCTTTTTATTATTTATATCACCATCCATGGTCCCAAGCCTTATCATTTACACAAGCTCTTTCATAACCTACTGCTACTTCATAACTAAATTCTTTTTTCTATCATGATCAAGGTCAACCTCTATAAAGCAAGAACCCTCTTGAACATTATTATTCTATGTCAACTTACTATGTAGACGCACCTTTGATGCATGCCCTACTCTATTATTGGCGAAGGAAAAAAAGAAAGTCCAATATTTTCGAAGTTTTGAAAGGTCTTACTCAATAGAGCATTTAACCACATACATACTCTCAGAGGCTTAGAGAAGTCAATTCTAATGTAGACCCTAACAAATGATGTCCTCTACAAGTCTTTTGTCAAACTGTTCATTTGAATAGGATCATTAATAGCCTTTACAATGTGAAAATTGTTCTTTATGTCTCAATAAAGGAGTGTTAGAAGATAGACCCACATGGGGGCACACACAATTCCTGTAGAGCTCAGCTTAAAACTGGTGTCCACAAGTCCAATCCCAATACCAATCCCCTTACATCCTAAGGCCCATTGAACCAGACTTAGTCTTTATCCATTACAAACAATAAATTGGTTCAAACAATAACAAGATAAATCTAAGACTTAAAAACCTTTGAGGTGCCCCCACTGATTATGTAGTACTCTAACAATTAACTCAAATGGTAATCAACTTCCTTACACCCTACCAAAAAGCCCAAATTGGTTATCAAAATTTGTTGCTCATAAGAATTATTCCACAATAGAACTTCATCATTAATAATGAAGGAATTATCTTTTGGTGCACAAACTTTGACAACCATATTGGTCTATCTCTCAAATAGACCATCATTAGAAAAGTACTTCAAATTGCTTGCATTTCTTCTTATTAGCACATCTCTGAAGATCATTTTATTTGGGCTACAATCCTACTAATCATTATCCAAAGAATTTTCTCTCTCCACCTTTGGTAATTTCATAAACATTTGAAATGCATTATTTAAAAACTACTACTTCATTACTATTTTGATTTATGCCATTTTCTCATGATACATTACATAATTCTATAGTTTCCTTCTACTTAATGCACTTTGTATTATGTTTAAAACTTTCACTTCTTTTCTTATCTCAATAATTCCATCCTATATTCCATTTGACACTCTATCTTCATCATCAAAGGAAATTAAAGTTGTTGCAGACCATATTGAAATTAAACACATTCTTTCATGTTTCCATAGTATTACCTACACTTCCCTGACCTCCACCATTGCAATACATTGGTGCGTTCATCTTAAAAATTGTGCCATATTTTACTACATTGTGTCCTATTAAGAAAAGAGCTTCATGCTTATGGCCCATGCAGGGGGGAAAACCCACGTCTTTTGTTTTTGTTTGATTTGGAACCCTTCCTTACCTTAAATACAATCATATTATCCACATTAATTAAAATAGTTGATTCATCAAACCCCATTCAAAATTGATCCATAGAAGCACATGGGCTTTCATCCTTTAGCCACTTCCCACAAATCTAGCTATGCTGAGCATGACTATTTGCAACATCACCATCCACTATTGCCACTTCCAAAGAATTAAAAGCTCTCCTACCACTTACCCATGTCATTTGTTTTCTTGATAACGTATATGTGGTTGAAGCCTGCAATAAACTGTCTGTAAGGAGGCTCAAACTAGAAGTCTAAAATTGATGTAATAGAAGTAGCATACGAATGGGCATTGCTCATGCCTAAAGAACATCACCTAATAGTGCATAATGTGAAACTTAATCCACTACACATCCTTGCCTCCAAAAATGATATAGCTTCAAAGAGCTCATTCTTTTCACAAACTCAATTGCACCTTGGTTTTTGTCCTGAAAGGAATAGATTGTATCATCCAAATAACTTCCTCAATCATAGTTGTGATATCTAAATGTTTCTCCATACAAGGTGTCTTTGATAGTTCTCAAAATATCTATAGCATCAAGGATTGTAAGAGTTTCCATAGTAGTGATAACTTCTAACATAGATTCTATTCACAACAATTAAAGTTTAACCATGTGGTCTCTTATAACATTGACAATCCAAAAAGTTGAGCTTACATATAGACAAAATTATTGTAGTTACTATCTTTAGATTGGCTAGGATGTTTTGAGTCCACTATTACAATAAAAAAAAATTAAATGGAGTATTTGAACTTGATAGAGCACCTTCTTTTCTATGCTTTCTTGTTTCCATTAATCTGCAAATGGTATCGCACAAATATAGCAAATTAAAGTTTTCTGCATTTTTCAAAACATGAAAATGTTTACACCCAACTGATTAAATCTTGCAATGAGCTAACCCAAAACAAGTAGGACTAGTAATGATGCTACTCTCACATAGTTCTTTGTCCTTAGAGAATTCCCTAAACCTATTCTTGAAATTTTCCTCCATGATACACTACCACAAACATATCTCTTTCTTGATTAAACCTCTAACACCAAGCCAAGAGTTTGGTTGATAAGATTTAGAACCAATCTATAATTGAATACATTCACTTGAGGCTACACCTTCCTTTTCTAGACCCAAGCTACATCCATCCCACTCATATTTAGATAGTTTTCAACATGTTCAAATATGTGTTTAAAATTCAACACAATGTCTTCATTTTGTAAAAGAATACTCTTTCATTAGATTTAGCCAAAAGTGATGAATTTTTAGACTAAGATGTTAGCAAATATATTTTTAATCATTTCAATATCCTATTCTCCATGTTCAATGGTAAGCTCTTTCACTTCTAATGGATACACAACATGCACATTAGTAAATGTTGGACACAAATCAATTGGGAGAAATTCCAACTAGTTGTCTGATACGAAGGATACCTATTTTCCTTCAACAATCTGCCATATGATATTCACACAAGTATAAGGCATAGAAAACTCAAAAAACTTGCAAGTATGTGGGGCACCTAGAGGTACAATGAGTTTGTTGTTGATCATTACATAGTCAGGCCTTAATAATTATACCCATTAATCCATTTTCATGAGCTAACACCCATCTATATTGCTTATTAATCAATGCCTCCTTCCGAAGAGAAAAAGAATGGATGCTAAGGCCACCAAATTCCATAGGGAGCACCATAATGTTCTAGTTTGCATTTCTTCCACACCAAAAATATCTATGAAAAAAATTTTCCAAATCTTCCTTAATACCTTTTAGAGTTAAATAATTGCCAAGCCAATTTGTAGGAATAGCTTTCAGCATCAAATCTATCATAACAATATGCATTACCATGAAGAAGCTTTGATCCTCCATCTTGCCATAAATGTTTTAACTCATTCAATAAGAGACTTGAAATAAACTTTTAATAATTTATTTGTTGAAATAAGAATTCCTAAACAATTGGCATTGGTATCATGCGACATTTGAAGCTTTACAACATTCATTTTCCTGTTTTTTCAATCCATTCCCTTGCTAAATAAAACTTTTGATTTGTTGAAATAAATGAGATGGCCAAAGTGTATACCATATTCTTTCATAACCTCTTGGATCGTCTTAGCCACAGCACAAGTAACCTTAGCGTAAACCATGAAATCGTTAATATAATGGAGGTGTGAAATCATAGGTGCAGATTCACCACTTCTAAAAGCCACCAAAGCATTACTCTGCATCTGGTACATAACAAGACAAGATAGAAACTCAAAAACAATAGTAAAGAGGTAAAGATGTAATTAACACATCTGTCTGATCTAACTGACAGAATATATCCACAAGAGTCATACCCCAGTTCAAAGAATATCAACTCTTGATGTCGATATGCACAGCTCTACCTAGTCTCATGAAGTACTTAGAAACCCTAATATCTTAATCATATCAATCGTAAACTACCATTTAACTTCGTCATATACCTAGTCCATATTTTGGTTATGTGCCATAAGCCATCTTTTGTTCTTGATGTTTTTATATAAGCTTCAATCTCCTATGCCAAATAAATTCTATGCAAAAAAACTCTACCAAGAACAATTGCTAGTTGCTCATTTTAATAACGTTAGAAAGCACCATTTTTAGTTGACCTACCATAATCTTTGCCATAATTTTATCAATCACATCTCATATGTTAATGGATCTAAAATGTTTAGGTTTTCAAGCACCAAGAAGCTTTGGAATTAGTATGATCAAAGTGTCATTGTATTTGTTTGGTAGATATCCATAATGAAAAAATTATTTCACAACATTAATAAAGTTTTCCTGAGAAATCTCTAATACCTATGCACGATATCAACTGTGATGAAGTTCGTGCCAGTTGCCATATTACTCTTGATAGAATTCATAGTAGTGCTAATTTCCTCATCAATGATCGATGTCATTAGAAATTTTTCCTGCTGTCTTCCAATACATTTATAATGATAAAAATATAAGGAGTTGTCCAAATATACTACTCATCACTGCAAAATCTTCACTAAAAAACTGTATTAATATACTCTAATTTCACTTGAAGGAGCCACTAAGTCCCCTTAGCATTTTATGCTGGTGACTATAGTTATTACAGAAGGTAGATGTAGCTACAACCTAAGAAAATGTTGTGATCCCTAATGTATGTTCAATGTAGTTTAACATGCTATCACCATCACATCTCCTCAAGGCCCACCATTCCCTGGAAAGTTGCAATATGATGACCCAATAGCTTGTGCTCTTATTGAGATAGGCTTAACTCAAACTCCTTGATTTGTAGCACCTGAATGTCTCACACCAACTAATAATTTTTATTAAGAAAATATATCATTTCACATGAATTCCATCTTCTCAGAGCTAATTATTCTCTATGATATTTTGTAGACAATCCATCCATCAAGTTTGCATTTATTATTTTACTCCAAATGATCCATACAATCCTCTTTAGGAAAGAAAGGCTTGCATTTTTAAACTAGCGATATTTACCCATTCTTTTAGTAGGCTATAATATGAGTTAAATGTGTAATGGATAATGAACCAAGGCAATACAAGGATGATGTGATATGATAACATTTGGATATGCTTGCAAACCATCAATGTTCATAATGGTTGTACCCAATCTTTCATAAATTCGAGCACTATCATCCTTGTTATGCTAGAAATTATAACTATTCATAATGATACCCAGGTTAGTTGGCTCTATATCATATAAGAAACTTGACAGTTTATGCTGTGCTTGCCCACTCAAAATTGTTTTCTCCCTTTATTATCATTCTATACAAAAAGAATATTGAAATCACTTGTACAATTAGTGGGCCTCCCAGTGTTTTCAACTCTCTAATTTGATCCCTTGCTTCCCTACGAGTAGCTTAATCTTTGGAAGCATACCCTACACAACATCTCTAAGGTTGTTTACCTCTAGCTTTTGTCTATATTAACACAACTTTTCATAAGGACTTAGCATTGTCTAACTCTACCCAATTTCTCCATAACACAATGATCTGACTAGATATCCCACTGATGACTGAACATAGAACTAATTTTAGCCAAGAAGTCTATCTACATCCTGCTTATCAAGCTTCTCCATTCTAGTCTCTAACAAAGCAATTCTTGATAGTCTATGTTCCTTTAAAAATGGCTATTAAAAACCTCTCGATTTTTGTACCCTAATTCCACGTACATTTAAAAAATCTAACAAAACCATATAGAATTAAATGGTACCATTATAATTACTTAAATAATCACCCAAAGGATTTCAAAATAGCTAGCACATAATAACAAAGATAGCACGACCATACATGAGCAATAACATGGAAAAGAGGGTTGGATAATAAGATTACTATCATACCCCCCATTGACATGTTCTATCCTATATGTGAATCTTCCTCTATTGACCTTTTGTTCTATCTTGACTTTATAATATACATTCCAAGTAATCACCTTATGTCTTAGCCTCTTGCAAAGATTGTTTTAATAACTAGCTATTCCCTCACAAAATATTAGCATAGCATTGTTCTGAGGTTGTTTCTTTCTATATATGTTGTTGTACATTTGCTTCCATGCTTTGTTCATGAATTTCACTTTACTCTTTTGATGATATCAGCCAAGTTTAATTATATCTTATAATTGCAAACATTTATCATCCACTATATTACCATTTTTAGTACTACCACCTCTCGATACACTTCATATAATTTAATAGACCTATTTCCCAAGTTGGCCATCTAAGTTTACTCAAGTTCCCACAAAGTACGTTAAACATTTCAAATTTAAAAACTACAGAGCAAGCAATGGTATCTTTTTTCATAAATACTTTATTAAATACACTTCTATTTTCTCCTTCCACATAATAAAGTAAAGGCACTTGGTTCCTCTTATAAATACAATCCTTAGATACATGTTGTTCTGCCACATTGTGCATATAATACATACTTCTAGAAAACTCACCATTGTAGAAAATTTGCATAGCAAAGCTCCGAAAATATTCAAACCTCTATGTTTTGAAATTCTAAGCAACAAAGTTGCATGACTTATCTCCCAACTATTCTACTTGGAACTTCTACAATTTGAGCTTTTCTCAAGCCCCCAATACATAAAATTTGCTTGACAAAGCTCTTATATTTTTTATGTCTATATAAGTTGAATTGCTTGTGCAACACAGATGTACCAGTAATATGTTGGTTCATTTCTTGCTTTTTTCATTCCGTGTAAGTAGTTTATTTCATTCATACACATCCAAATAGTGTTTGCTCCAATTGGCATGTTGACCTTCACTCAAATCTTACTTCTAAGAAAATAACTCTAGATGCCCTCAATTACATTAAATCTCCATTATTGTACTAAAATTCTTCCACTATACTCCTAAATAATACACTTAAATTCAATCTTCAATGAATCCATCTCATGTTGTCTCACATAATCCTACAAAATAAAGCTTTTTAAGAAATTCTTCAATGATTCCTGCCCAATGTATCCTTGGGTTTTAGGTACATAGCACTTCAAAGTCTTCAACTCCTTCTTATAGTTATCAATATTTTTCCCCATTTTAACAAGCTTACTATCATTTTTAAAGAAATTTTGAAGTTCTTATAGCATTCTCCTCTTGAAAACAATACCCAAACTGTTCCAGTTTTTTCCTAATATGTTTCAAATAAACAACCTTCATGTGACAGTAAGTAGTGAATTATCTATGTACAACCCATCTCAATTCTTTCTTATATTGGTGCCACTATAGCAATTTTCCAACAACAACCCAAATTATAGCAAAACGCAATCACACCATAACATCATCAAGAATAAAGAAGTAGCAAACATTACTAAAGCTAGTTCTCCATAACATAACCTTAATTATTTGAAAATTAAACATCCTAACTACTAGAGTGTAACATCTTCATTTAATCCACCCCAACTGTATCATATAACTACATTGTTCCAAGACGTGTTTACCCACATCTCAAGATATGGTTGGCTTTTTCAGGGTGAATCAGCTAGAATTCTCCTTATCCTGAACCTACCCACTTGAGTAATATTCCATGCTTAGTTACCTTTATACCTAGTCCTCTCCTACACTTTTATGCCCATTAAGCTCTTGATTTTCTTTTATATTTAAGTTTGCAATGTTTTCTTCCTCTCACAAGGTCTTTTTTTAAGGAACCCACTCAAGCGTAGATGTATCCCCATTTCTCCCATCAAATTTGGACCTTGATCTCCATATATATCTTAGACTTATATTTCTTTCTAGCTTTCCTCCACAATATTCTTCTACTTTCATTTGAAGTTCGCATTCCCTTCCTCCCTAGTTGTGCATTTTGAAATAATCATTGCTTTTTAGATTGTACTACTTCCATGGTCCTAAATCATGCCACTTATCTTCTTCATCACTTGCCCCACTCTACGTAGCTCTTTTTACCTCTTTCTCTACTTACTTATGAGTTTCCTCTATAAGTCATATTATTTTGGCATAAGAAACAATAAAAGCATACTAATTTGGCATTCCATAGTCATTTTTAATCCTTTGAATTATGATAATTAGCTCTCTAGCTCTAGAATTCATACATGACACCTACTTATATTCTCTAATATAAGTACTTTGTAATATTGTTATAAAAATAGTACTCAACAAGGCCCATCACAATCCATTATTAAACACTCCAAGTTCCCATTTTTCTTTTTTTTAGCCTATCCATAACTAACTCATTTCATTACTTGAATCCATTATGGTACCTATAACATAACCTTAAATATGACAAGGTTTGGACCAAACAATCTAGAATCTGACCTTTAGTGAGCCCTACTTATTAGTTTATTTAGAATATCCTTAGCATTCTAAAAATCTTAACCAACTTATAAGGTATGATTTCCTCATAACCCAAACAAACATATCTAAGCATCATAAGGTTTCCATATACCTCTAACTAGTTTAACTAACATTATCCTAGCTTTTGCTCTAAATTAGGGATAACTATCAAGTAAACCCCATGATTTCTTCCAAATTTTTAATTCATGGCAAACATACTATAGGATTCTTCAATCTCATAAAAGCCTTATTTTTTTTTTATAACTATAGCTTCTTGATTCCTCATATAGGATTAGAAATTAATCTTAACTATCCTTTTTTTATCCTTAGTTAATTACTTTAACCTTATATAGCCCTTCATCCAAACATTATGATTATGTCAAAAGATTGAACTGTATTCCCTAAGAAATTATATAAACTCAGCTTATTATTTGGCCCCCAAAAAAGAAGTTTCTCTAAAAATTAAGTTTTAAATTTAATGTATTTTTGGCTTAGCACAACCTTCAGTTCCTCTTGAGCTACTCTAAACTCTATAAAACAATCTAAGTATCCAAATTATGGCATAAGATCAATGAAAATTGATCTCACGTTATTGATCATATCTCTAGCTAATTCATGGTTGTCCTAGATATAATAAGGTAATTTTATCTCTTTTGCTAGACCCTATACCTTTCTTAAGTTTAATCTAAAGGTTTCTCTCATTCATACCAACTCAAGGGTCTCTTAAGTCAAAGGCTTTTTTATATGGTGTCGTTAAAGTCTCACCAAGTATTATAGGTTTGTTATCCTTACTATAATCCTTTGATTATGATTCATGCATGCCAAACTAAATCAAAATTTTCATCACAAATAACAAGATTAGGGCATCATCATTCTTTTTTAGGGTATGCTTAAAAGGCTTCCTTACCATAGACATCTCTTCCTAAGTTAGACATTGTTTTACCAAAATTTGAATTATAACCTTAAATATAAATATCAATTTTAAATCTTTTGTTTATTCTTTCAATTTCAAACTTTTAAATATTAAACTCTAATATCTTTAAACTCACAACCATATGATATTTAGATTTTTTCCATACAACCATTAAATTGAAGTCCCTATGATCTTTAGGGTTCCTTAGAAGTTCTTTTGTTCTAAATAATGGTTATCCAAGCCATAGTAGCTAACTCTGATAGCCCTAATTCCTAAATTATTCATAAAAGAAAACAAGCTATTTTAGTTGAACCACAAAAAATCGTTGGTGTATGTTGTGATTATTTCAAATTTTTTATATCATAGACATTATTTTAAATTTAAATGATTTTTTTTTAAAATAAATTTTAAATTTTTACAATATCACTTATAATGATTTATAAGAGCTTATTAGATTACGTAAACCAATTTCTTTTAACAACTTTTTAAAATAAACCTTTTAGAAGTATAAATTTTATTCCATGCAATTTAGACCAATTTGGCTTAACCATGCTTCAATTTGTATCAAAGCTCTATCACTTTCTTGTGAGAATAAATTAGCTAGCAAGACCCATGGCCCTAATTAATGGTTCAATGAGTTTAAGTTAAGGTGCACATTCAAATAAGCCACAACCCTTTTTTGGTGAATGCTATCTCTATTGCAAAACTATGATGGTCATTCACTTGAAGTTAGTTAGCAAGGAAGTATAGGAAATAATGTAAACTCTAATCAAATTATCTAAAAAGAAAACTTCAAAATGTGTATCTATGTAGAAACTAATTAGCAAAAAGAATGTGAAGAAAAAATGTCGTGTAAATTTAAATCAAAAGGCTATAAATATTTTATATTATGCTTTAAATGCTACTAAATTTGATAGAATAATAAATTTTTAAATATTCCTTAGAATATAACACAAATAGAGGTAAATTATGAATGTAGAAGAAAATTAATGTTGTGACACTTGATTATGATTTGTCCAAAAGGCTTTCTAATGAATTTATTGAATGTACGTTTACTAGATTTACAAACATTGTAAATATACTTGCTAATTTTGTAAAAGTTGTATCTATGAATGAATAGGAAAAGAAGAATCCTAGAATTTCCTTGAGGTAGTATTATTCTTTCACCACTTCCATTTACATTACTATTAACATTTCTACCAAAATAATAGATGACTTGATGAGTGAAATCACAACAATTGAGAAAGAGATGGTGAGGAAAAATGAAGAAGGCTTGATAGAGAAGAGCAATGTAAAGAAGAAAAAGAAGCATTAGCAATAAAAATTGAGTTAGACACTTAAATAATGGTGTCTACAGAAAAGGTATGGTTTAGCTATAATCTTAGAGGCTATAGAAAGATATTGGTATGAAAGGTCCAACAAGAGCACAAGAAGAAATAAGAAGATCAATTACCATGAAAGTAGAAAAGAAGGACAAATGAAACATTTATGCATTATTGTGTAAGAAAGAATTGGAATAGAGAAGAAAGAACTGCAAAAGAGCAAGAAGTCTAAGATGAAATCATTGAAAGGTACTTGAGGTCATTAGTGGAGACTAGTACTAGTGCAGAGAAAGAGAAAAACGAATGGCTATCTTGTGTGATGGATAAAGAGGATGAGGAATAACAAAGAACTACATCGTCTGATGAAAACTTAAGTTATTATAATGAACAATTAGTTCAAAAATTACATTATGTTGGTAATAGATATGAAATCTATGTAAAAGATAATAGGAACTAAGAAATAAATACAGTGAATAGTTTTATCTCTATGGCCATATTATAGACAAGACTAATGCAATTTTTAATGAAAATGCAAAGGCTAATAAATATATAGGAAAAATAATTAATGAGCATGAATCATTATTTGTTTATTATAAAAAGAAAAACATATTATAGGGTTATTTTTGTTGCAAATGCTAAAACATTTCATATGTAATCTCATGATGGTAATATCAACTTTTTACATGGTCACAATAAAAAAATTTCATGACATTATTTTTAGTAACTTGGTCATATAGCTTATTCTTATAAGATTGGAGATGACAACTTCAGGTATCAATGACAAACATTATTAGCTAGTTTCAATCCTCAATCACTCAATTACAAACAAAACATAGGCCATAGCTTAGTTTTCATTAGAAGTAATAATAAAGGAGAATTTACGAATATAAAATTTATTAATATTGTGATATTAATGGAATTTTACATATATTATTTGCTCCTAAGACTTCAATATGCATAGTAGAAAGGAAATTCAAAAACTTCATTAGATTTAGCTAGAAATATGTTGAATGAATTAAAATAGTTCATTGGTTTTGAGTAGAATCTATCTTATAGTTCGCAATATTCCAAATAAAATATTTTTTAAAAATAAGTTTATCAAATCACGTTATCATGTAGTATTACTACATAACATGAAATGAAAAATTGCTTATTTCCATTATTCTTAATATAAATAACTTAACCTAAATAACAAGGAGAGAGAATTATGAAAATTCAAAGTCAAATGAAGAAATAGAAATTTTTAATTTATTTAGTGATATTAATTATATAGTTTGTAAAAAAACCACTAATGAATTAGAAGAATCTATCTAAATAAACTTTGATGAATGAATTTCATCTAAACAAGACAACGTCAACATAGATGATAAATTTCAAGGATTTGAGAAATTAAGTTTTAAAGATTAAAAATCAAATAGATAAGGAGAAGGAAGCAATTAAAGAAAATGTAATACTTAAAATATGAAGTTTATTGTTAATAACCTAAAAGAGTTGGAGTTTATGATAAATTAGATCATATAAACAAACTAAATGAAGCTTATATCAACAAAATCAAGTATTTGTAGTATAGTAGGATAGACTATATGGCTTTTTTCTTTTATATGACAAAAAAAAATAAGTAGAGATCATATTTTTATTAAAAATAAAGATGAAGATCAACTTATATGCAAAATATATATATATTACATAGTACTTAAAGCAAATAATGAAAGAGTTTGTTAAGATTTTTTTTGAATTAATTAAAAACTAATTCCAGAGAATTTTAAAGTTTGAGATCACTATCCTCTTAGGTATTCAAGTTAAGCAAGGTAGAAGACATTTTCTAATGTAAAAATATAGCTTTGAAATGTTAAGAAATTATGGTTTCACAAATGTATCTACTGGCATCAACACACATCTAGATAAAGGTGAGAAAGGAAAATTAGTTGACATTAAAATGAACAAAGTTATGAATAAATAATTTTTTTATCATATCATATCATATGTGCAATTGATATAATACAATATTTGTTTACGTGTTGGGTTCTAAGCTTGTGCTAAAGAATCTTATTTACTAACCCAAAAATATATATTTAATTGTAACATGGAATATGTCAACAAAGACTATGGTATCCAAGAGATGATTAAAATTTTCAATTAGAAGTATTCTCCAAATTTTATTTTGCTAGATGTAGACATACAAATAAGTCATAAATGGAACATACCACGTTTTAAGAAATTCATTAATTTGATGTACTAAAAAAACTTATTTTGCTCAATCTACTAATTTTTTTTGTTATATAGCACAAGTTTATTAGATAAAACAATAATTGGGAGATCATGGTGTTACACTAGAATAAATTCTTATTTACTATGATAACTTAAGAACAACAAACTTAAGTAGAAATAAAACTATAACCACCAAAGAAAATAAGCAAAGATAAAATAATTATTTTTCTTTTAGCAAGAATATATTGAATCTTAAATAAGATTAATTGAGATAAATAAAATAACAAAATTAAAAAAACTTAAGAATTGTGTTAAATTTTATGAAAAGTTTTCTCTTCGTGCTGACAAGAGGATCAAGTGTAATATTCTCAATGATTAACTCCTATACTAAACAAAATACTTCAACAATTACGAAAAGATAATGCAAAAAAAACATATAAAAACATAGAAAAATGAATATTTAATTAGATAGCGCTCGTTAAGATGTTTACAGTAATTTTTGTTATTTCTCAATATGACCTCACATGGAATTACCACACGTGAATGAGGTAAATAAGCTTAAATAATAATAAATTGTTACATTTGTACTAATTAAAAGCAATGGAAAGGTCAAATGAGAAGAGAAGTAAATTTACATAGAAATATAACCAAATCAAAGAAAATAGTTTGAAAAAATAAGACAAATAGTATAATAAAGTAGCATACCAAGATCCCAAAGAGATTAGGGATAACCTCTATCATTACCAAATCTAGTACAAATTAACATGTCTCAAAAAGATATTTCAATAAGATATAGCTTTAGAGTTGAGTCCAATGACATTGGTTTCATCTAAATAAGACTCTACTCTAAATTTTTGCAAATTAGTAAATTAAATAAAAAAATAATAAATTATTATTTTACATTTTGGAAATTATATGTTAAAGCTGAAATAGGAAACTTTTAAGTAAAATAATGTAACCAAATCAAACTATCGAAAGGGTTAGACCAGATAAGGATTATAGCTTCCTAGTAAGGAGAATGAGTTTAAAATCCTTCACCAAAAGGTCTAATGCATATTGATATATCTGATAAAACGAAAAGATACTCAAGTAAATTAAATAATTAAATATATTAAAATAATTGGACCATTTTGAATAATTTTGAATTAATAAATAAAATATGCACAAAAAAGTTTTATTATAATAAAAAACAAATATGTTTTATAGTCAAAATGAGATAAATTTCAATAATATTATATAACCAAATCAAAGAATGTAAATGGCACAATAGTAGAGAATTAGAGTTCTATAGTAATATGACAAAATAATAGAAAATTTTTAGAGAAATCAACTAAATTATGTTAGAAAGTTATATTCAATAATAATGAAGTAATCAAATGAAACATCCATGACCATCAAATATGGTATGACTCAAAGTTCCTTATAAGGCATGTAAAAACTAAGAAAAAAATTATATAAAAATATTAGAAAAACTTAATTGGATAGAGTTTATCAAGCTGAGTCCAACAATCCTTACATCATTTGACTTGACATTATTTGGAATTAAACTAAATATCAAATTAAATAATCATTAATAATAACCAATTATTATTTTAAAATAAATGAAATATTTATTTAATTGGAAAATAAAATAAATCGATACAATGAAATATAATCAATTCCAAGTAATGTGAACTTCACATGATAGGAGATTTAGTGTGATATAGTATTTTAATTAACACAAAATAATTGGATGAAATTAGATAAAATGCATAGGAAAGTTGCATTAAAAGAAATTAAAAAGATCAAGATTAACATTCTCAATCAGTAGGTTATGCACAAATCAAAATGAGTCATAATTTATGCAAAAAATATTAGGAAAATAATTTAAAATTAAATAAAAAATAATTAATAGGATAGAGCTCATGAAGATAAGTAGAATGGTGTTTGTTTCATCGGAATTGGATACTATTTGTAATTACTATGACTTAAAAATGTAAATATTCTGAAATATTAGTAAATTATTATATCAAAATTAAGAAAATATATAATAAAGCTGAACTGAGATAAATTCAATAAATTTAATATATAGCCAAAATAAGTTAAAAAAAATCAAAGAAATAAGATATATTGAAAGAGAAAGTTTCATTCCATGATAATGAAGACATCGAGTGCATCAGACTCGAACATCAAAGGAGGTATAACTTGAATTAAATTTGAAGCATGAAAAAATCTAAGAAAAATAATTAATAAAAAATAATAATAACTAGTTTTTAATTAGAGAGAGCTTATGAATATGGTAGAATGACATTTGTTTTGTCATAATCAGATCTCATTTTGAACTACTACTAATCTCCAAATCAAAAAAGTATAAATAATAATAAATTACTATTTAGATGTTAAGTAATGATATACAAAAATTTTAATAAAATAATTTGAAACAATCTAATATAAATAAAATAAGTCATTATAAAGGTAATATTAGACATGAGTTTGTTTTTCTTTTTAATATAACAAAATCAAAACAAAAAAAATTAGAAAATTAATAGTATCATTAAGAGATCAAGGGTAAAGTCCCTCATTGTCAAATCATGCATGAACCAGAATTTTTTAAAAGGAGTGCCAAAACCTAAGAAAATTAATAGTTAGACATAAACATAAATATTGTATTTAATAGAGCTCATTTAGATGAGTCAAATAAAGTTTGTTCCATGTTGGTCTAACCTTGCATGTAATATTAGTGATGAAAAGATCTTCCAATAGAAGAGTTAGAGTTACATAGAAACATAATAAATTCAAAGAAAAAAAATTTCAAAAATTAGCTAAGTTATATTAGAAAGTTGTATTTGGAGTTACTAAGAAGATCAAGTGTAATGATCTCGATCATAATATAAGATATGAATAAGAAAATCTCATAAATCTTACAAAAATCTTGGAAAATAAAAAATTAAAAAAATAAACAATATTTTATTGTATGTAGGTCATGGAGACGAATCCAACAACTTTGTTTCATCTAAATTTGACCTCATTTGATATTTTAATGAATTACAAAAATAAATAAGCTCAAATAATAATTAATTATAATTTTAAAATTAGATAAACATGCATTAAAGCATAAGTAAGATAACTCAAATAAATGTATTATAAAAAATAAAGTGATGTAAATGTTACACGATAAGAGATTTTTTAGATACATAGAAATATAACCAAATTAAGGTAAAATGTTTGCTAAAATAACAAATTGTACGTGAAAATTGCACTCTAGGATATTTTTGAGATCTTGTGTAACATCCTCTATCCTCTAGCTATTTATGAATAGAAATGTCTAAAACAAGTTAGAACTACAAAAAATATATTATATTTATAGATATAAAACTATATATTTGATTGTATACATCTCATTAAGACAAGTCCAGTGATGTTTCTTTTTATTTTAACTAGACCAAATTTCTTATAACCATAAAGTATGAATGTAAATAAGAATAAATAATAAAACCTATTATGTTAATATTATCTAAATACATAATAAATTTAGAATAAAATAAATTGGAATAATATATTATAACAAAACACAAAGTGATGTAAAGGTCAATAAGAAAAGATTAGAGCTACATAATTATTTAACAAAGTCAATGAGAACAATTTGAAAAAATGGCATAAGTTCTATGACAGAAATGCATTCAAAGAATCAAAGAAGATGTATAATATGATTATCAAATATTGTACAGATCAAAATGTCTTGTAAAGTATGCCAAGGCTTTGGCAAAAAAATTTAAATTGTTAAAAATGAATATTTAATTTGATAATGCTCATTAAGACGAGTATAACAAGGTTCATTTGATCTCAATCAATTCTCATTCGGAATGACTTCAAATTCTAAAGTTTAAATGCTAATAAATTAATATTTTAATGCTAGTTATAAATTAATATTTTTAAGGAGATAAACTAAACAAATTTGATATAAAAAAAATTATTTATAGGTCACATAAAAGGCATACAAAGTTCGTTAGTAATATAAGCAAATGAAAGTGAAAATTTTAAAGAAATAAGATAAATTGAACGAAAATATTGCGTTTGCAAATACTTAGGAGATCAAGTAAAATATCATCAATCATTAAGTGAACTTTGAATCAAAATGTCATGTGAAACTTAATAAAACATTGAAAAAATATTTAAATATTAAAAATGAACATTTAATTGGATAAAAATTTTTTACATATCCCAAAGAGGTTTGTTTCACCTTTATTCTCTCGTTTCCAATTATTGCATGTTACAAAAATAAATAAGCACAAAAAATAATAATTTTTATAATGTTCAAAATATATATATATTAAATCTAAAATAAGAAAAATCAAAAAAATGTATAACAAAATTGTAGAAAAGTAAAAAGAACAACAAAGAAGATTATTAGATATGTAGTAGTTTTTCAAAATAAAAGGAAAATTTTTTATGAGCTAAATTGTGTATGAAATCGGTAATCTGAGCTATTAAGGTGATTTATAGAAAAATCTTTTATCATCAAATTAGGTACAGTTTTAAATGACATTTATGTATGAAAAAAGATAAATAACAAAATTTTTAAAAATTTAAAAAATGTATATTTACATGAATATAACAACCTAGTAAAGTTTATTAAATTATTATTGAAATACCAAAGTAAATAAATATACATAACAAAAAATTACTATTTTTTAATTAATTAATTATACATGAATACATTAAAGCAAAAATATCATAAACTAAATTGATAAAATATAACCAAATCAAAGCTTTGTACATGTCACACTAGATGTGACTTGAAGTTATCTAGTAATTTGTCAAAATAAAAACAAAAATATTAAAATGATAAAAACAATTTGAGAAAATAACATTCCAAAATATAAAGGGGATTTAGTGTAATATCCTACATTATTAAATTATCTATGAATAAAAACAATTCATAAAGCATTTTAAAACTAATGAAGGTAAAGTTTTTTCAAATAAAAAATAATTAAATTTTATAAAGGTCATTTAGACATGTGTATCAGCATTGTTTTCATCTCAATTGAATTTCACTTTAAATTTCTATGAATTGAAATGATAAATTGGAATAAATTTTAAGAAATTATTTTTTTAGCATTAAATAAATATAGATAATTGATGAAATGGAAAATTGATGAAAAAAATACTAAAAATTAAATGTCATATATATGTCACATGAGATAAGACAATGAGTCATATAGTAATAACACCAAATCAAAGTGCAATTTTTGAAAAAGTAGGTCAATTATATGTAAAAGTTGCATTCACAGATACTAAAGATTTGAAGTATGATATTAAATTAGCTATAAATCTAATAATGTCATAAAACTTGCCAAAACGCTTCAAAATAAAAAATCAATAAAATAAAAAGTTTTATTTAATTAGATAAAACTTATTAATATGAGGCCAAAGATTATTTTTTGTCTCAATTAGTCATTATTTTGATTTGTTGTGAATTATAAATCAATAAGTAATAACAAATTACTAATTTTACATCACATAAAATTATATCAAAGAAGAAATGAGATAAATTTAACAAATCTAACATATCTAATTCAAATCAATGTAATGGACTTATGAAAGCATATTTCGAGTTAACTATACTTCAACCAAATAAAACCCAAAAAATTTTAAAAATGAGATAACTTGTATCAAAAAATTACATTTAAAGATATTATGAGGATCAAATGCATCATCCTTAATCAATAATTCAGATATGAAATAAAATATCTTATAATGCTTTCAAAAAGCATAGAGAACAAAATATTAAAGAAAATGGAAATGAATTTGTTGTTAGATTTAGGTCCTGTACTCAGGTCCAATAGTGTTCATTTAATATGAGTTTCTCCATATTTAAAATTACTATAAGTTATGAAAATAAACTGACAAACAATAATAAATTTTTATTGAGAATTAAATATATATATATATATATATGAAAGCATAAATGATATAATTTAAAGAAACATAATATAAAAAAGAAAAATTTATGTAAAGGTTACATAAGAGAAGATTTTTGAGTTATATAGAGATATCAACAAGTCAAAGGAAAATATTACAAAAAAATGATATAAATTGAATGTGAAAGTAACGTTGTGAAATACTAGGGAGGTCATGCACAATAACCTTTATCATCAACAAAGATGTGAATAAAAATTTGTAATAATCCATGTAAAAACTTTAAAAAAAATTTAAAAAATTAAAAAATTGAATATTTAACTAAATATGATTGCTTTGTTCAGTAAAGTGGCGATCATTTTGTCTTAATTACCAGTCACATAGAATTACTATAAATTGTCAATGTAAATAAGATAAATTATAACAAATTGTTATTTTAATAATTGCTACATATATAATGTGTTGAAAATGAGATGATTTAAAGCAACACAATAAAACTAGAATGAAGCGATGCAAAGCTCACATGAGAGGAGATTTAGACTTGCAAAGTAATATAAACAAACCATAGAGAAATAATTGAAGAAAAGATATTATGTGAACATGAACGTTCCACTCAAAGAAATTATCACGATCAACTACAACCTCCTTTACTATTAAATATTACGCGAATGAAAATATATGATAAAACATTACAAAACAAAAAATTATAAAAATAATAAAAAAAATTAATATTTAATTAGGTAATGCTTGTTGAGACAAGTCAAATGACAATTTTTTAATCTAGATAATACCACATTTGGAATTTTTGTGAGTTATGAAAATAGGATAAATTGAAGGAATGTAATAACGCTAAAGAAAGCAACATAAAGGAGTCATGTTAAGATTACTAGAGTTTCCTGGTAATATTTCCAAATCAAAGGAAAACATTTGAAGAAATGTGATAAATTATATGTGAAAGTTGTGACAAATTATATGTGAAAGTTGTATACTAAGATATCAAAGATATTTAGTTTAACAAATGCGATCTTCATATTAGGCATGAATACAAATATCTCATAAAGCATGCAAAGATCTTAAAAAGTAAAATATTTAAAAAGAGAGGGATTGATGTTTAATTAGATTGGGATTCAAAAAATAAGTCCAATGATTTTCATTTCATCTCAAGTAAAGCCACTCAGAATAGCTACAAATTACAAAGTAAGCATATAATAAATTATTATCCAACAGTAAGTAAATATATATATATGTATTAAAATATAATTGAGATAAATTGGAGCAATGTAATAAAATAAAATAAAAGTAATGTGAACTTCACATGATATGAGAGTTATGAAATAAGATAACCAAATCAATGTGAGAAATTTCAAGAAGTTGGTAAATTGTGTGGGATAGCTGCAACCTAAGATCGGTAGGTGATCGAGTATATCATCATCTCTAAGCAAATTATGTATGAGTTGAGTTGTCTCATAAAGCATGTAAATATCAAAAATAAAATATTTAAAGTAATGGAAAAGAAAACTTAATAGGCTAAAGCTCATTCAAACGAGTTGAATGATATTTATTTCATCTTAATTGGCCCTCATTTAACAAAATAATTAGTAAAAATAAAATAAATTATTTAATTAAATAATTTGCAAATATACATTGTAAATGAAATGAGATAAATTTGAGTAATGTAATACAACAAAATTTTAATGATGTATTGATCACAAGAGGGTATAACAAGAGTTTCACAATATACTTCCATATCGAAGAAAAAAGTTGATGTTAGACAAATTATATGAGAAAATTTCATTTAAGAATCTATGGTGATCAACTATAATATTCTTTACTGTCAAATCAATTATATATATATATATATATATATATATATATATATATATATATATATATATATATATATATATATATATATATATATATATATATGCATTAGTATTTCAATTCTTATGATATATATATTAAAGTTGAATTGTAAAAAATGGAAGCAATGTAATATAAGAATTCCAAAATAAAAAGTTTAGAGAAATGAGATGAAGTTTATTAGAAAGTTTCTTTCTAACATACCTAAGAAATAATGTGTGACATCCTCGACTTGGAAATCACGTATTTATTGAAATGTCTGATCAAGCTTGCCAAAGCTCATGTAAATGAAATATTTAAAATATAAAAATAAATATTTAATTAGAGTGCTTGTAAAAAAGCTTAATGATGATTATTTCATCTCCATTAGATCCCATTTGGAATTACTATAAATTTTCATAGTAAATATACATTATTAATAATATATTATTATTGAAATATTTGGTGAACGTTTATTAAAGATTGAATAAGAAAAATGGAAGCAATGTGATATAACTAAGCAAAAGTAATGTGAAAGTCATATGAACGTGATTAAGAGTCATATATTAACATAACTAATTCAAAAAGTTTAAAAAAATGAGATAAATGATTTGGGAAAGTTGTATTCAAAGTTTTGTTGGAGATGGAAGTGTATTACCCTAAATACTTAGATAATATATTAATCACAAAAACTCATAGAACTTTCTAAATTGATATAAAGTAAAACATTTACAAATATAAGGATGAACATTTAATTTGAAGAAGCTAATCAAGTTGAGCCCAACGATATTAGCTTTGCCTCATTCAAACCTTATCTAGAATTACATTGAATTACAATATTAAGTAAGCATTACTAATACTAAATTATTACTTAAGTATTTATTAAATATTTTTTAAATACATATTGAAGATTAAATAAGATAAATTGAAATAATGTAATGTAATTAAATATAAATTATATAAGAGCCACATGTGTGAAGATTAAGAGTTACATAGTAATACAACCAAATGAAATTGAAACATTTGATGAAATATTATAACTTTTATGAGAAAATTGCATTCCAAGATATAGGGTAAATTAAGTATAACATCTTTAATCATAAATTAGAAATAATTTAAAATATCTCCTTTAAAGTGCAAAGATAATAAAAAATAAATTAACTAATTAAATATATAAACAAAATGTTTAATGGGATCAAGTTCATCTATTTTTGCAAAGATTATACATATTTTGGAATTATAATGAATTACCACAAAAAATAAAATAACTAACAATAAGTTATGATTTTAATATTATGTAAATATGTAGTAGAGAAAAATAAGATAAATTAAAGCAATGTAACATAACTAATCAATGCTACATAAGGGTCTCATAAGAGTGGAATTAGAGTTCTATGGAAATATGACAAAATCAATACAAAAAATTTTAAGAAACAAGATAAACAACTAAAAAAGTTACATTATAAGATATGCAAAAGATCAAGACTAATATTATTCATCATTAAATTATATATTAACAAAAAAATTCATAAACAAAAGAACCCTAGAAAATAAACTTCTTAAAAATATAAAAAATATTTAACTTTATAAAGGTTATTCAGATGAGTCCAATTGCTACTTTTCTTTTCCATTGGTTTTGTTTAGAATTACACTAGATTACAAAAATAAGTAAGCATAAATAATAATAAATTATTAATTAATACTAAGTAAATGAATATTGAATCCAAAATATGTAAAATTAAAATAATCTAAAAAATCAATTCAAATATCATTGAAAAAGTCAAACATTAAAAGATTTAGAGTTACATAGAAATATAACTAAATGAAAAAAAAAATATTCATAGACAAGAAATAAAAATTGTACAAAATAATTCCATTAAAAATAAAAAGAGGACAAGTGCAACATTCTCAGTCATCATATCCAAAAGAAAATATCTCCTAAAACATTTTTAAAAACTAAGAAATTAAGTATTTAATTTTTAAAATTAAAAAATTTAATAGATTCCATCGATCCAAGTCTAGTAAAATTACTTTCTACTCAATTGTACCTTAATTTGAATTATAATAAATAATCTAATAAGCACAAATAATAATAACTTATTTTTATAATATTAAGTCAATATACATTACTCGCAAAATGAGTTAATTTTAAGTAAAGTATTATAACAAAATCATGGCAACATAGGAATCGCATGGGATGCCTTATAATGTTGCATAGTAATGTAACCAAATTAATTTAAAAAGTATGAAGAAATAACCAACATTATATGAAAAAAATTGTTGTATAAGATATGAAAAGGATCGAATATTACATCATCACTCATCGAATCACGTAAAAATAAAAATATCTCTAAACCATACCGAAACATTAGAAATATACACATAAATTTTTATGTGCATAAAACTCACTAAAACAAGGCAAATGACATTTGTTTTATCCCAATGATACCTTATTTGGTTTGCTGTAAATATACAACACAAATAAGTAAAAAAAAATAAAATTTATTTTTCAATTTTAATGAAATATATATTTTTTGAAATAAGAGAAATGTTTTTTTAAAAATTTCAAGGCCATAGAAAATAAAATATTTCGAAATAAAATAATAATTTAATTAAAAAGACCTCAACGAGACAATTCCAACCACATTTGTATCATCCCTATGAGACATCATTTGGAATTACTATGTGTTACAAAAGTAAATAAGCATAAAAAATAAACTATAATTTTAATGTTAAGCAAATATACTTTAAAGTTGAAGTGAGATGAATTGATATATTGTCATATGTAAAAGTTACATAAGAAAAGATTTAAAGTAACTTAGTAATACATCCAAGTCGTATTAATAGTTTAAATAAATAAGAAACATTTTACTAAAAAAATTTTATTCTAAAATACTTAGTAGATTGAGTCAAAAATCCTAAATCATCAACTCAAGTATTAATCAAAATATATTGTAGAAGATCTCAAAACTCTAGAATATAAAATATTAAAATTATAAAATTAAATATTTAATAGGATTGAACTTTTTGAGACAAGTCTAATGATGTTGATTTCATTTTGATCACACATCATTTTGATTTACTATTATAAAATAAAAAAACTATGCCTAAATTTTAAAAAACTAATTTTTTTAATATTAATCAACTATATATTAAATTTGAAATTAGATATATTGATGCAAATTAATATAATAAAACAAAAGTAGTGTATAGGTCATAAGATAGGATATTAAAACATATGTAATATATTTCCAAATCAAAGTAAAAAATTTGAAGAAATGACATGTATTACACATTTAGTTGCATTCAACATTGGAAAGAAGATCACATTTTCCTTTTTCAATCATTAAATACAGCATAAATTGAGATATCTCATAAAATATGCCAATATTCATGGAAATAAAATATTTTAAATTTTAAAAATAAATTTTTAAATTGATAGAGCTTTCAAAAATGAGTCAAACATTATCTACTTTTCCTCACTAGACCTCATCAAAATAGTAGTGAATTAGCAAACAAAATAAAGATAAATAACTCCACATTCTTTTTTAAATTATTATAAAATATATATTAAAGCTAAAATTGTATAAATCAAGATAACTTAATGTAATCAAAGCAAATAGATGCAAAGGTTACATGATGGGAGATTTTTAGTTTCATATTATCACAAAAAAATCAAAGGAAAGAATTTGAATAAATGAGAAAAATTTTTCAAGAAAGTTCTGTTCCATGATATTTAGGACATTGACTACAATATCCTCGATGGTCACATGAGATAGAAATTTAAATAAGTAATAAAGCATGCCAAAAAATCTGAAAATCAACATTAAAAAAGAATAAAAAACTATTTAGTTGAATAAATCTTGTGAACATTAGTGCAATGACATTTGTTTCATCCCAATCAAGCTTTGTTTTACAATATTATGACTCACAAAAATAAATAAAAATAAGAAATAACAAATTAAGATTTTAATATTATGTAAAACTTTTGATGCTAGAAAAAGGAAAACTGAATCAGTGTAATAATAGAAAATTAAGATAAAACATGTAATTGAATGAGATAAATTATGTGATAAACTTATATTCAAATAAACTAACAAGATTAATTGTAACATCCATGATTATCAAATAAGGTATGAAACAAAATGTCTCCTTAAACATTGCAAAACATATTAAAATAAATTTTTTTAAAATTTAAAATGCATCTTTTTATTAATAAAGCTCTTTAAGTCAAGTCGAACTACATTTTTTCCTTCATGATCAAACTTAGTTTGGAGTTACTATGAATTATCATAGTAACTATGCATAAATACTTTTAAATTATTTCTTAAATAATTAGTAAATATATATTGAAGATGAAATGAAAATTTTGAACCTGTGTAACAGAGCAACAAGAAAATGATAACATGTTACTCTAGAGGTGGTTAGAGTTAGAGAGTAAAATAAAAAATCAAAGAAAACATTTGAAAGCATATGAGAAAGTTACATTAAAAAAGACTAAGAATATTAAGAATAACAATCTGAATCATCAAATTAAATATAAATCAAAATATGTAGTAAAGTTTTTCAAAACTATAGAAAATAAATATTTAAAAATATTAAAATAAATATTTAACTAAATAGAGCTCATCATGATGGGTCCAAATCCATTTGGATCCTATCAATTGGACCTCCTTTTGAATTACCTAAAAAACAAAAGAATATATGGAAAAATAAAAATAAATTATATTCAAATATTAAGAAAATATGTGTTTAATATGAAATATAATTTATTAAATAAACAAATTCTAATGAAATGCCATAAATTACATGAGAAAGTTGCATTCCATATGAGAAAGGTGATAAAGTATAGCATCTTGAATCATTAATTCCAATATGAATAAAAATGTCATATGAAGCATGGTAAAGCCCTAGGAAATAATATATTTAAAAGTACAAAAATTAATTTCCTACTTTGTAGAGCTTATGGAGATGACTCCAATGATGTTTCTATCATCACAAATGAAACTCATTTGGAATTATTATCAATTACAAAAGAAAATATACTTAAATAATTATAAATTATTATTTAATATAAGGTAAATATAAACTTAAATTGAAATAAGATAAATTAAAGTAATTTAAAATAGCTAAATTATAAAGATCATAAAGTCACATGAGAAGAAAATTGGATTAGCAGCAATATAACATAGTCAAGGCAACATATTTGGATGAATAAGATAAATTTTATGACAGCGTTGCATTCAAAGGTAATAAAAGATTGAGTACATTGTCCTTGAACATCAAACAAGGTATGAATTGAAACATCTCACAAACCATGGCAAAACATTAGAAAAAAAAATTTAAGGTATTAATATAAGTTAATTTGGCAGAGCATGCAGGTTGACAAAAACAATCAACATTTCATTGTCTAAAATTGAACCTCATTTCAAATTAATATGAATTATTATATTAAACAAGAATAAAATAATAACAATATCCAATCTAAATATTAAGAAAATATATTGAATACAAAGTGAGAACCAAATTAAAGTGAAACATTTAATCAAATGAAACAAATTGTACAAAAAAAACACAATCCACGTTATTTCAAAGATCGAGAGTAACTTCTTTAGTCATCAAGTAAGTTGCATATTAAAATTAATCATCAAACTAGTTTAATAAATAAAAAATAAATATTTTGAAAAAAGGTTTTATCAGATAAAACTCGTTAAGACGAGCATTACGACATTTGTTTTGTCTTGAACAGATCTCTTTCGAAATTACAACAAATCATCGTAGTTAAGAAGTATAAATAATAATACATTATTATTATTTTATGAAAATATATATTAAAGCTAAAATAAATGTAAAATTAAGCAATCTAACATAACTAAAGTAAAGTGATGTAAAAGTCATACTATATATAAAGTTTGGTAAAAATATTACAAAATGATAGTGAAAATTTTTAATAAATGAAATAAATTATATGATAAAATTTAATGCCAAAATACACATGAGAATAAGAGTTACATCCATTTGCAAAATAAAAAACAAATTAAAATAACTTGTAAAATGATCCAAAAATAAAGAACATAAAATAATAAAAATATTTATTTGGAAATAGCTCATCCATGCTTGCCTAATATGTTTGTTTCTACACGAACATGCATCATTTGTGTTTACTTCAAATTGCTAAGGGAAGAAAGCTTAAATAATTATAAATTATGTTTTTGGATAATATATAAATATATATTAAACCATAAAGATAAACTAACCGTGTGCTATATAGCCAAAAGAAAGTGAAGTAAATGCCACAAAAAATGATAATTAGAGTTTCATAGTAATATTAACAAATACAAGAAAACACTTGAAGAATTGAGATAAATGGTGTGAGAAAGATGTATTTTAGGACACAAAGAGATTCAAATGTATTCTTAAACTTTATTCAATTAAATATTCACTTTTAGATTTTTAAAATTTTAATTTTTTGTTTGGCAAGCATTATATGTCATTTTGATATGCACCACTTTTATGATCGAAAATGTTCTACATGATCTCTTTAATTGCCTATATAGTTTTTCTCATTCTTATTTACCTCTTTTATTTTCTTAAAATGCAATGCTTCAATTTATATTATTTTCAACTTTAATATATATCTATCTAATACTAAAACTAATTTTTTGTTATTATTTATGTTTATTTAATTTAGGGATTTGTAGTATTTTATTTAATTAAATATGTTTTTACATCACTAAAGACATTTATTTCTTTTGTTTCCACTCTTAACCTTAGAATTCAATAGGTACCAAATTTGATAGTTTAGAATGTTGAACCCGACCACCTTAACATCTCTAAATATGAATATCCTTTCCAATTTACCTTATTTTTTTTAAATATTTGACTTTGCTTTGGTTATTTTACAATGTAATTCTGAATATACAATCGTCTGACCATACCATCTTATTTATTTTATTATATTACTTTTCTTCATTTTACATAATTTATCCTAAATATATATTTTCTAATTAAAAAAATAGATGTTTATTATTTATGCCTATTTAGTTTGAGAATTTTTAGTAATTACAAATAGTGTCTGATTGACTTGAAACAAATATTGTTTGGATCAACTTTATTAGATCTACCTTTTATATATTAATGATTATATTTTAAAATTTATTATTTTGTAGTGTTTTTAAAGAATTATAGTGATATTTTAATTCATATCAAATTTAATGATTGGTGATGTTGTACCTGATATCCCTTCATATCATGGAGTGGATTTTTTGCATCTAGTTTTTCACATTTTTTAAAAATTTATACTTTGATTTTATTATATTTTTATGTAACACTAAATTCCATTGATGTGATCTTTGCTTTACTATGATATCATTCAATTATATTGCTTAAATTTATGCCACTTTAACTTTATTTTACTTCAACTAAATATCCAAAATTATTATGTTCATAGTAATTTCAATTGATATCTAATTTAGACAAAACAAACATTATTATACTAATGTCAACAAGTTCTACTTAGTTAAATATTTATTTTATTTTTTATAATATTTTTTGTGCTTTGGCATGCTTTGTGATGTATTTTAATTGATACCTAATCTAATGATCAAAAACATTACATTTGATCTACATAGTATCATGGAATGCAAAATTCTCAAATTAGGTCATATTTTTAAATTTTGTGATTCCATTTTGTTGTATTACGTATACCAAATCTTCTCTTATGTTACATTTACATCAGTTTTGTTTTATTATGCTATATTACTTCAATTTATGTTGCTTTAAGTTTAACATTTATTTATTTACTATTTAAATTATCATTTATTATTACTTATGTTTATTTTTTTAAATTCAAAATAACTTCAAACGTGGTCTATTGGAGCTGAAACAAATCTCTATGGGCTTCTCTCGATGAGTTATATCCAATTAAATATTTATTTTTAAATTTTTGTATTACTTTTTTAAGATTTTGACTTATTTTTTAGAAATTTTGATTTATACCCAATTTGATGATCAAGGATGTGACACTCAATGTTCTTAGTATCTTTGAATATAACTTTTATTCAAAATTTGTCTTAAGATTAAAATTTTCACTTTGATTTGTTATATTTTGTCTAACCCTAAATCATTTGTCATGTAATTCTTACATCTCTTTCATTTGGTTATAACATATTTATTTAATATGTATCATTTCACTTTTAAAATATAAGCACTTGATATTAAAATAAAATGGCTTATTACTTTGGTTTTTTCTATTGTAATATAAAATAAGTCCAAATGAAGTATGAAGTTGATGAAAAGAAGTCGTTGGACTCATCTCTATGAGATATATCCATCTAAATATTTTTAATTAAATTCTTTTTAATTTTTTTTATATCATTTTTACATATTTTTTTTATGTATTTTGTTTTGAACCTAATTTTACAATTTAGAATTTTACAAAAGACCTTATTTGTTTCTTGGACATTTTTCTTGTACAAGTTATCTCATTTTTTAAAATTTTTTTCTTTAATTAAATCTATTACTATATAACTGTAAATGTCACTCGCTATAAACTATATAACTTTTATTTGATTGTATTATTTTACATCAATTTAACAAATTTTAGTTTTAATATATATGTTTCATATTACAATAATGGTATATTATTATTTATGCTTATTTAATTTAAATTAATAAAAAATGAAGAATAGGTATGCTTGAGGTGAAACAAATATGTTGCATGTTTCTTAATGAGCTTTATCAAACAAAATTTTTCAATATTTACATTTCTAAATATTTTAAGTTTTATTGCTTTCAATATTTTATTATTATGGCATTCAAACTCTTTGAATGAAAATTTCTCCTGCAATTTACTTTAATTCTTCACTTTTGTGACACTTATGAGTCTTTAGTTTTTTTAATATTATGGCACTTCTATTTATATTATTAAAACTTTAAAACATTTTTCCTTTTACATTCAAATAATAAGTTATTATTATTAGAACTTATTTACTTTTGATATTTTTACTAATTTTCTATCCAACAAAATATTTATTTTTATATTTTTAAAAATTTTAATTTCTTGAATTTTTCCATATTTTATGAAAATGTTTATTAGTATCTAATTTGTTGTTCAAGGATTTTAAACATGATCTCTTTAGTAACATAGAATGCAACTTTGATGTAATATTTATCTCATTTGTACAAATATTTTTCTTTTATTTTTTCACATTACTATAAAACTCAAATTCTCCTTTTATTTGACACTAATATCATTTTTATTTTTTAATATTATATTTTTAAATTTATCACATTTAAAATTTAATAAATATTTTGTTAATATTATGTTAATAATTTATTCTTATTCATGTCTATTTAATTTAATAATTTACAATAAATCTAGACAAGGTTTTATAAAGATGACAAAATTGTCATTAGACTCAAGATCATCACCTTTATCCAACTACATGTTTTTGAAAATTCTTAAAAATTATATTTTTTTGTTCTGGCAAATTTTATGAAATATTTTAACTCATACAAAATTTGATAATCAGTGATGTTCTATTTGATTTGCTTAGCATCTTAGAAAACAACTTTCTTATTCAATTTATCTAAAGTTTTATAACTATTGGCTTTGATTTCGTTATATTATTACCTAAATCTAAATATCCTCTCATGTGAACTTTAAGTCACATTTATTTAGTCATATTAAAATTCTTTAATTTATATCAATTAAACATTAATATATATTTCTTCAATGATATAATAATGAATATTTATTATTTATTCCAATTTATTTTAGTCATTTATAGAAATTCAAGAAGAGGAGTAATCAAGGCAAGTCAAGTATCATTTCATTTGCCGTAACATTACCTATCCAATTGAATATAGAAGTTTATTAATTGAAATATAGTATTTTCAATGGTTGTAGCACTTTCTAGTAGTCGATTGAAGATGTACCTAATTTAATGATCCAAGATGTTGCACTCGATCTCCTCAATATCTTGGAATGCAACTTTCACTTACAATTTTTTTATTTGGTTATTATACTATGTAATTTAAAACCTTCTCTCACATAAGACATACACCACATTGATTTAGTTAGTTAACATACTTTAGTTTATCTCATTTTTTGTTTAATATTTTTTATTATTATTAAAATATTAATTTATTATGATTTAGAATTATTTATTTTATTAATTCAAAAAAATCCAAAAAAAGGACTATTTGAGTTCAAGTAAACATAATTGGAGTTGTTTCACTTAGCTTATCTAAAAAATATTCTTATTTTTAGATAAGTTAATTTTCAAGTTTTTGGCACATTTTATGAGAAATTCTTATTTGTACCGAATTTGTTGATTGAGGATATTACACATAATCATTTTAGAATCTTACAATTCATCATTCTTATATTATTTATCAATTTTTTTAAAATTTGTTTGAATTAATTTTGTTAATATACTTTAAATCTTTAATTTTCATTTCAAGGGACCTTGGATCACTTTCATTTGTTGATAGTTATTGTTTTCTTTTCCTCATTTTATTATTAATATGAATTGTTTTATATTAAAATAATAATTTATCATTATTTATGTTTATTCATATTAGTGATTAGCAAAGATTTAAATCATGGTTAAATAGAGCAAATAATAAATTCTTAGGCTCGTCTTAGTGAGCTCTACAAAAATAAATATCCATATTGATATTTTAAGTGATTTTATTTTTATGGTTTTTTAATTCTTTACAAGATATTATTTTTCATAGATGATGTGGAATTTGATGAGGTAACCTTTGGTCACCTTAACATCATGGAATGTAACATTCTTTTACAATTTATCTCAATTCTTTATAATTTTTTTCTTTGAATTAGTTTGTCATTACAAAACACAAATTATCGCCATATATCAACAAAATACAAAAACATATGTTTTTCGACTTGTCCAAAGGAGCTCTTATAAATTTAATTCTATTTTCCTTAAGTTCTTAGATATTTAATCTATTTTAATTTATTTATTCGTTATATGATACTTTAATTTGAACGTAACTTCACAATCGATTATTTTACTCTCTCCTATTTAGTATCAGTGAATACAAATTAGTCATATAATTTATCTTATATTTTAAGATTATTTTCTTTGATTTATTTATATTATTATTTTACTCTAAATCTTCTCTCGTGTTACCTTTGCATTACTTTAATTTGATCATTTTATATTTCTTAAATTTATCTAATTTTATCTTTAATACATATTTCCTTTGTATAATATAATAGTTTTTTTATTTATGCTTATTTTCTTTGGTATTCACAATAACTCACATAGTTTGATCAAGTTTGAATAAATGACACTTGATTCATCTCATTGATATGGATAAAAATAAATATTTATTTTTTATATTTTAAAATGTTTATTTTTCTCATACTTTTACATGCCTTGTGACTATTTATAGTTTTACCTAATTTGATGATTAATAGTTTTACTTTAAAACATCTTAGTACCTTTAAATAATAATTTATCATACGATCTATTAGATTTCTTTCAATATTTCACTTTGATTTCATTATAATACTACGTGACTAGAAGTCTTTTATCTATTAAAAATTATAATTTTTTTATTTGGCATATTATCATGTTTCAGGTTTTTTAATTTTAACTTTAGTATATATTTATTTAATGTAAAAATTATATCTTATCATTTTTTATTAATATTTGCTTTGATAATTTGCAATAATTAAAGATTCATTCACTTTTTAAAAATATCTGATTTTATAAGATTTAGGTACACATTTTAATGCTTTTCAATTTATACTTGATTTAACTCTCAAATCCATATCAATCGATTTTTGTAGTATCTTAGAATGCATTTTTGTTATAGTATGTAACTCTAAATCTCCCCTCAATTAAAATTTACATCAATTTTACTTTGTTGTACTATATTTGTTGAATTTAATATATTTTAGCCTTAATATATATTTAAGTAATATTAAAGTAAAAATTTATATTTATTTATACCAATTTTCGTTTGTAATTCAAAAAAATATCAATGTGGTTTGATACATATGAAGCAAATAGTATTGGAGTCATCTTAAATGACATTTTATTAGTATCTTATTTCATAACAAAAAATTTTATCCACAATCTCCTTATTATCTTGGAGTTCAACTTTTTCGTATAATTTATATAATTTGTTAAGTTTTTTAAATTTTTATTTGGTTATATTACGATTTAACTCTAAATCCACACATTTTAACAATCCTATCATTTTTATTTTTGTTATATTATATTGCATCAAATTTTCTAATCTTAAATTTAATATAGAATTATTTAACATTATGATAATAATATTTTATGATTTATCCTTATTTACTTTGGTAATTCGAACTTTTCAACACAAGGTTTGGAAGTGAAAAACAAATGTCAATTAGCTCATATCAATGTGCTCTATTTAATTAAATATTTTTTAATAAATTTAATTATTTTTTCTATGGTTGTAAGAAATTTTTGAAGGCATTTTTGTTGTCACTCGATTTGATGATCCATAATTTTTATAGTCAATCTTCTTAGCATCTTGGAATGTAATTTTTTTGATATAATTTACCTTATTTATTGTATATCTTTCTCTTTGTTTCATTATATGCCTAAATAACTCTAATTATCTATGACTTCCATCATTTACATGTGTTCAATTTAGATATATCGTACTTCTTTTGTCCATCTCACTTAAACTTTAATCAAAATTTATTTAATATTTATAAAAATTGTCATTATTTATATTTATTTGATTTGGAAATTAATACTAATTATAAATGAAGCATGATGAACATGAAATAAATTCCATTTTACTCATCTTGATGAGCTCTAACCAATTAAATCTTTTTCTTCATTTTTTTATTTTTTTATTTTCTAGGATTTCTACTTGTTTTACTAGAAATTTTTATTAATACTTGATATGACAATCGAGAATGACACTATTGAGCTCTTGTGTTTCTTATGATGGATTTTTATTATATAATTCAATTCATTTTTTATGTGTTTTCTTTAATTTATTGTATTACTATAAAACAGTAAGTCTCCTTTTCTGTGACTTTTACATATATTTTATTAACTTGTCAAATGTTTGTTCAATTTACCACACTTAAGCATCATTATAAATATTTACTTAATATTAGAATAATATTTTATTTTTATTTACTTCTAGTCATTTTTTTAAATAGGAAGAATTTTGAATAAGGTCTTATGAAGAAAAAATAAATGCCAATGGAGTTTTCTTGCAGACCTCCATTTAATTGCATAATCATTTTCAAAATTTTAGAATTGTTTTTTTTTATTTGGGCTTCTTTATTACATATTCTAATTTGTAACTTATTTGATGATCAATAATATTATACTACATCTTACTATCTTGGAATGAAAGCTTCTAGTTAAATTTCTCTACCATGACAAAATTTTTTACTTTACTTTGTTTATATTATCAAGAAAATAAAAATCTTACATAATCTATTATCTATTTCATATTGATTTTTTTCCATTAATATTCTTCAATTTATCTCATTTAAACTTAAAAATAAATATGCTTAATATTATAATAATAAATTATTAATATTTATAAATATTTTTATGGTAATTGAAAGTAGTTCCAAACTAAATATTCGTATTTATAATAGTAGACAGTGTACTTTTTAAGATTTTTGCACATTACACTAGTTGCTTAGTTGTTACACCATTTGACAGTCGATGATCTTATGCTGACCACATTAATATCTCAGAATTCATCTTTCTTTAACAGTTTATCTCATTTCTTCAGAAAAAATTATTTTGTTATATTAGTAACTAAAAATATTCCCTGAAGTGACATTTATGTCATTTTGATTTGTCTATTTTACATTGACATAGTTTATCACATTCAATTTTTATATTTTTCTATTACTATAAAAATAATAATTTATTATTATTTATTCTTATTTTGTTTTATAATAGTTAGTAATTAAAAATGAAGATTAATGAAGATGAAATAAGCATTGTTTCACAAATTTCAACATGCCCAATTCAATTAAAGATAATTTTTTTATTTTAAAATATGTTAGTTCTTTCATTTAGGTGTGTTTTTATCTGGCATTTTGTTTCGTGCCCAACCCAATGATTATGGATGCTATAGTTGATAACCATGGTGACATGGAATGGAACATTCTTGTGTAATTTATCTCATGTTTTTCACATGTTTTGATTTTATTTGTTTATATTATTAAGAAACTTTAATTTCCATCTTGTGTAACCCTTGCATTCTTTTCATTACTTTTATATCACATTACTTCAGTTTATCTCACTTTAGCACTAATATGTTTTGTTTGATAATAAAATAATTTTTTTTAATATTTTTAAGTATATTTAATTTTGCAAGAAATAGTAATTCTAATCAATGTTTGATCGAGTAAAATGAACAATGTTGGACTTATTTCAGTATTCTATATAAAATTAAATATTTATTGTTATATTTATAGATATTTTATATTTTATGGCATTTACATGCTTTATAAGAGATTCTAATTCATATTTGAAGAAATAATCATCATTGGACTTTTCACGACAAACTATATTCAACAAAATATTTTTTTAATTCTTTTGAATAATTTTTTTGCTAATATTTTGTCCTATTTTATGGGAAATTTTAATTCATATCATGTTTTATTATAAAGGATGCTACACTTTAACTCTTAAGTATAAAGGAATACAACTTACACATGTCATTTATCTTATTTCTTGAATTTTTTTGCTTCATTTAATTACATTGCTATTAACTCCGGACCTCCACCCATGTATTCTTTACATCTTTTTCATTTAGTTATTTTACATTGCTTAAATTTATCTCATTTTAATTATAGTATTTGTTTACTTAATATCAATATAACAATTTATTATTTTTTGTTATTATCTATTTTTCTCCTTCATAGAAATTCCAAATGTAGTTTGATCGAGACAAAAAAAGTTGTTGGAGTCATCTCCCTATGGTCTATCATAATAACTGTTCTTTTTTAGTCCTTTTTGTTCTTTACAAGATATATCATTTTGTAGCTAATTTGATCATTGAGGACGTAACACTTAATCTTTTTAATGCCTTAGAATGCAACTTTCTTACACTATTTAATATATTTTTTCAAAAGGTTTGGTTTCATTTTGTTATACTACTACGAAGCTCTATTCTTACTCTCTTATAAACATTACATTGCCTTAATTTATTTCATTTTAGCTTAATAATATATTCACTTTATATTAAAATAATAAATTTTTATTATTCATACTTAAGTGGAACAAGAAGAAGGAGAAGAAGTTGAAGAAGAAGGAGAAAAAAAAGAAGAAGAGAAAGGAGAAGAAGAAGAACGAGAAGAAGAAGAAGAAGAGAAAGAAGACCAAGAAGAAGAAGAAGAAGAAGAGGAAGTAGAAGAAGTAGAAAGAGAAGAAGAAGATGGAGAAAAAGAAAAAGGTGAAGAAGAAGTAGAAGAAGAAAAAGACAAAGAAGAAGAAGAAGTGGAAGAAGAAGAAAAAGAAGAAGGCAAAGAAGAAGAAGAAGAATAAAATATAGAAGAAGAAGAAAAAGTTGTAGAAGAAGAAGGACAAGAAGGCAAACAAGAAGAAGAAGAAAACGAAGAAGTAGTTGTAGTAGTAGAAGAAGAAGTAGAATACAAAGAAGAAGTGGAAGCAGAAGAAGAAGAAGAAGAAGAAGATGATGATGATGACGATGATGATGATGATATGATGATGAAGAAGGAAAAGAAGAAGAAGAAGAAGAAGAAGAAGAAGAAGTAGAAGAAGTAGAAGAAGAAGAAGAAGTATATGAGCAAGAAGGACAAGAAGAATAAGTAGGACAAGAAGAAGATGAAGAAGAAGAAGAAGGTGAAGAAGAGTAAGAAGAAGAAGAAGAAGAAGAAGAAGGAGAAGACGAAGAAGAAGAAGATGAAGAAGAAGAAGAAGATGATGATGAAGAAAAAGTAGAAGAAGAAGTAGAGGACGAAGAAGTGTAAGAAGAAGAAGAAGAAGAAGAAGAAGAAGTAGAAGTAGAAGTAATAGAAGAATAATAAGAAGAAGAAGACGAAGAAGAAGAAGAAGAAGAAGAACAAGAAGAGGAGGGAGAAGAAGGGGAAGAAGAAGAAGAAGAAGAAGACGACGAAGAAGAAGAAGACAAAGAAAAAGAGGTAGTAGAAGAAGAAGAAGATGATGATGATGATGAAGAAGAAGAAGAAGCAGAAGAAGGAGAACAAGAAAAAGAAGAAGAAGAATATTAAGAAGAAGAAGAAGAAGAGGATGAAGAAAAAGAAGGAGAAGAAGAAGATGATGATGATGATGATGAGAAAGAAGAAGAAGAAGAAGATGGTGAAGAAGAAGAAAAGGAAGAAGATCAGAAAGAAGAAGTAAAAGATGTAGTAGAAGAAGAAGAAGAAGAAGGAAAGAAGGAGAAGAAGAAGAGGAGGAAGAATAAGAAGAAGATGAAGAGGAAAAACAAATAAAAGAAGTAGAAGAACAAGAACAAGAACAAGAACAAGAAGAGGAGGAAGAAGAAGAAGAAGAAGAAGAAGAAGGAGAAGAAGTAGAAAGAGAAGAAGAAGAAGAAGGAGAAGGAGAAAATTAAGAAGAAGAAGAAGAAGAAAAAGAAGAAGAAAAAGAATGAGAAGTAAAGAAAGCCGAAGAAGAAGAAGAAACAGAAGATGAAGAATATGAAGAACATGTAGAAGAAGAAACTGAAGAAGAATAGCAAGATGTGGAAAAAGAGGTAGAAGAAAGAGAAAAAGAACAAGCATAAAAAGAAAAGTAGAAGACGAAGAAGGCAAAGAAGAAGAAGAAGAAGAAGAAGGCGAAGAAGGAAAAGAAGAAGAAGAAGAAGAGGAAGAAGAAGAAGAAGAAGAAGAAGTAGAAGTAGAAGTAGAAGAAGAAAAAGAATAAGAATAAAACGAAGAAGAAGTAGGTGGTGGAGGAGGAGAAGGAGAAGAAGAACAAGAAAAAGTTGAGGAAGAAGAAGAGGAAGTTAAAGAAGACGAAGAACAAGAAGATAAAGAAGAAGAAGAAGAAGAAGAAGATTAAGTAGAAGAAGAACAAGAAGAAGAAGAGGTGGAAGAGGAGTAAGAAGAAGAAGAAAAAGATGAAGACGAAGAAGAAAAAGAAGAAGAAGAAGAAGTAGAAGAATAAGACAAAGAAGAAGAAGAAGAAGAAGAATTAGAACAAGAAGAGGAAAGAGAAAATGGATAAGAAGGAAAAGATGGAGAAGAAGAAGAAGAAGAAGAAGAAGAAAAGAGAGAAGGAGAAGAGGGAGAAAAAGATGAAGGATAAGATGAAGAAGAAGAAGAAGAAGAACAAGAAGAAGAAGAATAAGAAGATGAAGAAGAACAAGATGACGATGATGAAGAAGAAGAAGATTAAGAAGAAAAAGAAGATGAAGAAAAAGAAGAAGAAGAAGAAGAAGAAGAAGAGGAAGTAGAAGAAGAAGACAAAGAAGAAGAAGAAGAAAAAGAAGAGGAAGACAAAGAAGAAGAAGAAGAAGAAGAAGAATTAGAACAAGAAGAAGAAAGTGAAAATGGACAAGAAGGAAAAGAAGAAGAAGAAGAAGAAGAGAGAAGGAGAAGAGGGAGAAAAAGATGGAGGAGATGAAGAAGAAGAAGAAGATGAACAAGAAGAAGAATAATAAGAAGATGAAGAAGAAGATGACGATGATGATGAAGAAGTAGAAGAAGAATAAGAAGAATAACAACACGAAGAAGAAAAAGAAGAAGAAGTAGAAGAAGAAGAAGAAGAAGAAAGGGAAGGAGGAGGAGGAGAAGAAAAAGAAGTAGAGAAGAGGAAGAAGAACAAAAAGAAGAAGAAGAAGAAGAAGAAGAAGATCAAGATGGATAATGTGAAGAAGGAGAGGAGGAAAATGAAGATGAAGAAGTAGAAGACAAAGAAGAGGCATGAAAAGAGAAATTGGAAGAAGAAGTGAAGAAGAAGCAGATGAAGACGAAGAAGAAGAAGAAGAAGAAGAAGAAGAAGAGAAGAAGACGATGAAGAAGAAGACGAAGATGAAGAAGAACAAGATGGTGAAGTACAAGAAGGAGAAGAAGAAGAAGAAGAAGAAGAAGAAGAAGAAGAAGAATGTGAAGAAGAAGAAGAAGATGAAGAAGGAGATGGAGAATGAGAAGAAGGAGAGGAGGAAAAAGAAGAAGAAGAAGAAGAAGAAGAAGAAGAAAAAGAAGATAGAGAAGAAAAAGATGAAGACGGAGAAGAAGAAGAAAGAGAAGGAGTAGAAGAAGAAGAAAAAGACAAAGAAGAAGTAGAAGTTGAAGAAGTAGCATAACAAGACGAAGAATAAGAAAAAAAAGAAGCAGAAGACGAAGAATATGACGAAGAAGAAGATGAAGAAGAAAAAAGTAGATCAAGATGATGAAGAAGAGGAAGAACAAGAAGTAGAAGAAGATGAAGAAGAAGGAGAAGAAGAAGAAGAAGAAGAAGAAGAAGTCTAAGAAGAAGAAGATGAAGAAGAAGAACTAGACGAAGACGAATAAGAAGAAGAAGTAGAAGAAGAAGAAGAAGAATAGAAAGAAGAGGAAGAAGAAGAAGAAGAAGATGAAGTAAATGAATCTGAAGAAGAAGGTGATGATGACGAAGAAGTAGAAGAAGAAGTTGTAGAAGAAAAAGAAGTAGAAGAAGAAGTAAGAGAAGAAGAGAGAAAAAGAAGAAAACGAAGAAGAAGAAGAAGAAGAAGAAGAAGATGATGAGGAAGAAGAAGATGAGGAAGAAGTAGCGAATAAAGATGAAGAAGGGGATGTTGAAGAATAAGAATAAGAAGTAGAAGAAGAAGATGAAGAAGAAGGAAAAGAAAAAGTAGTAAAAGAAGTAGTAGAAGAGGAAGAAGAAGAAGAAGAAGAAGAAGAAGAAGAAGAAGCAGAAGAAGAAGAAGATGACGATGATGAAGAAGAAGAAGAAAAATTAGAAGGAGAAGAAGAAGAAGAAGAAGAAGAAGGAGAAGAAGAAAAAGAATGAGAGGAAGAAGAAGGTGAAGATGAAGAAGGGGAAGAAGAAGAAGAAGAAGATTATGATGATGATGATGGTGATGAAGAAAAAGAAGAAGAAGAAAAAGAAGACAACGATGAATAAGAAGAACAAGAACAAGAACATGAAGAAGAGGAAACAAAAGAGAAAAAGGGAGAAGAAGTGGAAGAAGAAGAAGAATAAGAACAAGAAGAAGACAAAGAAGAAGAAGTCGAAGGAAGAAGACGAAGACGATTAAGAAGAAAAAGGAGAAGAAGAAGAAGAAGGAGAAGACGAAGAAGAAGAAGACGAAGAAGTAGAAGAAGAAGAAGAAGAAGAGGAAGAGAAAGAAAAACAAGAAGAAGAAGAAGACAGAGGAGGAGGTATAGAAGAAGAAAATGAAGAAGAATGAGAAGAAGAAGAAGATGATGAAAAAGATAAAGTAGTCGAAGAAGTAGAAGAAGTAGACAAAGTAAAAGAAGAAGAAGAAGAAGAAGAAGAAGACGAAGATAAAGAGTAAGAAGAAGAAGAAGAAGAAGAAGAAGAAGAAGTGGAAGAAAAAGAAAATGAAGAAGGAGAAGAGCAAAGAGAAGAAAATGAAGAAAAAGAAGAAGAAGAAGAAGACGAAGTAGAAGAAGAAGGAGAAGAAGAAGAAGAGGAAGAGGAAGATTATGAAGAAAAAGAAGAAGTAGTAGTAGGAAAAGATGGATAAGAAGGAAAAGAAGAAGAAGAAGAAGAAGACAGACAAGAATAAGAAGGAAAAGATAAAGAAGAAGGCGAAGAAGAAGCTGAAGAAGAAGAAGAAGAACAAGTAGAAGAAGAGAATGAAAAAGAAGAGGAGGAAGAATTAGAAGAAGAAGAAGAAGAAGAAGAAGAAGAATGAGAAGTAGAAGAAGAAGAAGAAAATGAAGAAGAAGAAGAAGAAGAAGAAGAGGAAAAGGAGGAAAAGAACACAGAGAAGGAGAAGATCGTGAAGATGAATTAGGAAAGGAAGAAGAAGAAGAAGAACAACAACAAGAAGAATAAGAAGATGAAGATGATGATGTTGATGAAGAAGAAAAAGAAGAATGAGAAGAAGAAGAAGAAGAAGGAGAAGAAAAACAAGAAGAAGAAGAAGAAGAAGAAAATGAAGAAGAAGAAGTGGAAGAAGAAGAACGAGAAGAAGAAGAACAAGAAGAAGAGGAATAAGAAGAAGAACATGAAGAAGACCAAGAAGAACAAGAATAAGAAGATGATGATGATGAAGAAGAAGAAGAAGAAAAAGAAGGAGACAATGAAGAAGAAGAAGTTGAAGAAGAAAAAGAATAAGAAAAATGGGAAGAGAGAAGAATAAGAAGAAGAAGAAGAAGAAAAAGGAAGAGAAGAAGAAAAAGAAGACGAAGATGAAGAAGAAGATGAAGAAGAAGTAGAAAAAGTTAAAGGCAAAGAAGTAGAAGAAGAAGAAGAAGACCAAGAATAAGAAGCCTAAGAAGAAGAAGAAGAAGAAGAAGAAGAAAAGCAAGAAGAAGAACAAAAAGAAGAAGAAGAAGAAGAAAGGAAGAAGAAGAAGAAAGAGAAGAAGAAGATGGCAAAGAAGAAGAAGAAGAAGAAGGCAATGGAGAAGTAGAACCAGATGATGATGAAGAAGAAGAAGAAGACGACGATGAAGAAGAAGAAGAAAAAGAAGAAGTAGAAGTAGAACAAGAAGAAGAAGAAGAAGGAGATGTAGAAAGAGAGGAAGAAGAAGGAGAAGAAGAAGAAGATGATGATGACGATGATGATGATGATGATGGTGATGAAGAAGAACAAGAAGAAGAAATGAAGAAGAAGAAAAAGATAATGGTGAAGAAGAAGAAGAAGTAGAAGATGATGATGAAGAAGAAGAAGAAAAAGAAGAAGGTGAAGAAGAGGAAGAAGAAGTGGAAGAAGAAGTAGAAAAAGAAGAAGATGAAGATGACAAAGAAGAAGAATAAGATGAAAAGAAGAAAACGAAGAAGCTGTAGAAGACGAAGAAGAAGAACAAGAAGCAGAAGAATAAAAACAATAAGAAGAAGAAAAAGAAAGCAAAGTAAGAGAAGAAGAAGAAGAAGAAGAAGAAGACGAAGAAGAAGAAGAAGAAGAAGAAGAAGAAGAAGAAGAAGTAGAAGAAGTAGAAGAAGAAGTAGAGGATGAAGAAGGAGGAGGAGGAGATGGAAAGAAGAAGGAGACGGAGAAGAGGAAAAAGAATAATAATAATATGTAGAAGAAGTTGAAGAAGAAGGAGAAGAATAAGATAAGGAAGAAGATGAAAAAGAAGAAGAAGAAGAAGAAGGAGGAGGAGGACAAGAAGAGAAAGAAGAAGAAGAAGAAGAAGAAGAAGAAGAAGAAGAAAAAGTGGGAGGAGAAGAAGAAGAAAAAGAAGAGGAAGAAGAAGAGGAAGAAGAAGAAGAAGAAGAAGAAGAAGAATTAGATGAAGAAGAAGAAGAACAAAAAGAACAACAAGAAAAAGAAGAAGAAGAAAAAGAAGGCCAAAAAGGAGAAGAAGAAGAATAAGAAAAGAAAGAAGAAGAAGGAGAAGATGGAGAAGAAGGAAATGAAGAAGAAGAAGAAGAAGAAGATGAAGAAGAAGAGGAAGAAGAAGAAGAAGACGAAGAAGAAAGAAAAGAAGACAAAGGAGATGATGATGAAGGAGAATAAGAAGAAGAAGCAGAAGACAAAGAAGAAGAAGAAGATGATGATCACGAAGAAGAAGAAGAAGAAAAAGAAGAAAAAGAAGAAGAAGAAAAAAAAATGAAAGAAAGGGAAGACGAAGTAGTAAAAGAAGGAGAACGAGAAGAAATAAAGGAAGAAGAAGAAGAAAAAGAATAAAAGAAGAAGGCGAAGAAGAAGAAGAAGGAGATGGAGAAAGAGAAGAAGGAGAAGAAGAAAATGAAGAAGAAGAAGAAAAAAAAAAGAACAAGAAGAAGAGGAAGGAGAAGAAGAAGAAGAAGAAGAAGAAGAAAAGAAGAAAAAGAAGAAGGAGAAAAAAAGAAGAAGAAGACGAAGAAGAAGTGGAACAAGAAGTACAAGATGAAGAAGTAGAAGAAGAAGGCGAAGAATAAGACGACAAAGAAAAAGGAGAAGGAGAAGAAGAAGAAGAGTTTAAGAAAAAAGGTAGAATAAGATGATAATGAAGAAGAAGAAGATCAAGAAGAAGTAGAAGAAGAAGAAGGTGAAGAAGAAGACGAAGAAGGCGAAGTAAATGATGATGAAGAAGAAGAATTTGAAGAAGATGAAGAAAAAGATGAAGAAGAAGTAGACAAAGAAAGTGAAGAATAAAAAGAAGAAGACCAAGAAGAAGAAGAAGATGAAATAGAAGAATAAAAAAGAAGAAGATGAAAAAGAAGAAGAAGAAGAGGAAGAAGAAGATGAAGAAGATGATGATGAAGCAACAAAGGAGACAAAGAATTAGAAGAAGAAGATGATGATGATGATGAATAAGAGGATGAAGAAGTAGTAGAAGAAGATGAACAAGAAGAAGATGTTGATAATGAAGATGAAGAAGAGGAGGAAGAAGAAGAAGAGGATGAAGAAGAAGAAGAATAAGAAGAAGAAGAAGAAGAAAAAGAAGAAAAAGAAGATGAAGGAGAAGAAGAAGAAAAAAAAGATGCAGAAGAAGCTGAGGGTAAAGAAAAAGAAGTAGTAAAAGAAGAAGAAGGAGAAGAAGACGATGAAATAGAAGAAGAACAAGAACAAGAACAAGAAGAAGAAGAAGGCAATGAAGAAGAAGAAGAAGAAGAACTTGAAGATAAAAGCTAAAAAGAAGAAGAAGAAGAAGAAGAAGAAGACAAAGAAGAAGAAAACGAAGTAGAAGAAGAAGAAGAAGATGAAGAAGATGAAGAGGATGAAGAAGAAGAAGAAGAAGTAGTAGAAGAAGAAGATGGAGGAGGAGGAGAAGGAGAAGGGGAAGCAAAAGGAGTACGAGAAGGAGCAGAAGAAGGCAAACAAGAAGAGGAAGAAGAAGAAGAAGAAGAAGTAGTAGAAGGAGAAGAAGAAGAAGGTGCAGAAAGAGAAGAAGGAGAAGAAGATGAAGAAGACAAAGAAGAAGTAGAAGATGAAGAAGAAGAAGAATAAGTAGAAGATGAAGAAAAAGAAGAACAAGAGGAAGAAGAAGAAGAAGAAGAAGAAGATGTAGAAAGGGAGGAAGAAGAAGGAGAAGAAGAAGAAGATGACGATGATGATGATGATGATGGTGATGAAGAAGAAGAAAAGAAGAAGAAAAAGAAGTAGTAGGAGACGAACAAGAGAAAGAAGAAGAAGAAGAAGAAGAAGAAGAAAAAGATGAAGAAGAAGAAGAAGAATAAGATGATGATGAAGAAGAAGAAGAAGAAGAAAAAGAAGAAGATGAAGAAGAGGAAGAAGTGGAAGAAGAAGCAGAAAAAGAAGAAGAAGAAGATGACAAAGAAGAAGAATAAGAAGAAAAGAAGAAGACGAAGAAGCTGAAGAAGACGAAGAAGAAGAATAAGAAGCAGAAGAATAAGAACAATAAGAAGAAGAAAAAGAAAGCAAAGTAACAAAAGAAGAAGAAGAAGTAAACGAAGAAGAAGAAGAAGAAGAAGAAGAAGTAGAAGTAGAAGCAGAAGTACAAGAAGAAGTAAAGGACTAAGAAGGAGGAGGAGGTGATGGAAAGAAAAAGGAAACAGAGAAGAGGAAAAAGAATAATAATAATATGTAGAAGAAGTTGAAGAAGAAGGAGGAGAATAAGATAAAAAAGAAGATGAAAAAGAAAAAGAAGAAGAAAAGGGAGGAGAACAAGAAGAAAAAGAAGAAGAAGAAGAAAAAGTGGGAGGAGAAGAACAAGAAAAGAAGAGGAGGAAGAAGAAAAAGAAGAAGAAGAAGAAGAAGAAGAAGAAGAATAAGATGAAGAAGAAGAAGAAGAAGAAAAAGAACAATAAGAAGAAGAAGAAGAAGAAAAAGAAGACAAAAAAGGAGAAGAAGAAGAATAAGAAAAGAAAGAAGAAAAACGACAAGATGGAGAAGAAGGAAATGAAGGAGAAGAAGAAGATGAAGGAGAAGAAGAAGAAGAAGAAGAAGAAGAAGACAAAGAACAAAGAGAAGACAAAGGAGGTGATGAAGAAGGAGAAGAAGAAGAAGAAGAAGAAGAAGAAGATGAAGAAGAATAATAATAATAATAAGATGAAGAAGAAGAAGAAGAAGAGGAAGAAGCAGATGATGTTGTTGATGAAGAAGAAGAAGAAGAAGAAAAAATTGAAGAAGAAGGGGAAGACGAAGAAGTAAAAGAAGGAGAACGAGAAAAAAGAAGAAGAAGAAGAAGAAGGAAAAGAAGTAGGCGAAGAAGAAGAAGAAGGAGAAGGAGATGAAGAAAGAGAAGAAGCTGAAGAAGAAGATGAAGAAGAAGAAGAAGAAAAGAACAAGAAGAAGAGGAAGGAGAAGAAGAAGAAGAAGAAGAAGAAGAAGAAGAAGAAAAAGAAGAAGAAGAAGAAGAAGGAGGAGAAAAAAAGAAGAAAAATAAGAAGAAGAAGTGGAACAAGAAGTAGAAGAAGAAGGAGAAGAATAAGACGACAAAGAAGAAGAAGAAGAAGAAGAAGAAGAAGAAGAAGAAAAAGAAGAAGAAGAAGAAGAAGAAGGAGAAAAAAAGAAGAAAAATAAGAAGAAGAAGTGGAACAAGAAGTAGAAGAAGAAGGAGAAGAATAAGACGACAAAGAAGAAGAAGAAGAAGAAGAAGAAGAGTTTAAGAAAAAGGTAGAATAAGATAATAACGAAGAAGAAGAAGATCAAGAAGTAGAAGAAGAAGAAGGAGAAGAAGAAGACGAAGAAGGCGAAGAAGATGATAAAGAAGAAGAATTTGAAGAAGATGGAGAAGAAGGCGAAGAAGAAGAAGATAAAGAAAGTGAAGAATAGGAAGAAGAAGAAGAAGAAAAGTAAGAAGAAGACCAAGAAGAAGAAGATGAAGAAGAAGAAATAAAAGAACAAAGAAGAAGAAGATGAAGAAGAAGAAAAAGAAGAGGTAGAAGAAGAAGAAGAAGAAGAAGATGAAGCAACGAAGAAGAAAAAGAAGTAGAAGAAGAAGATGAAGAAGAAGAAGATGATGATGATGATGATGATGAATAAGAGGATGAAGAAGTAGTAGAAGAAGATGAAGAAGAAGAAGAAGTTGTAGATGGAGAAGAGGAAGAAGAAGAAGAGGATGAAGAAGAAGAAGAATAAGAATAAGAATAAGAAGAAGAAAAAGAAGAGGAAAAAGAAGAAGAAGAATACAAAGAAGAAGAAAAAGATGTAGAAGAAGCTGAGGGTAAAGAAGTAGTAAAAGAAGAAGGAAAAGAAGAAAAAGAAAGAGAAGAAGAAGAAGAAGGCGATGAAATAGAAGAGGAAGAAATAGAAGAAGAAGAAGAAGAAGAAGAAGAAGAAGAACTAGAAGGAGATAAAAGAGAAAAAGAAGAAGAACAAGAAGAAGACAAAGAAGAAGAAAACAAAGTAGATGATGAAGAAGAAGATGAAGAAGAAGAAGCAAAAGAAGAAGATGAAGGAGGAAGAGGAGAAGGACAAGGAGAAGTAAAAGGAGTAAGAGAAGGAGCAGGAGAAGGCAAAGAAGAGGAAGAAGAAGTTGAAGAAGAAGAAGAAGTAAAAGAAAAAGAAGAAGAAGAAGAGGAAGAAAGAGAAGAAGGAGAAGAAGATGAAGAAGACAAAGAAGAAGTAGAAGATGAAGAAGAAGAAGAATAAGTAGAAGAAGCTGAAGGTGAAGAAGAAGAGGAAGAAGAAGAGGAAGAAGAAGAAGAATAAGACAAAGAGTAAGGAGAAGACGACGATGAAGAAAAAGAAGAAGAACAAGATGTAGAAGAAGTAAAAGAAGGGGGAAAAGCAGAGGAAGACAAAGAAGACGAAGATGAAGAAGAAAAAGAACAAGATGACTATGATTATGAAGAAGATGAAGAAGATGATGGAGAAGATGATGATGAAGATGAACAAGAGGAGGAAGAAGTAGTTGAAGAAGAAGATGAAGAAGGAGAAGAGGAGGAAGAAGAAGAAGAAGAAGAGGATGACAAAGAAGAAGTATAAGAATAAGAACAAGAAGAAGAAGAAAAACTAGAAAAAGAAGAAGAACAACAAGAAAAAGAAGAAGAAGAGGAAAAAGATGAAAAAGAAGCAGATGGTAAAGAATAAGAAGTAGTAGTAGATGAAGAAGACGGAGAAGAGAAGAGGAAGAAAGAGAAGATGAAGACAAAGAAAAAGAAGTGGAATAGGAAAAAGAAGAAGACGAATCAGAAAAAGAAGAAAAAGAAGGAAATGAAGAAGAAGAAGTCTAAAAAGAACTAGAAGAACTAGAACGTGAAGAAGAAGAAGAAAAAGAAGAAGAAGAAAAAGAAGAAGGCGAAGAAGGAGAAGGAAGGAAAGAAGAAGAAGTCGAAGAAGTAGTAGTAGAAAAAGAAGAAGAAGAAGAAGAAGAAGAAGAAGAAGGTAAAGAAGAAAAGGAAGTCGAAGAAGAAGAAGAAGTAGATTAATGAGAGGAAGACTAAGAAGAAAAAGAAGAATAATAAGGCAAAGAAGAAGAAGAAGAAGAAAAAGAAGAAGAAGAAATAGAAGAAGAAGAAGAAGAAGAAGAAGAAGGGGAAGAAGAAAAGGAAGACAAAGAAGAAGAAGATCAAGAAGAAGAAGAAGAAGAAGAAGATGATGATGATGAAGAAGAAGATGAAAAGGAAGGAGAAGAAGAAGAAGAAGACAAAGAAGAAGAAGAAGAAGAGGAAGAAGAAGAAGAAGAAGAAGAAGACGAAGAAGAAGAAGAAGAAGAAAGAGAAGAAGTAGAAGAAGAAGAAGAAGAGGATGAAGAAGATGAAAAAGGAGAAGATGGCTGAGGAGAAGAAGAAGAAGAATAAAGAGGAGGAGGAGTACATGAAAAAGATGAAGAAGAAGAAGAAGAAGTAGAAGTAGAAGGAGAAGAAGAAGAAGAAGAAGGAGAAGAAGGAGGAGAAGAAGAAAATGAAGAAGATGTAGAAGAAGAAGAAGAAGAAGAAGTAGAAGAAGGTGAAGAAGAAGAAGAAGACTAGCGAGAAGAAGTCAAAGAAGGAAAAGAAGAAGAATGAGAAGAAGAAGAAGAAGAACAAGGGAGGAAGAGAAGACAAAGAAGAAGAAGATGATGAAGAAGAAGGAGAAGAAGAAGAAGAAGAAGATGAAGATGTAGAAGAAGAAGATGATGTAGAAGAAGAATAATAAAAAGAAGAAGGTGAAGAAGAAGAAGAAGAAGAAGATGAGGAGGAAGAAGAAGATTTAGAAGAAGAAGAAGAAGAAGAAGATGGAGAAAAAGGAGACAAAGAAAAAGAAGAAGAAGAAGACAAAGACAAAGAAGTAAAAGACAATGAAGACAAAGAAGAAGAAGATGAAGAAGAAAAAATGAAGAATAAGAAGAAGAACAAGAAGAAGAAGAAGAGAAGGAAGAAGAAGAAGCAGAAGAAGACAAAGAAGCAGGAGACAACGTAGAAGAAGTAGAAGAAGAATAAGGAGAAGAAAAAGAAGAACAAGAAGACGAAGAAGAAAAAGAATAAGAAGAAGATGAAGACGAAGAAGAAGAGGAAGGAGAGAAAACTGAAGAAGAAGAAGATGAAAAAGAAGAAAAAGAAGAAGAAGAAGTGGAAGATGACAAAGAAGGGAAAGAAGAAGAAGATTAAGAAGAAGAAGAAGAGAAAGAAGAAGAAGAGGAAGTAGAAGAAGAAAAAGATGATGATGAAGAAGAAGAAGGAGAAGGAGAAGGAGAAGAAGGAGAAGAAAAAGAAGAAAAAGAAGAAGAACGAGAAGAGTAAGAAGAAGAAGATGAAGAAGAAGAAGATGATGAAGAAGAAGAAGAAGATGAAGGTGATGATGAAGAAGAGGAAGAAGAATAAAAGTAAGGAAAAGAAGAAGAAAAAGAATAAAAAATAATCAGAAGGAGACAAAGAAGAAGAAGAAGAAGAAGATGGTAAGAAGATGAAGAAGAGGAGGAGTAGGAGGATGAGGAAGAAGAAGTAGAAGAAGAAGAAGAAGAAGAAGAAAAATGAGAAGAACTAGAAGAAGTGGAGGAGGCAGAAGAAGAGGTGGAAGAAGAAGAAGAAGAAGAAGAAGGAGAAGAAGGAGAAGAACAAGACGAAGAAGAAAGAGAACAAGAAGAAGAAGAAGAAGAAGAAGATGAAGAAGAAGAAGATAAAGAACTACAATTAGAAGAAGAAGAACAAAAAGAAGAAGAAGAAGAAGAAGAAAATGATGAAAAGAAGAAGAAGAAGAACTGGAAGAAAAAGAAGAAGAAGAAGAAGAAGAAGAAGAAGAAGAAGAGGAAAGAGAAGAAAATGAAGAAGAAGAAGAAGAAGAAGATGATGATGATGATGAAGAATGCAAAAAAGAAGAAGAGGGAGAAGAAGAAGAAGGAGAAGAAGAAGAAGAGGAAGAATATGAAGAAAAAGGAGAAGAAGAATAAGAACAAGAAGAAGAAGAAGAAGATGGAGAAGAAGAAAAAGTGGAAGATGAAGAAGAAGAAGACAGAGAAGAAGAAGAAGGAGAATATGAGGAAAGAGAAGAAGAAGAACAAGAAGAAGAATAAGAAGAATAAGAAGATGAAGAAGAAGAAGAAGATGAACTAGAAGAAGGGAATGAATAGGAAGAAGAAGAAGAAGATGATGATGAAGATGAAGAAGACCAAGAAGAAGAAGTAGAAGTAGAAGAAGATGAACGAGAATAAGAAGAAGAAGAAGAAGAAGAAGATGAAGAAGAAGAAGAAGAAGAAAAGGAAGAAAAAGAAGATAGAGAAGGATAAGATCGAGATGAAGAAGAAGGAGAGAAAGATGAAGAAGAAGAAGAAGAAGATGATGATGATGATGATAATGAAGCAGAAGAAGAAGATCAAGAAGAAGAAGATGAAGAGGAAGTAGAGAAAGAAGAAGAAAAAGAAGAAGAAAAAGCAGAAGAAGAAGAAGAAGAAGAAGACGAAGAAGAACGAGAAGAAGTGGAAGAAGAATAATAAGAAGAAGAAGAAGAAGAAAATGAAGAAGACAAAGATGAAGAAGAAGAACAAGAACAAGAAGTAGAAGAAGGAGAAGAAGAAGGAGAAGAAGATGAAAAAGTAGAAGAAAAAGAAGAAGAAAAAGTAGAAGAAGAAGAAGAAGAAGAAGGAGAAAAGAAGAAGATGAAGATGAAAACGAAATAAAACAAAATGTCAAAGTAGAAGAAGAAGAAGAAGAAGAAGAAGAGAAGATGAAGGAGATGTAGAATAAGAAGAAGGGAAGAGGATAAAGAAGAAGAAGAAGAATAAGGAAAATAATAAGAAGAAGGGGAAGAAAGAAAAGAATAAGCAGAAGAAGAAGAAGAAGAAGGAGAAGAAGTAGAAGAAGAAGATGATGATGATGAAGAAGAGGTAGAAAAAGTAGAATGCGATGAAATAGAAGAAGAAGAATAATAATAATAAGAAGACAAAGAAGAAGTAGAAGAAGAAGAAGTAGAAGAAGAAGAAGAAGTAGAAGAAATCAAAGAAGAAGAAGAAGAAGAAGAATGAGAAGAAGAAGAACAACAACAAGAAGATGAAGACGAAGAAGTTGGCAAAGAAGAAGAAGAAGAAGTAGAAGGCAATGGAGAAGAATTAGAACAAGAAGAAGAAGATGAAGAAGAAGAAGAAGACGACAATGAAGAAGATGAAAAAAAAGAAGTAGAAGAAGAAGAAGATGAAGGAGAAGTAGAAACAAAAGAAGGAGGGGGAGGAGAAGAAGAAGAAGAAGAAGAAAAGGAAGATTAAGATGAAGAAGAAGATGATGGTGATGAAGAAGAAGGAGAAGAAGACGAAGAAAAAGAAGTAAAAGGAGAAAAACAAATGGAAGAAGAAGAAGAAGAAGACAAAGAAGAAGAAGCGGAAGAAGAAAAAGATGAAGAAGAGGAAGAGGAAGAAAAAGAAAAAGGCAAAGATGAAGAAAAGGAAGAAGAAGTGGAAGAAGAAGATGAAAAAGAAGGAGAAGACGAGACAAAGAAGAAGAACATGAAGAAGAGAAGAAGATGAAGAAGTCAAAGAAGGTAAAGAAGAAGAACAAGAAACAGAAGAATAAGAATAATAATAATAAGAAGAAGAAAGCAAGGTAAGAAAAGAAGAAGAAGAATAATAAGTAGAAGACGAAGAAGGAAGAGGAGGTGAATGAGAACAAGAAGGAGATGGAGAAGAGGAAAAAGAATAACAATAACAAGTAGAAGAAGTTGAAGAAGAAGAAGAAGAAGAACATGAAGAAGAAGAAACAGAGGAAGAGGGAGGAGAAGAAGAAGAAAAAGAAGAAGAAGAGAAGAAGAAGAAGAGGGAGGAGGAGAAGAAGAAAAAGAAGAGAAGAAATAGAAGAAGTAAAATAAGATGAAGATGAAGAAGAAGAAGAAGAAAAAGAAGACAAAAAAAGGACAAGAAGAACAATAAGAACAGGAAGAAGAAGGAGAAGATGTAGAAGAAGGAAATGAAGAAGAAGATCAAGAACAAGAAGAAGAAGAAGAAGAAGGAGAAGACGGAGAAGATAGAGATGAAGACAAAAGAGAAGATGAAGAAAGAGAAGAAGAAGAAGAAGAAGAGAAGAAGAAGAGAAAGAAGAAGATGATGATGATGATAAAGATGAAGAAGAAGAAGAAGAGGAAGAAGAGGAAGAATACGAAGAAGAGGAAGAAGAAAAAGACGACTAAGAAGGGGAAGAAGAAGAAGTAAAAGAAGGAGAATGAGAAGAAAGTAATGAAGATGAAGAAGAAGAAAAAGAAAATGGCGAAGAAGAAGAAGAAGAAGGAAATGGAGAGTAAGAAGAAGGAGAAGAAGAAAATGAAGAAGAAGTAGAAAAGAACAAGAAGAAGAGGAAGGAGGAGAAGAAGAAGAAGAAGAAGAAGAGGAAGAAGAAGAAGAACAAAGGAAGAAGAAGGAGAGAAAGAATAAGAAGAAGAAGAAGAGCAAAAAGAAGTAGAAGATGAAGAAGTGGTAGAAGAAGATGAAGAATAAGAAGACAAAGAAGAAGAAGAAGAAGAAGAAGAAGTTGAAGAAGAAAAAAAAGCAGAATAAGATGAAGATGAAGAATAAGAAGTTGAAAAAGAAGTGAAGAAGAAGGGGAAGAAGAAGAAGAAGAAGAAGACGAAGTAGAAGATGATGAAGAAGAAGTTTAAGAAGAAGAATTTCAAGATGATGAAAAAGAAGATGAAGAAGGTGGAGAAGTTGAAGTAGAAGAAGAAGACAAAAAAGAAGAAGAAGAAGAAGATGAAGGAGAAGAAGAAGATGGTGATGAAGAAGAAGAAGATGATGATGAAGAAGAAGAAGAAAAAGAAGAAGAAGACGAACAAGAAGAAGAAGAAGAAGAAGAAGAAGAAGAAAATGACGAAGAAGCAGAAGAAGAAGAAGTGGATGAAGAAGAAGAAGAAAAAGAAAAAGAGAAGAAGAAGAAGAAGATTAAGAAGGCAATCAAGAAGAAGAAGAAGACAAAAAAGATGAAGAAGAAGAAGAAGAGGAAGAAAAAGAAAAAGGCAAAGATGAAGAAGAGAAAGAAGAAGTGGAAGAAGAAGTGGAAGAAGAAGCAGAAAAACAAGGAGAAGATCATGACAATGAAGAAGAACATGAAGAAGAGAAGAAGATGACGAAGTCGAAGAAGACAAAGAAGAAGAACAAGAAGGAGAAGAATAAGAATAATAATAATAAGAAGAAGAAAGCAAGGTAAGAGAAGAAGAAGAAGAAGAATTAGAAGACGAAGAAGGAGGAGGAGGTGAAGGAGAACAAGAAGGAGATGGAGAAGAGGAAAAAGAATAATAAAAATAAGTAAAAGAAGTTAAAGAAGAAGAAGATGAAGAACATGAAGAAGAAGAAATAGAAGAACAGAGAGGTGAAAAAGAAGAAGAAGAAGAAGAAGAAGAAGAAGAAGGAGAAGAGGGAGGAGAAGAAGAAGAAGAAGAAGTAGTAGTAGAAGAAAAATAAGATGAAGAAGAAGAAGAATAAGAAAAAGAAGAAAAAAAAGGGAGAAGAAGAAGAATAAAAACAGGAAGAAGAAGAAGAAGGAGAAGATGGAGAAGAAGAAAAATGAAGAAGAAGATCAAGAAGAAGAAGAAGAAGAAGATGAAGAAGAAAAGAAGAAGAAGAAGAAGATGATGATGATGTTGAAGATGAAGAAGAAGAAGAAGAAGAGGAAGAAGAGGAAGAGGACGAAGAAGAAGAAGAAGAAGAAGAAGAAGAAAAAGAAGAAGAAGAAGAAAAAGATGACTAAGAAGGGGAAGAAGAAGAAGTAAAAGAAGGAGAATGAGAAGAAATTAAAAAGAAGAAGAAGAAGAAAAATGCGAAGAAGAAGAAGAAGAAGATGAAGAAGGAAATGGAGAGTAAGAAGGTGTAGAAGAAAATGAAGAAGAAGAAGTAGAAAAGAACTACAAGAAGAGGAAGGAGGAGAAGAAGAAGAAGAAGAAGAAGTAGAGGAAGAAGAAGAAAGGAAGAAGAAGGAGAAAAAGAATAAGAAGAAGAAGAAGAAGGCCAAAGGAAGTAGAAGAAGAAGTAGAAGATGAAGAAGTGGAAAAAGAAGACGAAGAATAAGAAGACAAAGAAGAAGAAGTAGTAGTTAAAGAAGAAAAAAAGTAGAATTAGATGAAGATGAAGTATAAGAAGTTGAAAAAGAAGTAGAAGAAGAAGAAGGGAAACAAGAAGATGAAGAAGATGAAGTAGAAGATGATGAAGAAGAAGTTGAAGAAGAAATTCAAGATGATGAAGAAGAAGACGAAGAAGGTGGAGAAGTTGAAGTAGAAGAAGAAGACAAAGAAGAAGAAGAAGAAGATGATGAAAAAGAAGAAGAAAAAGAAGAAGAAAACGAAAAAGAAGAAGAAGAAGAAAAAGACAAAGAACAACAGGAAGAAGCAGAAGTAGACGAAGAAGAAGAAGAAGAAGAAAAAGAAGAAGAAGAAGAAGATGAAGAAGACGATCAAGAAGAAAAAGAAGAGGAAAAAGATGAAGAAGAAGAAGAAGTAGAAGACAAAGGAGTAGAAGAAGAAGAAGAAGAAGAAGCAGAAAAAGAAAAAAAGAAGAAGAAGAAGAAGAAGACGATGAAGAAGATGTAGTCGTAGAAGCAGAAGAAGAAAGAGAAGAAGAAGAAGAAGAAGAAGAAAAAGAAGAAGAAAAATAAGGAAATGAAGAAGGGGAAGGAGAAGAAGAAGACGGAGAAGAAGAAGAAGAAGATGAAGATGAAGAAGAAGGAGAAAAAGATGAAGAAGAAAATGGCAAAGAAAAACAAGAAGAAGGTGAGGAAGAATAAGAAGGCGACGAAGAATAAGGAGTAGAGGAAGAAGAGAAAGCAAAGAAGATGGTAAAGAAGAAGAAGAAGAAGAAAAGGAAGAAGAAGAAGAAGAAGGTGTAGATGAAGAAGAAGAAGAAGAAGAAGTAGAAGAGTAAGAAGAAGAAGAAAAGATGATGAAGAAGAAGAGAAGAAAAAGAAGGAGAAAAATAAGAATAAGAATAAGAAGAAGAATAAGAAGAAGTGGAAGATGATAAAGAAGGGAAAGAAGAAGCACATTTTAAAGAAGAAGAAGAGAAAGAAGAAGAAGAAGATGATGATGATGATGATGATGATGATGATGATGAAGAAGGAGAAGAAGAAGAAGAAGGAGGAGAAGAAGGAGAAGAGGAATGAGAAGAATAGGAAGAAGAAGAAGAAGAAGAAGGTGACGATTAAGACGACGAAGACAAAGAAAAATAAGAAAAAAAAGAAGAAAAAGAATAAAAAGAATCAGAAAGAGACAAAAAGAAGAAGATGAGAGAAGAAGAAGAAAAAGAACAAGTAGAAGGTAAAAAGAAGAAGAAGAAGAAGAAGAGGAAGAAGATGAAGAAATAGTAGGAGAAGAAGAAGAAAAAAAGAACTAGAAGAAGAGGAGGAAGTCAAAGAAGAGGTAGAAGAAGAAGAAGAAGAAGAAGAAGAAGAAGTAGAAGAAAAAGAAAATAAGAAGTTGAAGAAGAAGAAAAAGAACAAGAAGATCAAGAAGAAGAAGAAGAAGAAGCTAAAGAACTATAAGGAGTAGAAGAAGAAGAAAAAGCAGAGGAACAAAAAGAAGAAGAAGAAGAAAATGATGAGAAGAAGAGGAAGAAGAAGAAGAAGAAGAAGAAGAAGAAGGAGAAGAAGAAGAAAATGTAGAAGAAGAAGTAGAAGAAGATAATGACAAAGAAAATTAAGTAGAAGAAGAAGAAGAAAAATATAAAGAAGAAGAAGAAGAAGAAGGAGAAGAAGGAGACAAAGAACAAGAAGAAGAAGAAGTGTAAGGAGAAGAATAAGATGATAATGAAGAGTAAGAAGGAAAAGAAAAAGAAGTAGAAGAATAAGTAGAAGAACAAGCAGAAGAAGATGAAGTAGAAGAAGTTGATGAAGAAGAAGAAGACGAAGAAGAAGAAGAAGAAGACGAAGAAGAAGAAGAAGAAGAAGCAAAAGAAGAAGAAGAAGAAGAAGAAGAAGAAGAAGAAGAAGAAGGAGAAGAAGAAGAAGAAGAAGACGATGAAGATGAAGAAGAAGAAGAAGAAGAAGGTAAAAAGAAGAACAAGAAGAAAAGGAGGGGGAGGAAGAACTAAAAGAAGAAGTAGAAGAAAAATAAGAACTAGAAGAAGAAGGGGCAGAAGAAGAAGATGATGATAAGGAAGAAGAAGAAGAAGAAGAAGAAGAAGAAGACGAAGAAGAAGAAGAAGAGGAACAAGAAAAAGAAAAAGAGGAAGAACAAAAAAAAGAAGAAGAAAACGACATGAAGAAGAGGAGGAAGAAGAAGAAGAAGAAAATGTAGAAGAAGATGTAGAAGAAGATGAAGAAAAAGAAGATGAAGTAGAAGAAGAAGAAAAAGAGGAAGAAGAAGAAAAAGAAAAAAAAGGAGAAGAAGAAGGAGAAGAAGGGGAAGAAGAGTAAGAAGAAGTAGTGTAAGAAGAAGAATAAGATGATGAAGAAGAAGAAGAAGAAGGAGAAGAAAAAGAAGAATAAGAAAAAGGAGAAGAAGAAGTAGAAAATCATGTAGAATGACAAGAAGATGAAGAAGAAAAAGAAGAAAAAGATGAAGAAGAACAAGAAAATAAAGAAGAAGAACAAGAAGATGAAGAAGAAGAAAAAGAAGATGAAGAAAAAGAACAGAAAGAAGAAGTTGGCAAAGAAAACAAGAAGTTGAAGCAGAATAAGAAGGCGACGACGAATAACAAGAAGAAGAAGAAGAAGAGAAGGCAGAGAAGAAGAACGTGAAGAAGAAGAAGAAAAAGAAGAGAAAGAAGAAGAAAAAGATGAAAAAGATGAAGCAAAAGAATAAGAAGATGGAAAAGGAGAAGGAGAAGGAGAAGAAGAAGAAGAAGGAGAAGAGGAAGATATAGAAGAAGTAGAAGAGTAAAAAGAAGAAGAAGAAGAAGAAGAGGAATGATAAAAAAGTAGAAGAAAAAGAAGAAGAAGAAGATGAAGGTGTATAAGATAAAAACGAAGAAGTTGAAAAAGGTAAAGAAGAAGAAGACAAAAAAGGAAAAGAAGAAGAACAAGATGATGATGAAGAAGAAGGAGGACGAGAGGAAGAAGAAGATCAAGAAGAAGAAGAAGACAAAGATTAAGAAAAAGAAGAAGAAGATGAAGAAGAAGAAGAAGAAGAAGAAGAAAAATAAGAAGAAGAAGAAAAAAAGAAGAACAAGAAGAAGAAGGAGAAGGAGAAGAAGGAGAAGAAGATGAAGAAGATGAAGGAGACGAAGAACAAGAAGGCGAAGAAAAGAAAGAGGAAGAATAACAAGAAGAAGAAGTAGAAGTAATCCAAGAAGAAGAAGAAGAAGTGAAGAAGAAGAAGAAGTGGAAGAAGAAAAAGAAGACGAAGATGAAAAAGATAAAGAACAAGGAGAAGAAGAAGAGAAGAAGTGGAAGAAGGGGAAGAAGAAAAGGAAGAATATCAAGAAGAAGTACAAGAAGACGAAGAGGAAGAAGTAGAAGAAGGAGAAAAACAAGGAGAAGAAGAAGGAGAAGAAGAAGAAGAAAGAGAAGAAGAAGAAGAAGAAGAAGAAGAAGAAGAAAAAAATACGAAGAATGACAAGGACATGAAGAAGAAGAAGAAAAAAAAGAAGAAGAGGAAGAACAAGTAGAAGAAGGAGAAGAAGAAGACGAATAAGACAAAGAAGAAGAACAAGATGAAAAGAAGATGAAGAAGATGATGAAGAACAAAAGGAAGAAGAAGAAGAAGAAGAAGAAGAAGAAGAAGAAGAAGAAGAGAGAGAGACAGAGAATAAGGAGAAGAAGAAGAAGAAGGAGAAGGGGAAGAAGAAGATGAAGAAGAAGAAGAAGAAGCAGAAGAAGAAGAAGAAGAAGAAGAAGAATAAGATGATGAAGTCGAAGAAGAGGTAGAAGAAGAAGAAGATGATGATGATGACGATGATGATCATGATGAACACGAAGAAGAACAAGAAGTAGAAGGTAAAAAGAAGAAGAGAAAGAAGAAAGAAGAGGAGGAAGAAGAAGAAGTAGTAGAAGAAGAAGAAGAAGAAAAATAATAAGAACTAGAAGAAGAGGAGGTAGAAGGAGAGGTAGAAGAAGAAGAAGAAGAAGAAGATGATGATGATGTAGAAGAAGAAAAAGAGGAAGAAGGAGAAGATGAAGAAGATCATTATGATGAAGATGATTAAGAAGAAGAAGAAGGAGAAAAGAAGAAGAAGATGAAGAAGAGGAGGAAGAAGTTGAAGAAATAGAAGAAGAAGTAGAAGAAAAATAAGAAGTAGAAGAAGGGGAAGATGTAGAAGAAGAGACAGAAGAATAAGATGAAGAAGAAGATGATGAAGACAAGGAAGAAGAAGTAGAAGAAAAAGAGGAAGAAGAAGAAAAAAAAGAAAAAGAAGAAGAAAATGACGAGAACAAGAGGAAGAGGAAGAAGAAGAAGAAAATGAAGAAGGAGAAGTAGAAGAAGATGGAGACAAAGAAGAAGAAGAAAAAGAGGAAGAAGATGAAGAAAAAGAGAAAGAAGGAGGAGAAAAAGAGAAGAGGGAGAAGAACAAGAAGAAGAAGAAGAAATGTAAGAAGAAGAATAAGATGATGATGAAGAAGAAGATGAAAGAGAAGAAAAAGAATAACAAGAAGAAGAAGGAGGAGAAGAAGTACAACATGAAGTAGAAGAAGAAGAAGAAGTTGATGAAGATGAAAAGGATTAAGAAGAAGAAGAAGAAAAAACGAAGAAGACGAAGAAGAAGATGAAGAAGAAGAACAAGGCAATGAAGAAGAAGATGAAGAAGATGAAGAAGAAGAATAAGAAGAAGAAATACAAGAAGATGAAGAAGAAGAAGAAGATGATCATGATAAAGATGATGAAGAAGAAGAGCGAAGAAGATGAAGAAGAAGAAGAAGCAAAAGAAGAAGAAGAAGATGAAGAAGGAAAGAAGAAAAAGTAGAAAAAGAAGATGAAGAAGAAGAAGAAGAAGAAAAAGAAGATGATGAAGAAGACAAAGTAGTCGTAGAAGTAGAAGAAGAGGGAGAAGAAGAAGAAGAAGAAGAAAAAGAAGAAAGAGAACAAAAAGAAAAAGAAGGAAAAGAAGAAGGGGAAGGAGAAGATGAAGTAGGGGAAGAAGAAGAAAAAGAAGAAGTTGAAGCAGAAGGATAAGAAGACGAAGAAAAATAAGGCAAAGAAAAACAAGGTGTAAAAGAATAAGAAAGTGATAAAGAATAAGAAGGAGAAGAAGAAGAAGAGAAGGTAGAGAAGAAGAAGTTGAAGAAGAAGAAGTGAAAGAAGAAGAAGAAGAAGACAAAGAAGAAGAAAAAGAAGGCAAAGATGATGATGAAGAAAAAGAGAAGAAGAAGAAGAAGAAGAAGAAGAAGAAGAAGAAGACGACGAAGAACAAGTTGGTGAAGAAAAAGAAGAAAAAGAAGAAGAAGATGATGATTTAGAATGAGAAGGAGAAGAAGAAGAAGAAGAAGAAGAAGAGAAAGATGTAGAAGAAGAAGTAGAAGAGAAAGAAGAAGAAGAAGAGGAAGAAAAAGAATAATAATAATAATAATAATAATAATAACAATAAGATGAAGATGTACACGATAAAGAAGAAGAAGTAGAAAAAGGAAAAGAAGAAAAAGAAGAAGAAGAAGAAAAAGAAGATGAACAATAAGAAGGAGGAGAAGAAGGAGGAGAAGAAGAAGAAGAAGAAGACGAGGAACAAGAAGGAGAAGAAGAGGAAGAGGAAGAAGAAGAAGAAGTAGTAGTCGAAGAAGAAGAAGAAGAAGATGAAGAAGAAGAAGAAGAAGAAGAAGAAGAAGAAGAAGATGCAGATGAAGAAGAAGACGAAGATGAAGAAGAAGAAGATGCAGATGAAGAAGAAGACGAAGATGAAGAAGAGAAGAAGAACAAGAAGAAGAGAAGAGAGAAAGAAGTATTAGAAGAAGAAGAAGAAAAGGAAGAATATCAAGAAGTACAAGAAGAAGAAGAGGAAGAAGAAGAAGAAGGAGAAAAACAAGGAGAAGAAGAAGGAGAAGAAGAACAACAAAGAGAAGAAGAAGAAGAAGAAGTAAATACCAAGAAGAAAAAGAACAAGAACTTGAAGAAGAAAGAAAAGAAGATGAGAAAGAATTAGTGGAAGAAAAGAAGAAGAAGAATAAGACAAAGAAGAACAACAAAAAAAGAAGACGAACAAGATCAAGAAGAAGAGGAAGAAGAAGTAGTAGGAGAAGAAGAAGAAGAATGAAAAGAAGTATAAGAAGAAGAAGAAGAAGACAAATAAGAAGACAAAGGAGGTGGAGGAGAAGGAGAAGAAGAAGGTGGAGGAGGAGAACAAGAAGAAGAATAATAAAAACTAAAAGAAGAAGTAGAAGAAGAAGAAGAAGAAGAAGATGAAGAAGATAAAGAAGACGAAGAAGAAGATGAAGTACAACAGGAAGAAGACAAAATGGAAGAAGAAGGAGAAGAAGAAGAAAAAAGAGAAGAAAACCAAGAAGAAGATGAAGAAGAAGGAGAAGAAGAAGAAGAAAACAAAGGAGAAGAAGTAGAAAAAGAAGAAGAAGACGAAGAAAAAGGAGAAGAAGAATAAGAACAAGATGAAGAAGGAGAAGATGGAGAAGAAGGAAAAGAAGAAGAAGAAGTAGAAGAAGAAGAATAAGAAGAAGAGGGAGATAGAAAAGAAGGAGAAGAAGAAGAAGTAGGAGAAGGGGAAGAAGAAGAAGAAGAAGAAGAAGAATAAGATGACGAAGTCGAAGAAGAGGAAGTAGAAGAAGATGATGATGTGATGATGAAGAAGAACAAGAAAATTAGGTAGCATAAGAAGAAGAAGAAGAAGAAGATGACGATGATGATGATGAGGAGGAAGAAGAACAAGAGAAAAAGAAGAAGAAAAAGAAGAAGAAGAAGAAGAAGAAGAATAGAATCAGACGAAGAAGAAGAAGAAAAAGAAGTAGAAGAAGAAGGAGAAGAAGACAGAGAAGAAGTAGAAGGAGAAGAAGAAGAAGGAGGAGAAGAAGAATTAGAAGAAAAAGAAAAAGATGTTGACGATGATGAAGACGAAGAAGAAGAAGGAGAAGAAGAAGATGAAGAAGAAGAAGAAGAAGAAGATCAAAAATAAGAAGAAGAAGAAGAAAAAGGTGATAAAGAAGAAGAACAAGTGGAAAAAAGAGAATGTGATAAAAAAGAAAAAGAAGGAGAACAAGAAGAAGAAAAAGAAAAAGACAAAGAAGAAGAACTAGAAGAAGAAGAAGAAGAAGAAGAAAAAGTAGTAGAGGAAGAAGAAGATGAGAAGATGAAGAGGGAAATGCAGATAGAGAAGAAGGAGAAGAAGAAGAAGAGGAAGAAGAGGAAGAAGAGAAGAAGAAGAAGACGAAGTAAAGGAAGAAGAAGTAAAAACGATGAAGTAAATGAAAGAAACAAAGAATTAAAACACAAAGAAGAAGAAGAAGAAGAAGAAGCTTAAGAAGAAGAAGAAGAATAAGAAGAAGAAGATGGTGAAGAAGAAGAAGAAGAAGACAGAGGAGAAGGTGTAGAACAAGAAGATTAAAAAGAAGTAGAAAAAGAAGAAGAAGAAGAAAAAGAAGATGTAAAAGAAGAAGAAGAAGAAGAAGAAGAAGAAGAAGAAGAAGAGGAAAAAAGAAGGAGAAGTAGAAGAAGAAAAAGAAGAAGAAGAAGAAGAGGAAGTGAAAGAAGAAGAAGAAGAAGGAGAAGAGTAGAAGCAGTAGTAGTAGAAGAAGAAGAAGAAGAAGAAGAAGACGAAGAAGAAGATGAGTAGAAGAAGTAGTAGTAGTAGGGGAAGAAGAAGTAGAATAAGAAAAAGAAGAAGCAGAAGAAGATGAAGAGGAGAAAGAAGAAGAAGAAGACAAAGATCAAGAAGAAGAAAAAGAGTAACAAGAACATTAAGTATAAGAAAATGAACTAAAGAGATAGAAGTGTTGGAAGAAGTAGTAGAAGTAGAAAAGAAGAAAACAAGGAAGAAGAACAAGAAGAAAAGAAGAAGACAAAGAAGTCAAAGAAGTACAAGAAGAATAATAATATTAAAAATAATAATAATAAGAAAAAGAAGGCAAAGTTGGAGAAGTAGAAGAAGAAGACGAAGAAGGAGGAGGAGGACAAGGAGAAGAAGAATGAGAAGGGCAATAATAATAATAATAATAATAATAATAAGTTTAAGAAGAAGAAGAAAGGGAAGATAAAGAAGAAAAAGAAGAAGAAGAAGAAGAGGGAGGAGAAGAAAAAGGCAAAGAAGATAAAGAAGAAGAAACAGAAGAATAAGAATATTAAGAAGAAGAAGAACAACAACAAGAAGGGGAAGATGAAGGAAAAGTAGAAGAAGAACAAGAATAGAAGAAGAACAAGGAGAAGATGGAGAAGAAGGAAAGAAAGAAAGAAGAAGAAGAAGAAGAAAAAGAAGAAGAAGGGGACAGTGAACAAGATGAAGGACAAGATGAAGAAGGTGAAGAAGAAGAAGAAGACAAAGATGAAGAAAAGGAAGAATAAGAAGAAAAGAAGAAGAAGAAGAAGAAGAAGAAGAGAGAAGAAGAAGATGAAAAAGGAGAGGGAGAATGAGAAAGAGAAGAAAAATAATAATAATAATAAGAAGAAAAAGAAGAAGATGAAGTAGACATAGAAGAAGAAGAAGTTGAAGAAGAAGAAGAAGAAGGGGAAGAAGAAGAAGAAGAAGAAGAAGACGGTGAAGTAGAAGAAGTAGAAGTCAAAGAAGTAGAAGAAGAAGATGAAGAATAAGAAGACAAAGAAGAAGAAGGAGAAGAAGAAGACGAAGAAGAAAAAAAATTAGAACAAGATGAAGAAAAAGATATAGAAGAACAAGATGACAAAAAAAAGTAGAACAAGATGAAGAACAAGAAGAAGAACAAGAAGTAAAAGAAGTAGAAGGAGAAGAAGAAGAAGAAGAAGAAGAAGAAAAAAAAAGTAGAAGAATATGAAGAAGAAGATGTTGAAGATGAAGAAGAAAGAGAAGACGAAGATGGAGAAGAAGAAGAAGAAGAAGAAGAAGAAGAGGAATAGGAAGAAGATGAAGAATAGAAAGAAGAGGAAGAAGAAGATGATGAAAAAGAAGAAGATGAAGAAAAGATGATGTAGAAGAATACAAAGAAGAAGAAGATGACGAAGATGACGAAGAAGAAGAAGAAGAGGAAGTAGAAGTAGTTGAAGAAAAAGAAGAAGAAAAAG